>NW_010587484.1:15154-63878 GCF_000705375.1 Tinamus guttatus
GTGGTGTCTTTTTATTATTAGGAAGATATTATAGATGATAATAATGCAAATTTTCTGTATTATTTGTTGGGTTGATTTAAACGCATAGGGAGGATCAGATATATAAGCAGAGTTAATGCTGAGGTAAGTTTTTCTTAATTTCTGTTTTGCTTTGAAATCCTTCACTTCTGTTTCAGAAGAAAAACTTACACATTAATGTCTCCAACTACTGCATAAGGTCTAATAATGTATTTCATCTTGCAATAAATCTTGTTTTGAGTGGAAAATACTTATGTATTAGAAGCCAAATCGCATCCTGTTTTGCTAAAAATAATTGTTTTTGAGCAACTTTAATGTCCTTCTACTAAGATCAGAGAAATGCTTCTGATCTGTGCTGGGAAATGATGGGAGGAAAGAAAGTCAGAGTTGATTGTGATAAATAACTTGCATTCTATTTGCTGACCCGTTATTATGTAGTGTATTTTTATTATGTAATGCATTAGGAAAAGGAGACTGCTCATTTTCCTTTATAAAAAAGACCATGTCTGAGAAGCAGGAAGATGACTTTGTCTTGAGAGGAAATCAATCCTTCATTTTTCCTTTTTACTCACACTACAAAAACCTTATTTTCTCATCTACTGTAATAAAATGAACGGAAACGAGTTCATCTCACACCTAGCTGTGCAAGATGCTGAGGTTGTTCCGTGGCTTCTTGGAGAACGGACACAGACAAATTACGGTGGGTGAGTGAGAGTAGGAATTCACACCGCAGTGGCTGCTTCACAGTAACTACCAGTTTTTCCCCCTGCAGTCAGTGTGCAGTGATTTATGGTAGTTTATCCCCAGGGTGAAAGCAGGAGAGCTCAACCTCCTCTCCTCTCCCGCAGCAGCAACGTGTTTGCAAGCCTGTGACATGCTAAGCTAGCGGTGGAGCAGGAGAAGACCCTCTGGCTGCTGGTCCATCTCTTGACCCTCTAAATCACTGCTGCTTTCAGGTGTATTGATGTTTGCCGTCCGCTTCCCCTCCTGCCTTGCACAAAACTCCTTTTGGAGTTCTTACAGGTAGTTATTGATTGTGTCTTTTCCTCCAAGGTTCTCTAAAAAGGTGGTAAATTTAACAAGCTCAAGGCAAAAACAAAGTATGCTTTATGTGTTCAAGACTTAGGAAAATCTATTAGTTTTTGTTTTATTGTGAATGCTTCATAATGCAGAGCACTGAGCAGACGTGTCCCTTAAGAGAACATTCCCAAATTAATTCTGTGAGGCTGCAGTGAATCAAAGAAGTTTGATGTTCATGTTTTAGTTATCATTGTACCTCTGCCTGCCTATGGGAGATGCATATGGACCCATGCCTGTGCCGTGAGTATCAAAACATGTGTAAATAATCACTCAGATTTGCAAGGAGCATTATCATAAGAGGATTTTTGCCTGCTATTTTAGTGTATTTCAGTTTTGAGAGTTCCAGATATGAAAATGCAGAATGAAACTTTTAAGATTTACCATAGAAATTATCTTGAATGAGAATTAATCTTTAATTGTAAAATAGTACTTTTAATATACACAGTTCTGACCCAAAAGAAATGTTTGTGAATTAATGAAATAGTAGGTGTTTTCCAATAATATATCTATATTACAGCAACTGCATGCTATCCATTCTACCTGGCTGGATGTGATGCTGAATTAATTGCTGGTGGCTAAGGTTCATAGGAATACAGCAATGCAGATAAACTGGTTTTGGTTGTTTGGATTTTGTTTGTTTGTTTTGTTTTTTTGTTGTTGTTGTTGTTACTGCAGTTAAAATTGTCAGTACCTCTGTTAACACATTGGTCAGAGACCTGTGCATAGCATCTCTACACCTTTTGATGCAAAAATAATATAAGAAAATTCATGAAGATGAGGAAGTTCTTAAGTATTAAATTACTGGCTTTTCAGTCTTGCAAGTCCAAATAAGCCACAGCACATCTTCTGTAAGGAAAAAAAAAAAACACTAGAAGAAAGTGGTTTTAACATCTAGTTTTTATAGCACTTTCATTATTAAACATCTCTATTTTCTAACTGAAAAATCTCATATACCGAGACCTTAACCATCTCCTGTTCTTCAGAGGTTCTGACTTAGAACTTCCTGCTGGGTAGGAGAGGGGTTACTTAATTAGAGCAAACGACTGAAGGTCAATGTTGGTTGAGTTATGTAGTATTGGCCCCACAGGGAAAAAAAAATAAGCCCAGAAGCAGCCCCAAGAGCCACGTACCCTCCCTACAAGATCAGGTGGATGAAAGGTGCTATGGCCGAGGACATCCCAGGCAGGTCAAGTTCTGAGGTGACCTGATTTTTGCATTACTGCTTTAGATTACTTCTTTTTTTTTAATAACTTTTTTTCAATCCAGGCTGTAATAAAGCAGACCTATTTTAACTAGAACGTAGAGGCCAAAAAAAGAAATTAATTTTGTAATAAATGTGTTGTGAATCTGACAAAAGTCCTCAAGCAATTTCCTAATAAAAGAATATTGCTATATGTGCCTATATTAGTCCATGTGGGTCAATTTATAAGTTACCAAGATGTGTTTAATACTCAGTGCCTTTTGCTATATATTGAGTGTACAGTCTTGGTGACAATTCTTGAGATGTGTTTTTGATGCCACTGAGGCAGCAGTGAAACAATTGAACTTTTACTACTGTGCATACATTTCAAGAAACTCTGGTGTAAAACTGAAGCACTGTTAAGGAACAGCAGAGTAGGGAGGAATATTTCAAGTTTATTGAATGCCAAGCATCTATATCTATTTTAATACCAGTTATTCCCATTCAAGAGCAAACCCTCTTTCTAAAAAGATTAATATTTTTCCAATATATCCATAACTTCATAAAGTTCATGAAGTATTAACCTGGCATATTAAACAGGTGAGTATATATGTGTGCGTGCATGGGTATATAGATACATATAGCTAGTTAGCAGTTTGCTTAAGCTTGTTGTATGTCAGTGTTGACCCCCGTGGCTCCTCAGGAAGGTGACGGTGCTGTCGCAGGTCTCCGCTCTGGCACGGGATGGTGTGGGAATGCAGCTGGGCCAAGGCAGTTGGGTTGTGCTCTGCAGTCCCTAGCTCGTCTGCTCTCCCAGATGAGCACTCAAATTGTGTGCATCCCTGTGCCAGCTCAATTTCACTGTGATGTAGCTGCAAGCACTGAAGGTACACACCTCCAACTCATAAGAGATGCAGTTGTCTGCCTGTGGAAGTCTGTCTTTGCAACAGAGTTGGTTCCATATATGCGGTTTATGGCTAGATGAAACAGCCTCTTTATATTCCACACCCATGCTTTCCCATTTTTTCGCTCTCCTACACAGAACCTTTTGTTTTCCCTGTTCTTTTTGAGTTATTTTTAGTCAACATTACAGCAGAATGATTGTACAGTGAATAAGTGTTCAGCAGTTTATGCCGACACTCTTGTGAGCTTGCGCCTAAGCAGATCCCTTGCTAGAAGGGCTCACACTTCCTGAAAGGCATGGTCCAGTGAGGTTGATTGATTCACCTTGATAAACCCATTGCAGTGAGACTCGTTAAGATTTTAATACAGTAGTTCCTAATGTTCTCAGAATTAAAATAAGAAATAGAAAATAGTGCACATAACGCAAATCTTCGGCAGACTTTTCATTTTTTAAGGAGCTTTTTTCATGACCTGGATCTGCATTCTGCTCAGCTTCCAATCATCTGGAGCCCTACTGATATAAATACTCAACTTAGACAGTGCAAAGTGCCATCAATTAAAATGTCTGTGAGTAGTATATCTGATTATCTTTCTTTTTTAGTCTTAACTTCCCATAGATCTTTATAAAACAAGTTATTTTTAATCCATCCTGCATGTAGTTAGGAGTTCTTTATCTGAATTACCATCTTGCAGCATTTCTTTCAAGTGACCTTTTAATTTCCTCTATAATGATAGATTTTTGTAATAACTAGGGGAACTATATCCAAGCTGTGCAAAGCAGTGCATCTTGTCTGCGCATTTGAGGTGCCCCTTATCTGTTTTGTGCTGTAACCCTAGCAGAAAAACTAGAATTTGTTGCTATTATGTGTTAACCTAAATATACTACTTCTCTGCAGTCTTTTAGCTGACCTCAGGTGACTGCTGAGGAGCAGTCAGCTGCTGCTTCTTTCATGTTTTGGATTTTTTTTTTCTTCCCTAAATTTGCTGTTGGGCTGAGAACTTGTATGCCAAGTTTCAGCCTGAAGCAAAATTTTATGTCTGAGTTACTAATACACTGATGGATCCTGGTGGAATTGCCTCATATAATATAATATGCAAAAAATAATCTTAGTCATAGGTGTAGACAGGCTTCTTCAAGTGAGCATAAAGTCAGTCAGGTTTCATGCTTTAACTTTATTTTATTTATTTATTTATTTATTGTGCTGCTGTATACTCTTTCCTGAAGGAGCAGAAGGGATGCTCTAAGGTGAAGCAGATGCACTCAGATCCATGTTCTTTGTATTTTTCCATTTCTCTCTCAGACTCGCTCTTCTATTAAGTGTGTCTATTTCTTATATCTTTTTAGTCCTTGTAATAATAATGTGAGTTGCTTGGTATACCCTTAGTTTAGAGAAAGACCTTCTGCATTTCCATAAGGAATGGAAATGAGGTATGCTTATTGTGTGTAAATATTTTCATTCGATGGCTCATTCACATTTTTTTTTTCTGCTTGAGAATTTGTGGACAGATAGTGCCATCACTACTCTTCACAACTTGGTAGAAATAAGCATCCAGCTTTCTCTGTTATGCTTGATATATGCTTCTAAAATGGTGCTTTCCATTCGTAATTGGACAAAATGGTAAATTGTCTTAAAACTTCAGATCATTTGTCTGCAGAAACATTTGAAATTCAGATTACTAGAGTGGTAAGACTCTATGGTGAATCTGTGCTTTAGGAAGAACTCTGTTAAACCACGTAAAAGTATGAAAAGCTATTTGTAACTCAATGGTATTATAAGGTTATGCTAACCAGGGGCAGCTGCTACAAAAACAGGAGCCCTGTTTTTTCCGGCCCTGCTGCCTCAAAACAGGAGAGACGCTGTAAATTCCAATGCTTTAGGAAGAGTTTTTAAATATCTTGCCACTTTAAACTGATTTTTCAACAGGAGTGGGTTTTTTCACTGTTGCTTTGAGTTTCATGTTTTGTTTTTGGCATCTCGAAGAAGTTTAGTCTGATCTCAGATTATTTCTTGCTCCGTCTAAACTAGCTAGTCTGCTACCTGTACAGCAGCCTTGTCATATGTTATATTTCTAAGAAATTTATGTGTAAAAATAAATAAGTGTAACAATTTGAGTGTAACAAATAGGAAACAAAGAAGAGCTTGTTCTAGCAAATTTTGAGGCGGTCTTTTTCATTTCCTTTTCTGCACATTTATGAGGAGGATCTGCAGTGAGGATTTCCTCTGCTTCAAGCAGCTTCAAGCTTATAACTAGAAGTCCTCTTATATTCATTGTTCTTCATCTTCCTCCTCCACATAACCTGTTTTTATTGCAATATATCTTACATTGTTTACCATGCGCTTTTGGGAACCGTGCCTGTGTCTCTCCCCAAATAGTAATTATGATGTTGATTAATAGATTGAACTTAATCCATTAATTTCAAAACTTGCTGGAAACAAAAGACCAAAGGGACAGTTTTACAGAAAATTAATCTGAGAATGAGTATTGAAAATAAATGTTCTTCACTATTTGCTTTATCATTTTACATTCATAAGTTGGTTATTCTTGCTGTTCTTCAAAAATAAATATTCATGTTCACAGTTTTGCTAAATGTAACATAGCTTTTAACTGCCCTAAGACAGTGTTTTCACAGTCATTCCATTAGCTATGTAAATTCTACATATTTAAAACTAATAATACTTATTTACTTTACAAATATGAGTCACTAATATGATAATGCTTGATAATAAAAGTTACTCTAGATGAAAATCATGTTTATCTTTTATTAGCAAATACAGAATACCATTAGAAGGGCCCAAAGTATACCTATTAAAAGGCTTTCATGTGTTTTCTCTACTCTCTAGTTCTCCCACTAAAAATAGGGCCTCATTTCATTGCAAAAGATTCTGGGCTTTGTTCTTGTACCTTCCATTTCAGTTATTTTGACTAATCGTGCATAGTGTAAATACTAAGTCTGAGAACATTTTTTCATATACAATTCCTTCATTGGACTATTTACCATTTGAACGTGCATGGTTGTCAGCAGTAAATGTTTCATGAGGTAAGTTGTGTTTGCAGCTGGGCAGATTCAGACCTTTGCTTTCTGTTGTGCTCGTGTTGTCCGAGCAGCAGCTCAGGCTCCCGGTGGGTTTGTGCAGATGTGACCGGTGTCTAAACTGGTGCCTTGCTGTCGATGATGGGCCAGCAAGCGGGGATCCAGCTTGCGTGCTCTCAGCTGCCTGATTTTTGCTCTGTTCTGCAGAGTGACAGGCAGTATTTTAGTCACTGAAGTCATCAGATTTGACTTTGAAGTCTTTGAATGCGCAGTTCTGTTGAGTAAAAAATACCCTCCTTTTACATGGTCACTGTTCAGAATATAATGTGTTACAGCCTTAATAATAACTTTCCACAGAGGACTTTAAATGAACTGGACTTCAAGTCTGCTGAAGTCTTAATGAATTTAGGTCTTGCACAAGATGCAGACTTGACAGAGCCAGAAAATGCACAGAGCCCTGTTTAGTTGATACAAATATAGAGTAACACAGTAAACATAAGGTTGTTTAATCTAACATTTGCACTCAAAATAAAAGGTTGCATTCTTAAATACTTTTTTTTATTATTATTATTTTTCCCCCAACAGTCTGTCTGCCTGACTTAGAAGAAATTCCAGCGATGAACCACTGAAAAAACCAGAATATTTTCTGTTCTGTTGGTCTCGCCGTGCTGTCCATGCCTAAGAAGCTTACAACATGTCTTAGGATACATCTTTTATTAGAGGTAATTATCTCCCTTTTCCTTGAAATGTTTGGAAATTTCCATGTCTTCCCATTTATCATGAGCATATAACTATGACCTTTCATTATTACATATTTTGTAAGAAAAAAGAAAGCTTCAGGTTCAATCTTTGCCTAATTCAGTTCAGCCTAATTTAGAATAGAAATAACATACATCTCCAAGTCTCTAATATTGGACGTATTATTTGCTATTTTCATAGCTCTTTTTATTTCTCTTTTTCCTGTCCTATTGCACCACAATTAGTCAGATCTTAGATTCCCATGAAATCTTGATCTAAAACATGTGTTTTCCTACCCTTCTAATGTTTTATATTTTGCAAGACAATAGAAAACTCGTGAATTAAGGAAGAGAAAGTTAGTATTTGGCAAGTATCCTGGGACTTTAAGTAAATTGTGCATATCAAACATTTGCCACTTTGACATGCACTGATATTATCCACATATATATTTAATGACAAGTTATGTCACGCTGTATCTGCTTTAATCTCATGTATTTTTTGGCAATTCCTCAACTGGAAAGCTCTTACTATAATACTGCCATAAAAGCAATTTGTTTCATTTGCTTCCTTAGCTGACAAAAACATAAGGGTCTTTACATCTTTAATGACAAAAAGGATTTCTATATTGCAGCAATAACAACAACAACAACAAAGCTTTCCGAAAAATGAGGTAGTGTGGTTCACATTTCCAACCCCTTCTGTCATGACTAAAGAAAAATTGTACAGACAAGGACATCACTGTAGTTCCTTCAAGGTTTGCTACCCATCACTTGGTTTTGAAAACCTTGTCACAGTAAACTTGCATGTGCTTGACATGGGAGGAATATCCCTTTACAACAGAGAGATTATTCCCAAAATCTGATGAAAAATGAAAAATACATGCTCCGAGAGAGTGAAAAGTAGATAGGATTCTTGCTTTGCTTGTTGCTTCTCGTCAACGCTGGACTACAACTTATTTTGATTACCAAAACAATGCATAAATTGTACAGAAGGAAGGCTGCCTAAGTTATTCTTAGGGCTACGGATAGTTGCTTTAAATGGTTCTTTCAAAGCTCCTTTGCTTCCCTATCTTAATAAGTAAACACCAAGATTTAATCTTGTGACAGTAAAAGATATTTAAAGTGTGCCTTCTTGTTGCAAATATAATTTATGTGCAATATAATTGGAATATACATAATAAGCATGAATATAAACTATTGAATTTATTGTTTGTTAATTGAAAGTATAATATACAATTATTTTGTGCATTAATGGTAAACATGATGACTTCTGAAAAAAAAATCCCTTCAAAGCTTTATTTCAGTGTTCTTTTTGATGGCACGTTTTTTATTCTTTGTGACTTTTTTTCTCTATATTATTCTTTTGGTTTTATAATAAAGTCTTTTTAACAAAGTCTTTTTTACAATTTTGACTTGTAAAATGTTTCAGAGAAATAAACCGTCATATTTTCTTAACTGCTTGTTTAGAGAAGAAATGCTAGAAGGAAACAAAATCATTTCACTCCTTCAAGCCTGCCACTGTCTCTCTACCCTGTTGAAATATTTACTAGCAAAATCTCTTAGTCTCCCCTCCAGAAGTTTTTAGCATTTGGAAAAGAACACTAGTACAGTGTCATGTATGTGTCAGTCATAATCTCTAGTCATGCAGATAAGCATGGAAGTTCCTCCCAAAACGCTGTCTGAATGCACTGATGAACAGAATTGTGTAGCCACACTAAGTTACTTTCTTCATTGCTAAGCCATTCTTGACCTCAAACTTCTAGTCTAATTTAATATACCAAGCTTGAGTGATTTTTGAACTTCCTCCAGTCCCTATTGAATTTGACAAGAATCTGTCCTAGCTGTAGACCTAATAATGCCGTTTCCTTTAATTAGTCACACACTGTAGAGGTTACTCTTTATCACGCTTTACCTTTGCAGTTGGTACCCAGCATTGTCCTGGGACCTCACCAGTTTCTGCTTTTGTCACTGGGGAAAAAAAAAGTTACAGCTGCTAACCCAGCTATCTGGTTTCCTGATAAAATAGTGGAATGAGTTGATTCTTTGACATTTTAGATGGTCGTTATTTGCAGCCGCAATTAGGTAGCAATTAAGGCTACTGCCATAAGCATCAGGTAGATGTTGGAATAATTAATTGACTATTATTTCCCAGCTGTTATTCAGAGTGGCTCCTTCTCCTCTTTTGTAGTTCCTTCTCTTCCAGTACATCGAGAAGCTCCCAATTCCATTCTGCCTGACTCTACTCTCCCCCACCCCAATCAAGAATACAAAAGTCATTCACATTCCTTGTTTTCCAAGGTGTAGAGGTGGTAGGGCTAGTTTTTGTGCCTGAGTGTACCTCCTACCTTGTATATTTCCGTGGGAACATACTGTTCCTCAAAAAGCACAAAATACAATGTTGTGTCTGTCCAAACTCCCATCTTCCCATAAGGAAGATGTTTAAGGGACTGGAGCATTTGTCATATGAGGAAAGACTAAGCTAGCTAGGCATCTGAGGGGTGATTGAGGGAGGATTGTAGGGAGGACTGTAGGGAGGTGATTGTAGGGAGGATGGGGCCAGGCTCTTCTCTGGTTGCCAGCAACAGGACAAGGGGTAACGAGTATAAGTTGAAACAGAGGAAGTTCCACCTCCATATGAGGAAGAGTAACTTTCCTGTGAGGGTGACAGAGCCCTGGAACAGGCTGCCCAGAGAGGCTGTGGAGTCTCCTTCTCTGGAGATCTTCCAAACCCGCCTGGATGCCACCCTGTGCCACGTGCTCTGGGTATCCCTGCTGGAGCAGGGGGGGTTGGACTAGACGACCTCTAGAGGTCTCCTCCAACCCCAAGCGTTCTGTGATTCTGTGGAATGTTTTTGTCCCACAGAAAGGATGCCTATGAGATTCTGATCACACGGTGAGTGCTATTAAGGCCATTCATGCATTTGATTTTTGTACTTCAATAATGGATTTCACAGAAGATAAGAACTGCCTAAATTGAGATATGTAGTATAAATGTGAGTATACTGCTGTGCCCTTTGGATTATAAAAAGAGATTGGGCTTTTGTGACACCCAGCTAGCATGGCCACCTGCTTGGGTGATACTCTTGCCAGCAGTTTGGGGGCTCATGAAAGCAAACAGAGTGCAGAGAAGAGGTACTACAGGAGTCAAGATCATTCTAAGCTGCAATGTCTCCTTGCCTCCAATGCCTCATTCTAAGCTGCTGAGCCCTCTATATCTTTTCTTCAAATATAGCCATTTCAATAAAAGTAAAATTGAAGAGGTCTAATATTTTAGTGAGTTATTTGTGAAACTGAAGACCAAAATATAAAAGAAGTGATGGCAATTGCATTACTAACAAACTAGCTAGACAACTACTTGTATTACTAAAACAAATCTGTGGCTGGCCAAACAAGCAAGTGGGTCAGTTTGTTCTCTTCATGCATGGTGTGTGCAGAATTCCAGTGTAAGCCTTGCACTTCTAGATTCAGCTCACACTCTGTCTTTCGTCTTGTTTATTCAGTGTTTCCCCAGAATCCTATTTTTGATGGGATACTTCTGTATGTATTACAAATGTCTTCTGTCTTGCTTCTCATCTTGCTGTCGGTGCCCAGCTTTGTTGTGGGGTGTAATAACCCGTATTAATCTGCCTTGACAACTAACTGTAGCAGTCAATCAAATTTGCCATGTGCCCATCTGGGAATGTCCATGTCAACTCATGGTTCACCTTCAGCTGAGCCTGGTTTATTATTATAAATTACTCTTTGTAGTCTAATCTCATTGTTTCATCTCATATAAATCTCCAGCTTCACTTCCATATCACCTTTCTGCACACAGTGATGATGTTCCTTGCTTTCATTAAATTAATGTCTCCCTGTAACACTGAATTCCATATTTTGTAAATAACTGAAAATAAATTAGTTCCTTTTCAGTGTCTTACTGCAAAGATAATCTTGCTTTCTTGTTGATCAGAAGAGCGTGCTGAAAGGAGAACTGTAATATATAATATATAAATCTTATTCTGTAGTCATAATCCTCTTGTTAATAGACAGGAAACTACAGTAGAGAGAGACGGAATGTGGCCTAAACTGCCACTGAATATGATTAATGAGTTTACAGTGATATATGTATTTATATTTATCTAAAATGTACATTTCTTTGGCATTGTAATTTGTATTTGCACAATCGTTTGGTTTTTTTAGGAAGGAATTGTATAGAGAATTGTTGATATATGAGAATACAAGACAGCAGATTTGTGAGTAGGTATTGTAGTACATACAGATTTAATCTAATGCAATAATATGTATACATTTTTTTTTAATACAGTGTTGACAATATATTGAGCACTATATAAGACTTTGATCACGACAACAGACCATTTCCCCAGAAACTTCTAATTCAGGTTGTAGTGAAGATACTGTGAATTCATTGTGTTAGTTGCATATAGCTTGTCTACAGTATTGATTTTTATGTATTTTTTTCTTTTTTCCTTTCTTCAAAGCCTAGAGTTGAAAAAATAAGGATTGTGAGGTCTTACCCCAGACGCACACCCCAATTCCTTTTCAAAAACAGCAGTGATTAAATTTTCCAGCGGATGCTTTGTAGTGTGATATTTTCTGTTAGGTTGCCTCAGTCATGTCAGATGATATAAAGTTACATGATGTAATTATGTGACCTGCATTGAGTTATCTCAACATGACATACCAGACAGGCAACTTGCTTTGAATGACATGCTTTCCTGGAAACTGCAGATAATCTTCTAAGAGTGGAAAGCAGTTGGCAGTGCCTGCCTCAGGTCTGACATTCTTCAGTATATTTATTATTGATTTGGTGGATGGGATGGTGAATGTAGCTGATAACAGAAAATTATTTAGGTTAAAGAAAACTTGACGGAATACTGAGATTTCCTCAAGGATCAAGACAAATTGGTTGACTGAGTAACATGGCGATAACATAATGGTAATAATATGTTGATAAAATGTAATGTATAACTAATATTTTGATGGAGAAGATAAGCTATGTTGGGGATTGTTTTTAGTACATAGGTGGTTTCAGAATTGAACAGTACTGTGGATATCTCATTGAGGATGCGTCTGAATTTCCATGAGATCACACGACTTAAACTGATTAATCTGTAGGGTAGTTCAGCATAAACAAAACTCGGATATATCTGAATCAAAGGGGATGCTGGGTATCACCTAGGAATTTTCTTGACTTTTGATGTGCTTCTATGTCATGATCATGTTCCCTAGAAAGGCTGTTCTGATTCCTTTGTTTCAGAAGACAAAAGTGATGAGCTCAGTCAAGAGGACCAATGGCAGAAAATCAAAAAGATTTCTAAACCGAAGTCTGTTGACCATAGTCATTCTCAACATGCATTGGAATGCAGAATTTCTTCTTATAAAAGTGCCAACCTTCAAATATGTTCCTCAGCATCCTACTGATGATAAACATTCTTCCTCCAATCTGTTTGTTGGAGTGTCTAGTGCGGATGTCCTATTTCATCAAAAAGTGCTGACTGCATGCAATTTCTTTTATTTGCTTTCAGTGTAGAACAGGACAACAGACAACTAAGTGATGAGTTGTAGTGCAGCTGGGGTAGCTGCTGTGAAGAATCCTGAACAATAGCACAGAAATGTTTACACCCACTCTTACATATGATCTTTTATGGTTTATTTTTCGTCTTCCCCCTGGCCTTAGTTTGCTGTTGAGCATCCCTTTCAACTGATTGTTTCTATTGTTTAATTCTTGTTCCAGCTACCTGCACTTGCACAATTCCAGCTGCTTCAGTTTCTCTGTTAGCTTCCAAGAATCAGTGGAGAAAGGCATTGCGCTGTTGTAAAAATGAGAAGGCTTAGACCTTCCTGCCAAGCCTCCCAAACTGCAATGGGAAAGCAAGAAAAAGGAATACAGTGATGCTTTCCACTTATTAATAAGTGACTTGAAATTGACCCTAGAAGGTGGGATGTATATATGGAGACACAGGTTTTTATTATGATTAGAAGGTAAACAAGGCTTTCTATAGGCTGTTAAAACAGATAATCTTAAACATATTTAGTGAAAATTTATCAAGACTTAGCCATGGTTAGTATTAAATGGATTATCCAGAGGGAATTTTTTTAAAGGTACTTCAAATTGGCCTATCAAGAGTGTTGTACAAACCAATTGTGCCAGATTTTGTGTTCGTGTTTGTTTATATACCTGCTAATGATCATTGCTGTTTTGCAAATCAGGCACTTAAATATGTTTTATTCTGTGTTTCGTTCTATTAACATTTTTTCTTTGATCATTAGCACAAGTAGTTTGCTATTTCATAATGAAGATTTGTTGTGTTTGATTTTTTTTTCCTTGATTAAAAATAAATCAATATATTTTAGCAACAGAATACATCACTGGTGACAGTATGAAGTGATTGTATTAAGCAAGTCCAAAATATTTGTTTCAATAGTCTTGTTGCATTAAAATGGTATCAAATGGAGTAAAAATGTTTGAATTTCATTTGATCTTTTTTAGTAGAAAGAGAAAAATCAATGTAAGGAAAACATTGATTTGAAAGAAAGGAAATGGAAAGTGTTGAAAGATAAATGAAGGTAAGAAAGATAAATTTCATCTAGCAGTGAATGTAGTATGACAAAAGAAATGATCCAATGTCGATGAAAAATAAAGGGTCAGAAAGAGATATCGGTAAGGTGCAAAATAATCAGACCAAGGGAGAAGCAGTAAGATTAGAGAATAAAATCAGGAAAGTATAAAAAACACTTGATAAGAAGTTGTAAAGATAGAGAATAAAAAGAAAAGTCCTGGAGTTTAAAGTAAATGAAATAAACTTAAAATGCATAAAGAAACATGCTGATATTAAAGGAGAGTGTAAGGTGCTATAAAAATAGCTTAAAAATGCTTTTCATGTGACGTTTTGCTTTTTGATTCTCTAAAATATTCCATACCTTAAGGCATCTGGCAGGAATTGGATGAACTAAACTTTTGCAATTTTTGAATTCACCCATTCAACAGAATGGTGCTCCTAAGAAGAAGGAGAAGGGCTGGAAGGCAGAGAAATGATTGGGGATAGTGGTTTTTTTTTTTTTTTTTTTTTTTTTAAATAGGAAATGGTTGTAACATATGCACTCAATGCATGCTGGATGTGTAAAAGAAGGGAAAGAAAGAAGAAACTTCAGTAGAATGTATGAGATAGTAGAATATATGGGACAGTGAGAGGGAAAGACATTTTTGAACCTCCAAATTCCACAGGTGCAAGCCAATTGCTTAAAATTCCTATGTTTGAGTTTCTCAGAGTTTACTAACAAATTTTGAGTTATTTGATTGAAACTTTATTTGCCTTATTTTAAATTATTTTAATGCCTCAACTAGAATAATATCAGAAGCAGTTGGTAATATAACAAAGATTTTTCACTTTGTGCTTTAAGTGTGTCTGTCTATAACAATATTGCATTAATATAGTTTTTAAGACAAATACTACTTTTTTAAAAAAGAAGTCAGAAAGCACCAGATTTACTCCTGTGGATTTTATAATGTAGTATAGGAAAAAAATAAATTATAGATAGCTTTCACTTATACTTGGAGATTCAAGAACGGTTTTGAAGCATCATTGGTTTTGATAGCTCCCATTATTTCTTGTTAATGAAATTTCACTAGCTGGCACTGAATACAACTTTTCCATAGACTGAGCAGGTTCATCGAAGTTCATTCCTCCCTCTGAGAAATTTCAGGGTACTGCCCAATTTAGATTTGCTAAAATTTATAGCTTAGAGTAAGAGTAGTATTCTATTGAGAGAGGCAAAGTTATATCTTGAAAGAAGACAGAGATTCTTGTAACTTCTTTTCATTTTTTGATCTGCTTAGATTTATAGCAACATTCTTATGCTGAGGTAGGAGTTGTCTTGCAAAACCATGAGTACGTGTGTTCCTGGAGTTGTCATGATCTTTTATTTGCGCTTAGTGTAACATAGGTTTTTCTAGGTTTTTATCCAAGATGAGACATAGTAGATTTCTCAATACTTGATTTTCTTAATCCTGAACACAAACATAATACTCTCAATCTGCAAAGCAGTATAAAGACATAAATTTATTTCATTCTCTGTCTCCTGAAAAGAATTAAGATTCTTCAGAGGAAATTCTAATCTTCTGGAGATTTGTTATTTTGTTTTTGTGATGGGTTTTTGTTAGTTTGTTTTCTTTGGTAGGTTCTGTGATGGCTTCTTCCTTAAACTATTTAATATAAAAATAATGTAGTGAAAAGCTGAGAACAGCCTGTTCCTTATATGATTTTTTTTTTTTAACTGTGCTTTGGTCAAGAAGAATTGATATTGGGACTAGACCTACTGTAAATTCCAACTGAAAAGGTCAAGGATCCAAGGGAAGAGGAAGACTCTTCTCTAATTGCAAGGATTCTATCCTAATTGAAATAGTCTTATTGGCAGTTTGAAGTTGTTTAACATGAACTGCAGCTGTTTATGCCACAGCTGTTCAGTGAAAGAAAGAATGGTTTAGCCATTTCACTTGGGTATGCTTCATTACAGAAAAGTCAAAACCGTGTTTACATAGAAATCTCTACGAATTATAATATTGGATTCAGTGGATACAATAATTTTTATATAAATTGCAATGGGACTCAGTCAGATCTTAAATTCTAGCTTGAAAAAATATCAAATGACTTTATGCTCTAATTAGGGTAATAATAAAGACCAGG
Organism: Tinamus guttatus; assembly: GCF_000705375.1. The sequence continues at coordinate 30,791 of NW_010587484.1, forward strand.
CACATTGTTCTAGTTTGCACAGTTGCTTGGTGCAGTAGTAGCTTGTTTTGCTTCAAAATCAAATAATTGTCCTTTGCTATCCCTGTTATGTAATCACCAGATAAGTCAGTTTGCTTTGATTACCACACTGAAGATAATTAAAAGATAACCACTGTGTGACAAACATAAGCTGAAGAAGAGAGAGTGGAACGCACTGCATGGCATCTTTGTACTTTTGCAGTAACGTCTGCCAGAGTCCTCACCTCGTATATACACTGCACCCGGAGGTTCTTTTGGGCACATAATGCATTTGAATTGGGTGTGAGGTGCAGAAAACAGCCATTAGAGTAAAACAAAGCCAGAAGTTTCCTGGTTTTTCCTACTGTGAGCTTCCATATGTTTTATGTAAGTGCCATAACTAAAATATATTGCAGCTAAGGAATTGACTGAGTTTCAGGAGGATTGAGAAAGTTCTCTGCTTTCCATTAACTATGTGCTTTTAGATCCCATGTATAGAAATACTAGGTTAATGATTTTTCTTTTCCATGTAAGGGGAAAGTGGTTACAATATATTGGGCTCTGTGAAAATCCTTATTCTGGTGTAAGGATTTTCCCATCTAGCATATTTCAGAGTAAGTCTTTCTGCGCGCAGAGTCATACTAGTATGACTCTTCTGAAATACATAGCTGAAATGTTTATGCCAAATTCAGGGTCATCTTTGTTATAGGTCCACCGACCAACGAGGGTTGACTGCTTTGGGTTGCAATAATGCTGGCTCTTAAGTGGAAGTCAAGGGCCGAAATGTATTCTGTGTCTCCCTACACTGAACTGTAGTGTGTATTGGCAATCTGCTTGTGACCAACGTGATGCTGATGGAAGCTGTGTGATCTTGACGTCCCAAGTGAATGAAATACCACAATCTGACTGAATTGTTTTGCTAATTACTCATCCCTCTTTCAGGTTTAGGAGGTGAAAGCCCTAAAAATTCACTCTAGAGAAGACTTTGATTGGATAAATCGAATCTGGAAAAAAAAAAAAAAAGGCTGTTATTGGTAAATAATGGGTTAATATTTATCCATCATTAGTCAAATGCATTAATGTGTAATCTGAGTTTGTTTAATTCATTCATGTGAGAAATTTGATAGTGCTGCTTTACCTACTTCTGTATGCCTGTGACTATGTAGAATTGTCCTTTCTGACTCTTGATCCAGCAGAATGTAATAATTTTTCCTAACACTTCAGTAGAACTAAAATTTGTAACTACATAGCCTAGAAATATGGTTATACTTGATCAGACTTATTGCAGAAATAAATGCATCGTCTAAAAATGAAGGTGAACATAGGCTAATTCAAGACAGCTACAAGTTCCGTGCATGCTTTTTCGTGTTTGAGGAATACATAAAAGGATCACAGATATTCCCTCAATGTATATTATACTGCTAGAGTCTTAGAAGATGTTTGACCCAGGCTCCTCTGGCTAAGGGGATTAAACTTGTGTTAATTTATTTGTACTTGCACTGTAGCATGAAGGAGAGTTCTTTTCAAGCGCTGTAGCTGTATTATCCTGCACAGTGGCTCTGAAGCTAATTCTGAATCCAGCCTACATGCCATTTTCTGTCTTATGCCTGATAACTTCAGTAACCAGCTAAAGTTTCTCTGTAGAGATGATTGTCTTGTTTTGTCAGTCCTATTTTGTGTACAGCTTGCAGATGAGCAAAGCATTAAATCTGCAAGGCAGTGTAAACTGAAGGAAGATCACAAATACATGTCATTATAGTTCCCTATATCTACCTCCTGTATGTATTAATCTATAACAGTAGTTGCTAATATCTTTCTCTATACAGTGAAAGATGGGGAATCCCAGTCTTCTCTAGCTATCTGAATGCTGCAGATACATTATTGCCAGCAATGCCAGACTTGTACAGTACTGCACAGTTCTAAAAGTCCTATGCCAAATTTGTGGGTTTTTTGTGTGTTTTTTTGTTTAATTCTTCATACAGGCACAGGGATAGACTCTCCTTGCAGCTTCAAAATTGCAAAAGGACTAACTATGCAGTAAACAACCTTGATTCTCTCTTTCCCATTTTGTACAACCTTTTAATGACTGTCATTGCTTTAGCTTCAAGAGTTTGTGTGATCTAATTAGGGCAAATTGAATAAGACTGCTTTTATGCTAAAGCGTGAGAAAGTTAATTGAAATCAATCCATGTTCAGTGAAAATGCTGGAGACATCACTGATAATTTAAAGCAATTAAAAGATGTTGTCCTGAAGCAAGGCAGAAACATTAAGTCTAAGAGCCTGCTAAAAGAAAACTACCTAAAATATTTAAATTATATTATTCAACTAAGATGAACTAGGGATAGCTGAAGCAATTAGAAATCATAAAGTGTAAATCAGCCATATGTAATCTTCTGTCATAATCTTCTATTTCAAATCAATTGTGTTCATGAAATAACAGGTCTTTTTAAAAATCCTGTTTCTGACATGTTGTGAACAAAGTGTGCTAATGATATGAAGCAGTATACTTACAAATCTTCAGTCCTCATTTATTGTCCATTGTACTTAAATAAAATACTAAACACAGAATTTAAATTCAAATTCATTTGCCAGATCCCTTTTTAATTTACTTGTTCTTTGGATGAAGGACCAAAACCATATTTTGCTGTTAAAATTCAGAGCTCTGGAGTTATGCAGCATCCTCATTTAAAAGTTTAAAATTTCTGATTTAGAAGTAATAGAAATATGATATGAGTTAAAGAATGAATTTCCAAAACATTCAAAATATCTGTTAAAGGTAACTTTATATTTTTAAAATTTAGTCTCCAGTACAAAGATGGTATACTTGATGGTCTTACCTCCCAACTCTTGTAGGACTTGTTCTGTTCACTGAGAAAGTTTAAAACTTGCTGTGTTATGACATGTACCGGTAGTGCCGTACAAAAAATTAAGTTGTATGAAAGAATAATTCTATAAAATATGCCACACACACAGACTGAAGACAGCTAAAATTAATCTGCCAAATACTGGTAATTATCTTTTATGGTCTTTCACAGCAAGCACTTGGATGATTTGTATAAATTGATCTCAGTTGTTTCTCTTTTGGTTATTGTTAAACATATGAAAATTTGAAAGGACTAATTCTGAGTCAAATGCACATTAGACATATTAAAAAAAAAAAAAGTGTATGTGTGTGGGAGAGGGGCGGAACAGGACTTAACCCAGATGAGACTATAGTTGTGGTCACAGCTTCCTTATTTCTTGTCTCACTATTGCATCTTAAAACAAGCATTTAAGCTGTCTTTGAACTTACATGTTGTATGTACATTGCGCTCCCAGCCGCCGAGTGTCCATGCCTGTCATTTCACTGCAGCCCTCTGCTAGTTTTCAGTCCTGTTGCTGGGTCCTGTCCCTGGGTGGTGCTTGTGAAGATCGATGGTCTGGATCACCCGAGATGGAGGTTTCGGTGAGTGTTGCAGTTTGCCTTAGGAGAAGTGGCCTTAGGAACAGTGCACCTGTGAGCAGCTAGGTTGCTGGATTTCACTGTTTCTTTGGGTTATTTATTATGTTGTTTTAAACATCTACATACAGAAGACGCCTCTAATATTGAATCATGAGCACCTTTGGATTATGGATAAACTAAATTTCCTTTTCTTCCTTTCTGTTTGTTTCTTCATTACATTGACATAAATCAGAACAGCAAAGACCCCAGGCATTCATGTGTTTGTATTTCTCAGAATAGGATGGGAACCATCCTTTTAAACCATCTTTTAAGCTATATTGCACTTCAGGCAATAGTTAGAGTTGTCTTTCTATAAAAAGTGTCTACTGTGTTTATATTTGGTGCATCCTTCTCTTTAGGTATAGCAGTACCCTGCTGCAATGGCCTAAAATGCCAGTTCACAGAATCTATAGCTTGAAAAAATCCCCTAGTTGAGAAAGCAAGTGAAGAGTCTACCCCATTAGAGAGGAAGCATATTCCTTCATCGTAGATTATTACATCTAAACCCTCTAAAACCAGAGCACAATATGCAGTTATTTGCTTTAATAACTTATTTGTTGATTTTTAACTTATTTGTTGATTTTTTCCATGATTTGTGAGCTGTGTTGCCACAGTGAAATGCACCAGCCTTTTCATCACTTTATTGATCTTAAATGCTGAAATTTTTGTGTTTATTTTCAGATCAGAAATCAATAGTCGTCTTTATAATATTGCATTATCTCACAGGATGTGTTTGCTATTGGTTTATATTGTAGTATTGCCTACAAGGCTATCTGTGATTAACATTTCATGTGCAGAAGGAGTTGATCCATGATAAAACAATGTTTAATGAACAAGATAGAAAGTAGGAGAAAATAAATATTTCATTCTAAGAAATTAATTGGATTGTTTGCCTTATTCAGGAAATGTGAGCGTTATCAGGAATTGAAACCAGGCATCTCGCATTTGGTGCCTTAATCACAAAACTTTCTCCCTCTCTAAATGATTTTGGGAAAAAAAAAAATCAGAAACCTGAAGAACCAGCTCTAGCCCCCTGAATTATCTCAAGGCTTCTGTGAACATAGCACTTTTCATATTCCTTTTTTTTTTTCTTTTTTTTGACTTTTGCCTTCACATAGCTTCAGAAACCTATACAACAAAAATAATCTTTATTACTGGGCCTAATCAACAGATAAGCAAACTTCAACTAAAATAGTATTCTACCTATGAGGCCTAGCTCATTTTTCTGCACAGTATATCCTTTATGTATCTTGAGCAGCATTCAGTTAAATCTCAGTTTAGCTGAACTGGTTTTCCCCTGTCTCTTCCTGTTAGTTATCTATATCACCTCTAACAAGTTTCGCTTTTAAGCTCTTGCATATTACACTGCAAGCTCACTGTGAAAATGCCATGCCTTATTTCCTCTGCAAGATGTTTAATCAAAAATGACCCACAATTTCAAGCATGAATGCCTAACATCTCATTATTAACCACTACCTGGAACAGTTTATAGCATTCGAGCTTCAGCAAGGATGCAGTGACAGGATTCAGGAGGCCTCCAGCATCTTAGACTTTAGGTAACCATGTTACTGTTTGTTTTGTTTGGTATGAAATAGTATGGGAAAACATATCCTGGTCTGGATGTTTACTGTAGAAGTGTAACCTTATCATACTGTAAACATCAAGTAAAGGGCCTTGATTTATTGTTTGTTGGTATTTCCCTAGGCAGGACCTTTTGTTTGATTGGAGCAAGTTTATATTTCTACATACTGTGAGTGGATTTTTATATCAGCAGGGAAATACTTGATCTACCTGACCTTAATCTAATTTGGAAGCTCAAGAAATCAAGAGTCAGCCCAAAGAAGGGACTCCTGACTTAATTTGCTTTCCCTATTTCTTGACTTCTTAAGGGTTTCACTACAAGGACATTTTCCAGTTAGTTCATGAATTTTTCAGACACCTTTCACCGCTGACCTTTCACTTCAATTTGAAGAAAATAGCAAGGTCTGTCGTTCTCTCGGCAAAATAGTATTGTTACTATTGCCTTTTAATTTGTCTCATATCAAGCAAGCACAAATATCCAGAGCCAGACGTTTTAATCTTGTATATCTAGCAAATCCTATCCTCCTAACCAGACTGGAAAGAACAAATCTCAGTTTTAATTTTTAAAAAGGTAATATTTCTTTATGAAATAAAACTTGAAAGACAAGTCAGGAAAACTGATGACTAGAACTGAAAGGGTTTTTTTTTTCCCCATAGATCAATTTCTTCAAAGTAATTCAGAGATTGAAAAACTATCCTTTTGAGATGCATTTACTCTTTGGAAGAATTCAGATCATAACCCAGTGCTATCCTGTTAGCCATCTTACCCAGGCTATGACCCTGCTCTTTTTCCAGGTTGTCCATGGCTTGGACTGACCAACTTGTCTCATAGGATAACTAGTTGATATTTTTGTAGGAATATGGACTTGTTAATACACTTCTCTAGCTCAGATCCAGCAAGAGTGATGTTTATAGTGGGGTGTGTGCGTGTTTTTTTTTGCCATAGATAGGCCATTAAATGCCCCTGGTTTAGGTACTTCACTCATTACAGAAAGGGAGATGAAGCTGCTACTTTACTTCTTGCTAGCACTGGCAGAACTGATAAAATGGTGGGAAACTGTGGTGAGTTGTGCTCTTCTGCTGGGTAAAAAAAAAAAAAAAAAGGTGGGAATATTTTACAGGTAAAACATAACATGACAAACTCAGGGCCACTTCTGCCAGATGCATTTTTTCCCTGTTCTTTACTACAGGGAATATTTCTATCTTGGACTTCAGTGTACAGCATGCTACTGTGGAAATAATCATGTTCATTTAGAAGTCACACTAAATTATATGGGTCTTAGCACCATGGCAAATCCTAACAATATTATTTCAATATGGCAATAGTATTTAAATGTGTAATCCTCTTATACTCTGTGAAGGAAGTATTTGTTTCCATATGGCAAACAGATCGCATTTAAGATAATTTTTGTTTTCCTTTAGACCCTTTCTTATCTACATTTGCAGGAAAAGAGCTTGCTAGCTTTTCTTAACTCTGAATTGTATTTGTAGGATAGCAGGTAGGGTGGTTTTGTTATTTACACCTAAGAATTTAAATTAGTGAGGAGTGAACGAAGTAGAATCTGGCTATTTGTAGAGTGCTCACAACATTATACAGCTGCCTTTAAAAAATCTTTTTAACCTTGACATACAAAGTAAAACTGCTTGGGTGAAGGTCAGCTGAATCATAGCTAAGATTCTTTTGGTTTTTTTTTTTTTTAATCTGTTTCAGGTATTTAAATGTGCCCTGTTATACTAAATGAACTAAAGAAAATCCCCCAGCTTATATCAGCCTCTTCTTTTTCCTTATCTTCTTGATCCTTTGCTTATATTTTTATGTGCATTTTGAATAAGCTGCAATGCTTAGTACATTTAAAATAGTACATACTTCTCCTGCCATTCATTGGTGATCCAATATACATCATTCCATTATTTTAACCATCATTAGTTACGGTTTTTGAATCTCCTGGGTCTTACATTAAAATAATACTGGAATAAATGTTGGCTGTGCATGGCCCTTGGGATTAAAGCAACCTCTACAGCCATCAATACAAATCTCTAGAGAACATCTTCCTACTTGGTGATCCAACTACAGTCTGTCCTGTGGGCATGCCGCAGGGAATTCTGAGGTCAGGTTGCTCTTAGGACTATATGTGGAAATGTAAGTGTCTTGAGATTGAGAAATATTAAACAGAATGTCCTTATCCATTGTGATGTCCTGTCCTTCTCTTTCAGAAGCCAAATCTCTTATTCTGTTACAGTGTATACTGATATCTTTTTCCTGCTAAAAAGCAAGTCATTTTTTTTTCTTCATAAATATAATGATTTGCGATTTGTTACAAGTTTCTACCGTTGTTGAAATACGGAAAAGTGTGTCTTATAAGCATTTTCAGATTGGACATGACTTTGAGTTATGAGTGTGGATTTGTTACTGAATTTGCACTTTCTGAAAGATGGCAGTGCTTGGAAGTGAAGATATGGAGCACTTCTCCTTAGAGAGGCTATTTTTCATGTTTATTGAAATCTGGAAAAAATCTTTTCCTTCCAAGCTGTTGTGAGGAGTGGAGAAAAAATCTTTTTTTATTATTTTTTTTGATCTTTTAAAGTAGAATCTTGAAAGACTGAAAGTTTTTAAACCATTTGGAAGAAAATCAAGTGCTATATTATTTTTGAAATAGCTATTAAGAAGGAAAAACATATTTGCTCACCATATTTTTTTTCAATTTTATTTTGCTTTGGTGTTATCACTGCCATTTTGCAAAATATTCTTCAATTGCCTATTGAATTTTCACAGAAATTCTATAATTCCCTCCTCATTTTGCATTTTGAGTTTAAAGCAGCTATAATCTTTCTCTGCACAATTGTTTTGGTGGAGGGGGAGGAATCTACATGAAAATGGTAGATTATTAGCAGTTATGGTAAATGTTGTTCAAATAATTTCTTAATATTTCCTGAAAAGGGGTATATAGACATTAGATGGTATTGTTAGGTCATATTATGAGATGATCTCTCTCTGAGAGATGAGATGATATTGTTTATCAGATGTGAACATTAATCAGATGTTAACCAGATGTAATCATGTTGTTTTGGGTGGTTTTTTTTTTTTTTCCCCAAAAAAATTTTTTTCCTGAAAAAACAAATATGCAGAACCAAGTTAAAATAGGTAGGAAAATCACTATGCTCTAAAAGTTGCTTGACTTCTATTATATCAAAGACTACAAAGCCACTTTTCTGCTAGATATAATGACAAAATGATGCTCGATTGTGGGACATAACGTGTGAAAGCAAAATAATTTGAAACATTGCTTTAGACTGATGTTAAAATTTAGATTCTTTTACTTGACATAAATTCCAGTTGACTTTAACGTGCTCTTTGCACGCCAGGCTGAAGGGGAGTGTTCCAACGCATGGTGATGGACGATGCGTATTCAGCATTGGCCCAGCATTTGGCAGAGCTGTTCAGCCCCGCCTGGACTGACACTGTCATGCTACCCTTATAACTGCACTTAGCTTGCTTTTCCCTCCTGGCATCATTCGGTTGTAGTTCTTTTGAGCCTTTTTAATTTATTTTTACAATACAAATAGTGTGTTCTTCAACTGGTGGTCACCTATGGACATTTGTTTTGTTTAGAGTTGTCTTTCCATAATTGGGTCTCATATTGCTACAGTCATCCTTCAGCAATGGAAATGAAGGATACTCTGATTGCTCCAGGAACTTATTAATGAACAAAATGATTACGGATGTGTTCTTGTGGGATCTTTAAGTAACTTAGATGTTCAAATCTGCTTCACACTGGTCAAACTACCAAAGCCTGACAAAAGGACGGCTTCTTTAATGTGAAAATTAGTAGCAGCTTATTCTTGCTCTCTAAAGGAGAAAATCTAAAGTCACTCTTGTCTAGATTAACAAGCCCTTTTGCTATCATTTTGTATTGCTTTACAGTGTATTCCTAAAATCTCTTGTCCTTGTAATGTATAGCTACTAGCTGTCAGAAACCATTTCTGTGGCTTGTGAATTTAATCAATTCAGCATGTCTGCTGAAAGTAATAAAACATCATTGAAATTCTGCTTTAAGGAAGTTAATGCACTAACTGCTTCTCGTGTAATGCAGACACTCAAACTGTAAGATATAGACCTTATATTGTTAGGCATTAAAAAAAAATCACTGATATCCTTGGTTGCACTTTAACTTATAGATTAACAGACCTTTAAATGTGAAGTGAGCTCACCACCTTACATTAAATGAAACAAGGCTATTTTGGAAAGTTTATAAAAAAGGGTCAAGAGAATCATAAGTCTGTGCTGAAGGGGCCATGTTGGAACAGAAGAAAATTCCGCAAGAATGTACTGACCAAATACCAATACAGTAATGCAAAAGGCTTGTAGGAATTGGTGAGGATGGTTTTCCAGCAATTGGTTGGCAGAATGGGGAAACGCTCTGGACTAAGAGGATTTGGCTGAGGAGAATTGCAGAAATAAGTTGTTGAGACAATATCCAGCAAAGTATGTTGACCTTCACGCCAGTACACATGCTGCTAATGCCAACAGTGTCAGTGTAGAGAAGCAAGTAGAGACTGAAATTCAAAAGGAATACAGATGTGGGCAATGGGAAGTCATCTGCTACGAAGTGTAAGTGGCAATCAATAACTTGTTAGTGAGGCAGAAGAGACAAAATAACTCCACACGTGGCAAAGGACCTAAGACATTTTCAGGAAATGAAACCCCTTGTAGTTGCAGTGTTGCTGAGAGTTTGCTAATAATGAGCCAGGACATTTAAAATCTTTTATATGAATTTACGAAAGAGAAGAGAGAATAAGAAACACAGGAGGTGAAACTCATAAATCACCTTCATCTAGTATCAAGCTCCCAATGGCAGAGCTTCCCTGGAGTGCAAGGCTCAGAATAAGGGGCAGAATCTAATTGTTGTCCTCAACAATGATGTTACATGTGCGGTAATTTCCAGTAGGATAGTTGTGCTCTTGCAGAATTTTTTTTTTTTTTAGTGCTAAATTACATTATCCTCTCAATTGTTTTTTATCCAGGTTTATATTTAGATCAGCTAGATGTTCATATAGATGTACAAATGTACCAAATCTTTTAAGTTTTTTGTTAACCATTATGTTGTGGTCATTCTTACCGAAATATCCCTGCTACTGATAGCACTGGGAATCCCAACTTTTTTTTTTTTTTTTTTCTCTTCATGAATTCCTTCTGACCTACTGCATAGTGCGTTAGTTTTTCCCTGTGGATGACGTTATTCGTGGTTGGGTTAGTATCCACCACACGTTGTGATGTTGCCTCTGCTTCCTAGCAGAGTGGTGACAGGATTGTTTATGCTGCTTTTTGACTCGTGCAATTTGTGTGTGTCTGTGTCTGTGTGCCTCTCTGCATGGTTTTACTTGCACAGAGAAAACACTGCAGCTTTAACTATGCTTTTGTCTCCTTCAAAAATATCTTCATAGATAGTGAGCTCTGAAGACTGAGGAATAAATTAGCAATGTCCCTCGGATGATAATATCGCCTAATTAAATCATGCTAAACATCACTTAATTAGACAGGTATCTGGAAATAAGGTAAAGGAAGTAATGATATAATTTAATTCTTTCATTTTAGACTGTAATATTGTTGCTAGAAGTTTGAGAATTATGAAAGGTTGTGGTCTTAAGTTCCAGAAGATAGAGTCCTCTTTAGAGTCCTTCATGTGGGGAGCCTCAAGATCAAATGTATCAAGATAGTGAGTAGCTTTGGAAGCTAGGGGCAATGTTTCTTTGATCCTAATCTGCAGATTCTGCAGCATTTTTTCTTTGCTGTATGAGACGTTTGCAGAAGGTATTGCTGCCAACTGCTTTTTAAAGTAGCCAGATAAAGGGCTGAGCTAATGATTTATGAGGAGGTATCATGGTATGTGTTGAGAAAGGGCCAAACTCTGTGGAAGAGCTGAAGACCAAACAATTTTTGTTTAGGCTTCAGAATAAAAGACTAGATTTTTAGAACTGTGTGATGTCAACTTTGCTCGGCTCCCACCTGGAAAGCCTAAATCTTCTCAGGTGAACTTAAGCATTTGGTTAACTTTCACTTATTTCGGATAGGCAATTAAATGGCAACACTCGTTTTTGAAAATTGGCTTCTAAGAAAAAGGAAAACAAAAATGCAGTGGAGATTGTGACATAAAGAAAAAGAAAACAGAAAAGAAAAAATATTCTGAAAGAAATAACTGTCAGTGCAGCCTTTATGCATTTTAAATTTGTGGGCTATTCTCTCTTAATTCTATCAGAGTGCTGGCACAGGTCTGTGCTGAAGTTTATTCAAAAATATTTTCTAGAAACTGTTTGTTAAAGTTTTGTCCTGAGTATACTTCTAATATACTTGTCCCGAATATACTTCCAGAGCGTTCTAATCAAAATTGTGTGTACTCCCATGAAATACCAAGATTTTTGAAAGCAGTAGTACAATAACCAAAGTATTAAATGTTCTTGAGGAATTATTATTATTGCTAGTTCATATTTTATCAGGTTTGAATAGCTAAGCAGGTCATTATCTTCTGCAACTGCCCATATTGGATTTGCGCTCTATTCTCCTTAAAGGAAGAAAATAAGAGACTTGGGAGAAACCAGTTACCCACAGAATTGCAGAAGGAAAAATGGCCATCGTGGCTGCACTCTGCTGCTGTTTTGTTTGTAGCTGTGTGTGTTAAGGCTGCAGAGGCTGCTGCTCTTCCTACTGCTGATCTGTCAGCCGGGATTGCTTTTAAATTCCCTTTTACGATAGTAGCCCCAGTAGCCCCATCTGAGCAGGAAGGGGATTTGGCAAGTTATGGTGGTTTTCTTCCCTTAGCACCTTGCTAGTTTAAATAATAACAGACAAATGGTGCTCTGTGGTGGAAGAGGATATTGTGGAACAAATAATAACAGACAAATGGTGCATGTGAACCTTTATCCAGTAGCCTTTGACAAACCTCTGTGGTGGAAGAGGATATTGTGGAATATATCCTACCAGAAAATGCCCTGATCCCAAGAGATTCAAGGACACCCTGGAGACTGAAAAAAATTGTGCTGGTTGCATGCTGGGAACATGCACGTTCTTCTTCACATGTGCTGAGACTGGTGACCCTTGATCCTGTGCTTGGCTCTTACTGCTGCCTCTCACAGATTTTAGGAGAGATTGCTGCTTTGTTTAAGGTTCCCTCTCTGGCTGCTAGCAATGTAGCACCGATAAGTCATCCAAGAAGAGCAGGCAAGATAAATTAGGTGCTTAATTTGCACATCAGGAACTGCAGACAGACTAATTTCGAAAGGACATTTTGATAAAGTAAAATAGTCCTGCGCACGTATTAGTAATTGCCGGTTCCACAAAATTGTTAATGATAGATGAGTTCTGGGCATTGAATCTTTGCTTAAATTAATGTTTGAAGGATACTCCATAAAATATAGACAACAAAATCATTAGGAAACTTATCACAGAATTTTCAGCATTAAAACACTTGTAATTTATAGTGTTCATCTCTACTGCTACTTATAAACATGTGTCCTATATAAATACAAATGTAAAGCAACACTCCATACAGTGCAGATAGTCACATTCCTAGCACTTTTCAAAGCCAAAAGGAGATTTTATTAAATCTCAGAATTTTAAATTTTTTGTGCACCTTTCCCATATATTCAATATATTATGAATACAAAATTAGATATATATGCTTATATATAGACACACACACACGCGCGCACACACACACACACTTAGTAATGCTATAGTTTTTAAAAGCTTCTCAAAACTACTTCCAGAACTCTTTAACCTGGATTTTTAAACACTGTCACTTGAAATACTGAAGAGGTAAAGTGCGTGCAGTCATTGTGCACATTTTTATCTTTTACAAACAAACTGTTTTTATTCTTTGTGTCTTCTTTATACATTCCTGAAAACTGCAACTTGCAGGACAGAATTAGCTGAGGAGCATTCTTGAGAGCACTTGTAAGTTAAATGTATGAATTCAAATGAACTGAAAACATGAAACACATGAGTTCTTAGATAAGAAAAAAATAGAAAAAAAATAAAATTATTTGTAAATATTTTACCTAACTATATTAAAATATATATATATGCAAGTTCTCTTTTATAATAATGCTACTTTTTGTATCAGCAAAGCATTTTTGGGAGATTTGCACCAGCTTTGTAGGGACAGACAAGAACTGCAAGAACTCATTCCAGCTCCTTTAGATCTTTGCCTCTGAGAAAAATGAACTTAAAAAATAAACTATATCATTAAGTAATTTATGTGCGGTTTCTTTTGGACTTGTCTTTTGTGTGGCCCCCAGGAATGCACGGTACTAACTATGTTGCTGCACAAGCTGCCTCCACTGGCCCACTGACCTGCACAAATCCGAGAAGATAAAATGAGCCCTGGAATGGAATATGACTGCAAGGAGAATCTGGAGGTGTTGCAGGTGCCAGGTGCAGGTGAAGGGGTGCCAATGTCAGCGCAAAACTCCTACATTCGCTAGTAAAACTGTATTCCTCTGAATCTGCATTTGTGGGCATCTGATCCAGGCTGGTGAAAAACTTTTTTTCAAAACTTTAACATTGTCCCTATTTCCCTCTTGGTGTCACACACACTCCCATAGGGAAGCTTAGATAATCATGATTTAATGTTTTTTCCTCTCCTCTTCTCCGCACTGCCCTGTTCTATTTTAACTCTCTGTCAGTAGCCCATGATTAATATTGATACCCAAGGGCAACATTTATTTCCTTCTTGGACAGAAATAAAACTCAATTTTATGAGAGACACTTAGTGTCTGTTTGCATCTGCTGTAGATGTAAACAGGTTCCATAGATATTTCAGTACCCTAAGGACATTTTTATTTAAGATTGCTCTTGGGCAGAAGCAATTTAAAAAATCCCACTGCATGCATTTGATATTTAGTGTAATAAATGAGGCAAATGCATAAGAATGGCAGTAAATAAACTGTACACTGGAGAATACTGAGTTCACTATACAATTAAAAGAAGCATAGTTGTTACAGAAAGATTCATATTTATAAAGCATAGTTATGCTTTGTTCTTTTTACAAATGCTTGTGCTAGAGCCTTCAGTCCCAAATTTACAAACTACCCATTCAGATTAGCATTTGTACCATGACTAAATAAATACTTTTATTTAAATACGTTAAATACTTAAATATTTAAATACCTACTATTTAAATATTATTTTTAATTGTATAGCTACCAAGAACAGACCAAGAAGGGTTTGTCCAGACATTTCCTTTTCAGGCCATTGTAGATAAACTCTTGAGATAGGGGTTGGAATCTCCAAGGATTAAGCCTTCCTCCTCTCACTCATTTTCTCCTTTGTTTTTTATTTCTTCTACATGCATGCTTTTTGAAGTTGGAATTTTCAAGTTTGAAAGTAGACTCACAATGACACTGGGCTGCTCAAGATCCCTGTGGGCACATGTTAAAGCTTTTGGGTTAGTTGGGCAACCTTACTCTGTTATCTCATAGTGTTAAGTAGGCACCTAATTCTCTGAAGAACTTGAGTGAATCTGGTAAAGCTCTGTCTGTCCTTGCACTTCCATAAGCCCAGGTTTCTATGCAACATCTTCTCTTTGATCACCGTGGCTCCCATTCTGCTTGTGTGTTGAACAGATCTTACTCCTAGCAGGTTATGTAAGTTGCAGAACCATAGAGGGAGGATTCTTTATGGGCAGAGTTGGGTAACCTTTCGTCTTTCCAGGAATTTAAAACTTGAAGTCAAGAGCCACATGTGATTTTAGCAGATATATGTCAGGCTGTGTCAAGAGACAATTCAATTGTTTTGTTAACATAGCTTGTTTGAGCATCATTTAAAGATTAACTCAGGGCTAATGGCAATCTTTCGTATTCTTTAGAAAGAAAATAGACACTGTTGAAAGCAAGAAAAATTTCTATGAACTGAAAGAAAAGTGGGAGGAGAAAGGCATGCTAGTGAGGAGAGATTATAAGTTAAGGCAAATCTTATGGTTTCTCTGTGTACTCAAATTTTAGTGCTTTTTAGTTTACTTTTAGCCTAACTTATACTGAGATTTCTTGGAGCACTGTACCTCTTATGTTTTTAGGCATGAGATTTCTGAGTAGAAGAAAACATTTAAGAGCAGAATATCAACATTTACAGGGAGAATGATATGATAGCCGTGTTTTTTGGAGAAACTTAAATTTGTGTTTGAGAAATATTCAAGCAATATAGCAGAAATAATCTTATAATTATTCATTTAAGGACAGTTCAATTCTTAAAACTGAATCTGCTCCTCTAAATAGTAAGCTCGTTGTTGTTGGATACAGGCAAAACTAGGTAGAAAAGTTTGATTTTAATCAAACCTTCTTGAATAAAAAATTCCAGTAACCTTCCTGAATAAAAAATAACATTCCCTCGCTGTCTACTTCCTTGAAGAGCATTGTCTGTATATAATGACAATGGCAGTTGCTTTAAATTGCTTAAGGCTATCTATCACAACTAATTTAAATTCTTTGCTTTTCCGGTCATTTAGATTCAAGTGAAACTGAATTGCAAAGCTTGCACATTACTTGTAGCTTAGTAAGAAAAATGTAAATAAAGAAAACAAAGCAGAATCCCACTTCTTGCCGCTTTGCTCTTCTCTGAGAAAGTCGTGCCATCATTAAGTATGGTCTACTGGACAAGAGAGCAAGGGTCCAACTCATTCATTACGTATCAGAGTATTAATCAGTAAGTTTGAAGAAGTTACTCTCTTTTGTGTTTCATTTGTTAGTCACTAAACTAGGGATTATGATTTTGCAATAGCAGACGTGCAATAGAAGGTTCAGCCTTAACTAATTAGGGTTAGATGCTTAAATGAGTTCACTGCTCACAGGCTCTTATTTTGTCCCGCTAACAAGAGTATTTCAGTGGTGCCCAGTCGCTTCCACTAACATCCATGGATGTATCTTTTTGGGGTGAGTGGTGATTAGCTGCTTCTGGTGTTTTCTTATAAAGTTTGCAAGATCTGGGATGCTCTTTCAGGCCTTGGGTTAAAAGGTGCTGTAGCAATGTCATTCTCCCTCTCTCTCTCAGCTAATACTGCCACTGATGATATCTTCTGGATATTCCCAATGGATGAAGCTCTAATTGGTCACATCCAGGAGCATGGCTAACTGCACATTGAAAAGACATGGCCAGTTTATTAATAAGCTTGTTTTAAGTGTTGTTTCTTGTAAGAGCTCATATCATTTTTAACCAATTGTTAACGTTTTATACTTCACTGGATAGTTACTAAGAAAATATACTTGATAAGCAGGAAGCTGTGAGTTGTGCAAATTTTACAGAGCCCTTCTCATTAAGAGACACATCTAAAGCCTATTGAAGTTAATAGAGGGCCCATTAGGTTTTCATCAGAGCTTAAGGCAAGAAATCTTGGCTTTCTATAGAGGCAAATTAATTGGGGGAGGGAGCGGGATGCAAGGAGCCAGCTTGTGCTGTTACCCTGTTGAGGTCATTTGCGTTGCATGTGCTGAACTTGGGTCTTGAATTTTAAGTGGAGGAAGGTTGCAGTGAGATGCAATGAGATATTTTGAGCTTTCTGCTGCACAGGATAGCACATTTTTTTAGTATGTTTGCCCTGGATTTTGCTGTGGCATCACTAAGATAGGCTCAGGAGGCTTTCCCCACAGTATGGAGGGTTTTCCAGAGATGCAGCAGTATATTGGCTCAGATCTTTGTTACTGGGAATGGGGAAAATCAAAGAAATTCGGGGAGACCAGACCGTCCCACGAGTTCGTTCATCTGTGGCTCTTATACAGTCCCCTTTGGGCCCAGCTTTCAGCAGCTGGCACAAGTAAATGCAGCTGTTGATGCACTGAGTCTTGTTCTGAAAGACCATAACTTCCAGTTTTCATGACTAAAAAAATTCAGTAATAGTAGATGATAGTTTTAACATAAAATAATCAAAAGCTATATTTCTGGACAAACTGGAAACAGTTTAAAGTAGTATTAACATTTAATTCTTTTATTGCATTTTGTACTATTATGTTATTTTTATCCAATTCATGAGTAACTGTGGTATGTGACAGTTATATATTAATCCTGACATCTTAGAATGTAGTAAACTATAAGAGAGAAGTCAAAATAATGTTTTACTTTTTAATTATCAAAGAGATTACTTGGCACATGCTAAGAAATCTTTCCTTATTTAGCTGATCTTATTTTGTTATTAAAGTTAAGAGTTTTTAATTGTAAGCTCACTAATTGAAGAAACTAGCTGATTTCACCCTGTCAGAAACAGCTGGACATTGCTTTTCTACTATATTAAGATCAGAAATATATCACACATGAATATCCTGTATATTAATATGGTATATACAGTGTTTTTACTCACTTCTTCCCTCTCAAGAGAATGAAATTGAGATACTTTATCAGATTAGCTCTATGATAGAAGTTTATATTTTTTATAACCTGCACAGTTCTCGACTATATATTCTTTCAGCATCCCCATCTGAGAAGTTAATTTAATGGAACCACTTGAATCATGAATATGGTCTTTCTGGGGGTGAGATAATTAAAGCGTTTGGAAACTAGGATTAATAACTCATTATAGCAAGTTTAACTTCAATTAACATTATAAATGTTACTGTTTTAGTAAATAATTGACATCTGATTACTATGTTGCATGGTATAGCTGTTTAGGTACTAATCAAAGGATGGATACTAATGAAAGTTTCAAATCTCGCTTAGAAAATTACTTAGACATATACATATTTTTTATTTTATTTACATGGTAACTAAGCTTTTCTTTTACATGTGTTTGCCCAGGGCTACTGTTTGTAGCATATGCTGAGATTATTATTTATTAACTATAGTGAACATTGCCAATATGATTCAAAAGTCCATGGGGCAACACATCTGCCTTTTAGATGTATATTGTATAATCTTAACTGTCAAGGAGGTTCTTTTTATATCTGTGTATGGTGACTTACAAGAATAATATATTTTTATTTTTCTAAAACAAACAAAAAAAAAGACGAGTCTTTATGATGAAAAAGGTAATAAAAGTGTAATGCATGCAACTGTATTTTGTATTCAAATACAGTTATTTTGTACTTGAACAGTCTAAATTAAATACTATAAATTCTGCCCAAGAAATGTAAATGCTATGGGTTAAATCCAGCTGAAAAAAATCAAACTAAAAAGGAAAGCTACCTTAAAATAATCTTTTGTATTTCCAATCACTGGGCTTTCCAGCATATGATATGAACACACACTTTGAAGACTCTTATAAAAGACATGTCAATAACCAAAGCGGAGAATGTTATTTTGTATTTCAGGTAGAAATCAGAGGGAGAAATGTTCATCTAAAGGAGAATGAGTGATTTTTTTTTTCAGACCTGAGGGCTAGTGAAAATAACAGCTCTCTCATACTGCTGTCAGAAAGCCTGGAGACTTCCAGTCCAGCAAACTGGAAGCAATGGCAAAGCACGCCCTGGAAAAGGTTCGGTGCCCTTATTTCACCAGTGTGAAAGGACAAGAATTCTTCTGGGCCAAGTCAGCAAAAATGGTTATTGGGAGTCCCAGCTATTCCTAGGGAACAGGCATCTAGGAAAAAGCATTCTTGTAGGTGTTTAAAAGTGCTTTTAAACTTACAGGTGTTTTAGACTGCTTTTATTTTATATCCTTTAATTTGACTATTCCCAGCCCTCACTGGCATGAATGGTATCACACCAGTAGACTAGCCCTCCTTTGAGGATGATAAGGACATGATCATCTCTCCTCCAGAGTCACCCCCAGGACATCCACTCCGAGTGCTCTGGCAGCCCTTTGAAGGGGCCGGATATCTACGTTCTGCAAAGGCAAAGTGTGCAAGGTCTTTGGGAGGAACTTCAAAGTGCATTTGGGATCCTGAGAAGTCTCATGATGAGTTTGACCTTTAACTCCTTCTAAAATCAGCACTATTGAGATTATGGCCTATGCAGGGACTGGTTCAAGAGTATGTAAATAACCTGCCAGTGCATTTTAAGAGAAAACATTCTTCCCCCCTTAAGGAAACTATAGCATACTGGAAGCTTATTCCCCAAATTACAAACTCAAAGCCTGCTAGATGAGGTTCATTACCTCTTCCCCCGGCAAAGGAAACCAATTTATCACATTTGGATGATTTACAGTGCAATACTTCCCACATGTCAGTTTTTATAAGCAGCATTTAAAACAAAACAGAAGAGCGCAGTAGAACTTCAGTAGCCGAACAAATCTCTTGCCCTCATTTCTTTAGAAAGGATAAACAAAAAAATGATTTCAAAATTTGGTTGGTATGGGAAAATGGGGATTAACCAGGCAGTAAGTGAATGCAAGCTACAGCCTGGAGCAAATCTGTAATTAGGTAAGTTACAAACACTTCAATAATGAGAAGTATAATAGAAATTCTGACAGGTCCTGTACTGTAGAGAGCTTGTGGGTACCACTACAGTAAATGAACAGAGATCTATTTGATTTTTTCTTAAAAGTGAGAAGCCCCAAGAGTTTTGTGTTACTCCATTTAGTGCTTGGTGAGGCTGTTTGTATGAGACCTTCCCCTACATTTTAAATCACTTATTGCTGCTTTGGCAATGTCTGTTAGATTCCATTAGATTCATTAGCTCTTCTAAAGAGCATTGCTCTGTGGAAATCGCTGAAACAGCTGCCCTGTGTAATTTTGTTATTGCTTTAATTTACTCAGAATTCTGCTTTAACACTCCAGCTGTCAAATATAAAAAGGAAAAAACAATCAATATAAAAGCATTTTCTACCTTACTATTCTTATGTGTATGGTTTGTAGGGAAGAAGTGTTAGGAAAATGAGCAAATGAAACTTTCGGTTGTTTTCCAGGAGATCTCTTGGAGTGGTGAGGGAGAGAGAGCAGTTTGTAAGATGCTGCCTGGGGAGGGCTTCTCTGCGGGGTGGGTTCCTGCCCTCTGCCAGACGTGTGTGCTTGCAAGGCGAAACATCTGTCCTTCTCCAGGCAGAGCAGCCCGTCCAGTGCTGCCTGGTCACTGCCAGATGTTGGCCAAATGGAGTCAAAAGAGCCTAGACGGGTGCTGTGCTGGCATCTTTAAAGCTTCCTATACAGGAACAGGGGATAAGGTTTTATTGATTGCCTTGATGTGGCAAAACAGCGTGGCTCCAGAAATGACCGAAAATGGGTTAGTTCATTTGGTAAAACTGCTTGGATTTGTTAACAAAGCTCCTCGTGTAAAAATGTGTGTTTCTGCTGCTTACAGGAACAAAGGATCACTTACTTTTTATAGTCTCAACTAGACCATCTAGTCAGAAAGCTCAGGAAATCTCCTGTTGTCCTTGAATACTGATTAGAATCAAAAAAATACAGTACAGGGTATACTGGGGGCAACTAGTCTGGCAAGGATTCAGGGCAAGTATCTTTCATGGAAGCTATGTACTGAATAACATTGACCTAAAACTGGAATCTGTGTTAGTGCTAGTTTGAAAATGCAGCTACGAAGAAGGCCAAATCCACGATGTAATGGCTAATCTATCTTTTTCTTTTTTATTTGTTTATTTATTTATTTATTTTTGGCAGGAAATAAGGTGATTGATGAAAATACAAGCAGATCCCAAAACAAATGGCCATATCTCAGAATTTCAAATCATTTTACTCTGGATATGCAGAGTAAATGCATTTGTAGCATTATTAAATTTCCTAGGGATTATTCCCAGGCTTTCAGGAATATCCAGGTTGGTTGATGTCTCTATCTCTTTAATAATCTTTTTCTTCTGTGAATAACAGCAGTGGCAATATCATATTATATGGTAATATTTACAAACATAAATCAAGTCTTATATAAGGTTTTGAAAAGAACTGCAGTGGAAGATGAGCACAAGATTCAGTGGAACAAAATGATAGAAATGAACATCATGAATGGTCACCTAACCTCTGTAACTCTCAAGGTTTGTAACTCTCAGTAAATCATTTGGTTCGTATCAAAGTTATATTTGCCTTTATTTATGTAAGCCTGCACCTGTTTTGCATGTTTCACAGTGGCATTTTGCTGAGAGGGGTAATGAATGCCCTTGCTCAGGTTCTGCTCCTTTTTGCCGTGTAGCACAGATCCACAGTCTGCTCCAATAACTGCTGTACTCTCTGTAGCCCCCCTTTTTTTATGTTTTCTATTGGTGCTTCTCTGAATATCTGCATGCTATGCAGATATTTCATATTTCATTCATCTCTTTTCTACTAACCTTTGTCTTTTGGTTGTAAATATGAGATTTATTGATTAGTGCTTTTGAAGGACCATAGTATCTGGGAATACTATTTAGAAAGGCAACGTGAGTAGTCAAGTACATATTGATAAACTAATTTGGATTTTACTTTAATATAACTTTCAAATCTTCTCCAAAACAGATTACTGAAATCAAAGCTGTAGTTTAGCATGGAAATTAATACCAAAGGCTGGGATTTGCACTAGTGACTTTAGACTGTAATTCCAAGCTGCTTGACAGTAGTAGAGATCAAAATACAATTGATCTCTTAAATTCTCAGAAAAATAAGAGAGACTTAATAAAGGGCTGGATGGTTTTGGTGTTGTCCATAGCAAACTTTCCTTGACTTTTATGAAAATAGCATTTCCATTGATATCTTTACAATAGGCAATTTTCAGGCTACAAATGCCTTTTTGAACAGAATTATGACTTTAAGCACAACCAGCTGGATAGTAAGTAAAGATTGAAAACTCCAGAATGGTCGTCTAGAAATGGTACTAGCAGTCTCTTTTAGCAGCAGATACTGTTTTTCTCTGGAAAGACTGTTATCTCCATTCATTCGGTGTCCACCCAGCCTTTTTTTTTTTTTTTTTTTTTTTTTACTTATATCTACAAAAATAATTCATTCCCTTTTTGGAAACATTAGTGAATCCAAGGTCCATGGATTAACGATTCTGTTGTTATGGGTAAATGCATATTCTCCAAATTGCAAAATTGACTTTAGAAGCTTGCCATTAGATTGTAGTTTTTTTCCTTCTAATATTACATTGATGCAATTTAGAGGATACATAGTCAGACCTTTTACTTCTCATTGTTAATAAGTCTTCAAATGTTAAACATTATATTTCTACTGTCAGATGTAAATGTTTATTTACGTCTTCTTCAATAGTTGTCATGTTAGTGTCATTCTTATGGCCTCTTTTTTTTTCCCTTAATTACCTTTTGACACATAGTCCTGAAGATTAAAGGCCAAACACTTTATTTCAAAGGTCATGCTTAACTGGCAGTGATCTTTATTCCAGTTTTCTGAAAGTGAACTTGTCTTAGTAGATGAATATGTTGTCACAGCATAGGTGTGCAATGCATCCCTAAGTAGCATATTTTGTAATTTTCTGCTATGTGAATTTTTAGACATGTTATCTTTTGATATTACTACATAGTCAAAATAATCTATGTATCCGATACATTCAGAATAAATTAAAGGTATTATCTTTTAAACAACCTAGAAGTTAATATGAACTTTAATCAAGTACTTGCATGAATATAAAACTTCTTTCTTTAATTTTAAACAGAGTGAATCTCAGTCTTTGGCTCCAGGCAAAACCTAGAATAAAATTCTCCATTTTGTTGGGGAAATAATATTTTCCCCCATGCTGTATGTTTCTGTTCTACTAGCTAACAGTTAAATAAGCAGGCAATGGTGCAAAAGAAAGGCATGCTATAGAGAATTAACTGCATATGCTGTAACTTTGTCTGGTCTTTTCTATTAGAGTCAGTAATTAGGAGACCAAGTAGTAACCTAAATACTGATTTAGCTGGTTTCCTCAGAATTGCTGTTGCTGATAATCTCAGCATTAGTTAGGCATTAGTTAATCACATCCCTTGTTTGCCATAAACTCCTCCAAGATTGTCAAGAGAGAAATTGAGTATAGAAAGTGAAGATATTTAACACTGCAAGGGTTCACTGGTCTGAATGAATTGGGGAATTTGGAGGGAGTTAATTATCAATTTATACTTGCTGCACACTCATTTGTTTCCAGCCCTTTGGGATTCATGAAGTGTTGATCATGATTTCTTGTCACCACCAGACCAAGTGGGGAAAGAATAAAACCGAAGAGATCTATAGATGATGAATCCTGATTGGTATCTAGTATCTAGAGACCCGTCCTTTGTGAAAAGGAACTTACGGAGCAAAGGCAGATGTATAAAAATGCTATTATTATTACAATTGGTGATTTAAAAGTTGTACTGCATTCTTGGGAGGCCAATATGTATATTGGGTAACAGTGATGAGTATGTGGTTAATTACATTTTTTTATGTTTGAGATTAATTGCATCAGAACAGCCCTCACCTCCCAGTAATAAACCATGCATAATTTGTTGAAGTTTCACTGGTTATTCTTTGTTAAGTTGAAATGACAAATTTATTGACCTTTTAGTCCAACTGATGTGTACCTATCAGTCTACAAACTTCATTTTGTATAAAACGTTTACAATGACCTAATCAGAAGTCAAGCTATCCATGCATTTGTAAACTATCATAAACTGATTAGGAAATAGTATACTATATTTTAGTTTTAAATTTAACTGTGCTTTGTAAACTTGAATTTCAATTTCAGAACCTTAATTCTTAAATAGATTTCTATGTAAGAATATAACTTTTATATCTTGGGATGTTCTAATTGTAATTTCTGAACCTCAGTGGTTCGTATAGTTTATGAACATGTTCTGATTTTTTTCTGACTCCCATTTTAGGGATCTCCATGCTTGGAAATGTGTCCACTTGAGATGTGTCTTGTCCTCTGTTTACGGTGGACTAGGCCTTATTAACCTACTTGTGTTGATGGTTTATATGTTGGTGAGTAGAAAATAGGTGTCTTGTAGTCAAAGAAAAGAGAAACTTTGTGATGCAGGAATATAAATATTTTGAAATATATGTATCTGCTTTTATTTGAAAGATTGAGACAAATTTTGGAGAAAAGAACTGTTCTGAAAACTAATTAATTCTTCCCTCTAGTATATACCTAAAAGTTGTGAATAGAGCAATTTTCAGGAAGGCTAATTATTTTGAGTGTTGGTATTTTGAGTAAACTGATCTGTCTCTTAAATGAGTATTTGAAATATTTTAATTTTAATATAGTATATTGTATGTATGCAAGATATTCAAATACTTCATCACATTTTATGATACTTCTTAATGAGTTTGCAGTTTGTCAGAAAAAGTATAGTTTGGCAGTTTGGCATAGAAAATATGAATCTCATAAAATATTTGCTAGAGGCAGGTAAAAAAAAAAAAAAAGACACATTATATTGGCAGCTAAAACCTTATTATATGCGACTGTGAAGGAGAGTTAAAAGGTGGATATCAGCAACTTTTTGAAAATCTTTTGAGAATCTTTTTAGAAAGATTCTAATTGTACCTGATTTATTATTCATCAAAGAATGAATGTGAAAAAAAAAAAGAAAGAAAGAAAAACCTTAAAATCTGAGTGCAACTAGTCTATAAAATGTTTATAAAGCAGCAATAGATTGGTGGCTACTGGATAATCTTCCTACTACACACCTATATTAATTTATGCGTTTTTACTGTTGACCTTATTTTTCCTAAGGAATATGCTATTCTTCAAAGAATTGCAATTTTTTTCAAGATGTTATGAGACACTTGCATAGAGGCTCTTAAGACACTTCTCAGAGCTGTTGAAAACCTAAGAATAAACTACTGACAGGGAATGCAGAGCAGGTAAATACTGGAGCTCCTGTTATCCTGACAAGAAGATGCCTGAATATAGATTTTTATCTCCAGATTCTGGTACTTTCTGTGTTGTGTGTGATGCCATTTAGGGCTGCAAGGAGAGGTTGTTCCCTCCCTGTACAATGGGTCAAGACACAGATAAGAAGCACAGTGAGGGAGTCCCGTCTCATAAAACGTCCATTTACAAAGGCCTAATAGTTGATGATTTATCAAATTTTAGATCAGACACTTTCATATTTCTCTGCGACTGTCTTTTGTAAACCGCCTGTCATGCAGCTGTTTAATCAGAGTTAATCTACAGTTTCATATGTCTTTCTGGTTGTATCTGATTTATTTTTTTCTGTTATATTTCAATATTTTTTTTCTGTAATTGCATCAGATGGGGAAAAGTGTAGAAAGGGGAGATAGTATACTAGGCAAGGCAAAAGTATATTTGACAGTCTGGAGTTAGGAGATCTAGAAAGATTATGGACGTATAAAAAGTGGATGAGTGGGTGGAAAAAAAGGATAATATGGAATTATATGCGCCAGCTTATAGGGGCTGCTGTTTATGCTGATCACACTGTCCCATAAGCAGGGAAGAATTCCAGGTGCAACACCTGGATCTACTTTTTTCAAAACCTGGTAGCTGGAATTGAGGATATTTGAGTTGTTCCATCAGAGCAACAAAGGCACCCACAGGTATCAAATTTTGAAATTCCAGGGACTGGTGGTTATTGGACTTGTGAACATTCACTGAATATCAGTTTTTATCGTGGTATCTCCTCTAGCTTGAGGACATTGTCAGTCGTGATCTACTCTTCAGATTTTGCTTCTGGATTAGGGCAACCTTCATGAACTGTTTTTAAAAAGTTTTTCTGTTTAATTAGAAATCTCTGTGAAATGTAATCCATCAGTTTTCATGTGTTTTTAAAATCACATTCAAGTCAACAATATGGACAATAATCTCTACTAATTAAGTAAATATTAAAGCAGTTTGAAGGAAAAGGTAATAATTTGTAAATGAGAACAAGCATATGGATTCTTTGGACACAATTCTATTCTTTGCAGAAAATGCCAAGAATCAAAATCAATGAATAAAAATTATGAAAAATATTTCCAAATATGCTTAGTTTCATGGTTTAACTGGTATACACAGTTCACAGCATTAACCACACAGTTTCTTTTCTTTGTATCATACAAAGCCATGAAAGTCAATTTAGTTTTTAAACTAGATCAATTTTCCTTCCTAACTGAGCTGAGGTAGGGTCACTCATCAGTAAACCCCTGTCAAACGATCTTTTTTTCACATTGTCCAGCTCTGCTCTTTAATGGCACCACTTTGAATTAGACCTTAATGTTATGTCACTTTAAATTAGTGGCTTAGTTCAAACATGGCCATAAAGAATATTATCCAGCCAGGGTAAACAGTTTTCTATCAAAACAAATCAGTCTAGGTTAGAAATAGCAATGTCACTGACACTTTTCTGTGCTCAGTTTGCTTTGTGATTTTGGCCATGTCTTAAACTGAACAAAAGTAAATATATATCCTAGTTTGTTATAAAAGTATTGGTGCATATTTAACATAAGGTGTTCAGACTTCTTCATATATTGTTGCTTCCAATTTGCTTCTAATTGTATTGCTTTTTTTTTTTTTTTTTTTTTTTGGTTGATCACACCACAATGTATTTCTCATAAACCAGGCCTGTGCTGTGCCTGAAAGCAGCAGATGTTACGGAGCTGAGCTCAGTACCCTGGTACTTGGGGTAGCCCCTACCTTTGTGCCCCTCTTCTCTTCAACACATGGAGCCCCCCCTGTTCTGACAGGCAGCAGTAATGCTGTGCCCAACACCCCTTGAACCACTCCAGACATCCCATTTGAGTCATTGGGGCTTTCTTAATGTCCTTGTTCACTTGGAGGAAACCCAGTGACATCTTTCACTTGCCCGAATAACACCTCTGTTTATTTTCAGAGACGCGCTAAGATGAATGTGTTTGTATACACATAATCAGATATTGATTTCTGCGCAAAATGTTTGTAATTTACTTATGGGAGAAATAATTTAAAGCAGTTTTCCTGAGGACGGTTAATTCTAAGAGATGAGTTATGGGTTTTGGAATTCTCTATCTTTATGTAGTGAAAGCCAGCTGAGAATGGTAGTGAGTGAGTTATTTGCCAGATGGCAAAATTTCACAGCCTACTCCAAGCTGATTGTTTATGTGCACTCCCTACTACACGCTGCAGGGAAAAAAAGCTGTAGAGTCTGCAGTCGGCAACTGGCATTCCAGGAAAACCATCAGCCGATTTACCATTTGTCCTTCTAAATATTCCCTGCTAAAGCAAACTGAGACATTCTGAACTGTCCATTACACAAATAAGGGTTGAAATCAATGGTGATTAAATAAGTGTCATTTTGGACTGAACATTCTTAATAAGGCGGAATTATATTGAATTGTGCTGGATTTAAAAATGCATGTAAGATGTGGTCCATCCAATGGAAACAAAAGTCAAAGTGAAAATCTTGTTCTAAACTGAATAATTAGCAATTATGGTACTGGCTTGCCGATGAAGAATGAGCCAGCTGTTACAGCGCTAGTCCAAAACTACAACAGCTCAAATCACTCTGTACTGATTTGCAAAGTGAACAAATCAGCGACACAAATTGCAGGGGAAAGGGGTGAGCTTGTTAAATTTTAAGTGGAATTATTTTGAATATCTGTTTACTTTGGAGCCTTAAGGGTGTAATAGGCATCCAAGACAAAATGCATATGGAAGAAATAGTGAGGATAATGCTAAGCAAGCATTGTATCTACATTGTGCTTAGATCTAGGAGCACTGAGACTGTAGTGCAGATGTTCCGTGGCTGCCGGTGTACAGACCAGGCCTACACACATGCCAGCAGGGCAGTTACAGCTCTGCAATTCTGTACTCTACTGAGAAGCATAATAAAAGGCAATGTAAATTAATTCAGACACGTCTATACTTCTTCCTAGACATAAGCAAGCTAAGGAAGACTGTCTGGCCCTGTGCAGTGTGGTGTGAACTCGCTGATTCTTTTTTTTGTCTGTCTTTCTCTGCTCACTCAAGGACATCGCCACCATGCTCCCCTCAGCCCTGGAGCTCCTTCTGCTCTGCTGGAACTCTTCTCTAATCCAGTTACTCAAAGGATTGAAGGCAGAAATGGCTTTTATTTTCAAGACTGCAATTTATTGTGGCCTCATGCAGCAGCTGTAATATAAATCTGATGACATTAAAAGACTGGAATGTGTAAATACTTGCAAAATCTGATCTAAAATAAAACTTCTAGTGTCAGCATGGTAAAGTCAGGGCCAAAATATTATTTATGGTTATACGGGTGAAATCCATAGTAACCTATTGATTAAACTGTGATTACTCTGTTTAACTTAACAGAATTTGGACAAGTTGTTTGTGGTGAGACTCTGAGTCAGCAAGAGCTTTGGGGTGGATATGACTTGATCTTCTGTTACAGTGAGATCTCAAGACCAAAAAATCTCTTAATCCTTCCTCTCCTTTCCCACCACCCCTAATAAAATTACTTAGAATATCTTAAGTTAGGTGAACAGAGAAGACTCTTGGGGGGGAAGAAAAAAATGCAAGCCAAGTCCTACAAGTCTAGCAGGCCAGGATGGGATATGAAAATTGCAAATTTTTATGCTGCTACAAACTTAGTGCTACCTAGTCTTATAGTTAGCCAAAAACCACCTTTTTTTCTCCCTTTCTCCCTTCCCTAATGAAAAAAAGGTGGCATACTACCTGATTTTAAAGCCACATTCATGTCAATCTCTTCATGTCTGCACTGACAGTCAGGTGAAAAGGAATAATACTTTTTAATGTTTTTTGGACAATTTGGAAGAGAGATGTACCAAAAACGTCTGTAAGGCATTCCAGTGGCACAAGAAGGATACCACCTTACTGTCATTGTTTCTAATTAACAACAACATAACTGTCACTGTTTCTAATTAACAGAGGAGTATATAGCACAAAACAGTACAAATAGCAGATGGTTATAAAAAGGCATGAAGGAAATCTGATTTTAAGTAATTCTAAATGTGCTAAAAACATTGGACAATACTGCTTTTTCCCTTAGTAAAATTCAAGTGACACATAATAGACTGGAGAAGGAGAGGAAGAAAACTTAGCAGATTTGTTTCACCAATGAACTTTTTGTGGAACATCTGGGAGATAAGAGGAATTATTTTATTAGAGATTTGAAAATATGTAAGAGCATATTTTGGAGAAAAATACATTATAAATTTAAGATCTCTCGTTATTCAAGTCAGCTTTGTATTTGTGGTGCTTTGCTGTTCTGTCCTTAAAAATAATGCAATTCTCTTTCAAATGTTAGACATTGATGAGTCTTTACTCCTTTATTTAATGTATTCTGCATTAATGTATTCTGCATTCTACACTCATATACTAGGAAAGGGGATGGGGAACTAGTAAAAAAATTAAAGTAATTTTCTGTGACTTCTAGAATTTTCATATATTCAGTTTCATACCTTCCAGAATACATAACAACATGGAAATACAAACCTCAGGATAAAGAGGAGGCCAATTTTGTCCTCAGTCCATAATTGATTTGACTTATCAACAAATATCAGTATAAAATAATATGGGGGTTTATAAGAATTCGTAATTGCTGGAGTAATTTATGTTTGCAAAGTCCATTTGCTAAAGCAAGAGTGAAAAGCCTGCCCTAAATTCTGTCAGATTACCTGCTTTTTATAGGTCAATCTACCAGCTATTTTTTTGTTGACTTATATAAAGAATTTGGTAGTTTTGGTCCTGTTCTGTATCATACAAAACATCGCCCTAGTCTTTAAGATAAGCTTTCTAAAAATGAAAGGTTAGCTGGGCACAGGGTTGATTTTCCGCTCTCTTCAGAGGCTTTCACACAATTTTGTTGTGAGGTCTGTAATGACCTGGTCGTGTTTACTCTAACTCTGTTGTACAGTTATCATGCCTGGGCTCAGGCAAGAGGCTGCTCATCGATTTTTGCTCCATTGCATAGTTATAGTTACTGGGAGGTAATTGGACACAAAGGACTGGAAAGTAATTCTTCAGGCCTAACTATTCGGGGACATTCCAACTGTTACTTTTTATCCAAACTGTTAAATTTAAAGAAATTCAGTCTTTTCTGGAGACAAATTCTGGGGGAAAAATCAGAAATGCTTCAGAATGCTTTTGTGGTTTTTTTTTTTTTTTTTTTTTTTTTTTACTGAGAAGGAAACATGTAATACTCAAACTGTATTGCTCTGTTTTAGCTTATTTTAAATACTTCTAAAGTGTTCAGCATTATGCTGCCTGTATCTCTGGTCCCTTCCTAACTGCAGTAGTGGTTCTGATGCATCTAAGAATTATGATCTAAGAAGATTTGTGTTACATATGGGAGATGCTGTCCTCAAGAACGGTTGCTCATGGTCATGGTAAAGAGGAGTAAAGGTTCTGTATGGCAAGGCTTTGTGTTTAGTGGCATTATCCAATATAGTAAGAAATTAAGACAAATGTGGATTTTGCAGTATTTGGTGTAACAGAACATATTATTTATGTAAGTGATGTTTGAATTCTTTCTTTTATACTACTTTGGTCTTTTTTGTATGTTCTTGTATGTTGGTTTCAGGTAGAACTTTCCAATTGGGAATACCTTGATGTAAAGGAAATACTAAAACGTCTTTCAATTTCAGTGCTAACTATTCACAGAAATAAAACAGAGTGGAAACCTGAGGCCAAATATAATATTTAGTGTTTAACTTATTGCTTTTAATCTAAAGTTCTTAAACCATTTGAATAATATTTATCTGATTTCACATTTCATAGCAGTTTATTGTTGGACATCTATTCACTTTTTTTCCTCTTTCTGTCTTTCTCTACGCGCACATACATAAGATTCTCAATAGAACTGCTTAATGTGCTATTCAATAGCAGGTAAATTATAGAGAGGTGAGATACAGAGATTTCTTCAGATGTAACATATTTATGTGTAAATGTAGAGTACATTTGTAGTGTATTTTTGCAGAAATCTGGCTTTCACAAATTTCAAAAAGATTTTCAGTAATGCATTTGAGTTATCCCAAGACCACCATCTGTGAGAATAGCTGTATCTTGCAATAGCTTATCTTCTCCTTTAAGAGCATCAAAATATTCAGAGAGCTGAGGAATCTGTTTTTGCCACTCTTGTGAATTCACAGGGAAAAGATTGATATGTTCTTATTGTCCAAAAAGGTCCCTTCCTTTGCCTTCAGCTGGATATTCTTTCCTAGCAGAGATGGAGAAATATTTTCATGTTTTATTAGTTTCAAAGGAAGCTGTATTGTTTCATGTTTTTGTGTCCTGGATATCTTATAAAGAAAAATAACCGCCAGGTATCCTGGTAACCTGTGTGAATTTGCTCTCTTTTTGCAGAGAGGATATTTAGGACAGTTCAGTTGTAATTAAAAGCAAGGAAGATTGTTTTAACATGGCTACTGTCGGGCACAATAGAACCTATCAGTAAGAAAACGTGGCTGGTGCTGAAAGCCATCCACCTGGCTGTGATACAGTTTCCATATGGGATTATTACTTTGCATATGATTTCCATCCCAGCCTCTCTATACAGTATGTGAAAATGTAGGTAGAAAGATGCAATGCTTACTGGAGTTAATAAAAGCAAACTACAGATTTGTAAAAAGGCAATTAATTGTATATTAGAGTTAATGTGAATGTCGTAATATGTGTAAAGACATTAATAAGAATGTTTGTAAGGAAAATAATAAAATATAAGATCTTTGTGTGCATAAATCCATGGACTTTCTTAATTTGTATAATCCGTTTTGAGCAGGAAAGAAAAAAATATTAGGTTGTTATGCATCATTTTCTAGGTAGTACCATCATTAATATGATTTTAGAATGCAATGCATGTGAAGAATGTGTTTTTATTACCTCTGTGCACATAGGCAAAGTTTCCTGTTAAAATGAGAGTGATCCTAAGACGGGAAGCAGTAGCACTGTCTGCTTAATCCTCTATGGGAATATACTTCTAATGCTGTATTTTCTATTCAGACTGCATTCACTGTTTTTCTGTGTAACATGTTCCATCTAGAACATCTTCTTGTATCAAGAAGATCATAGTTTTAAGGAAGTCATCCGTTGCATATTATCTTAATAGGATTGTTACTTGGGCCTTAAAAGGTCACCAAAAATTATATAATGATTCTTATTTTTAGGAGATAAGTTAGTGTCTTTTTAGCTACAATTTGAAGAGAGATGATTTTGAAGTGTGCGTTTCATATTGCAACAAATTGAACAAACTCAGTAGTATACTAACTTAATTGTAGATTGGGTATCAATCAGTTTTTTTTTTTTTTTCCATTTGCCCTACTTGGAAAACCGATGCCTGGTGGCATCTTCCTTACAGTATAGAAAATTGTCAAACCTGATAAAGTTAATACTGGCCATTGGGTGCATGCACTGCCCTTTATGCACCCTCTGCATGTGGAGAGCTTTGCTAGTTGTACCCCTGCACTGTGATCTGCCTTTCCCTCCAACAGCAACTGTGCTGCTCCCATGCAGAGTGCAATATTTTTTACATGCAGTGTGTTGAGTAGGTGTTTTGCTGAAGTACCAGCACATTAAACAGTCAGCACAGTGCCATTAAAAATAATTAGGATTAATTTTCTCTAGCTCTCATGAAAACAAGAAGAAAATTATTTGCAGGTACCTGTGCAGTGCCAACTTAAGTATGATAGAGGAAAGTCATTACTGTTAATTTAATTTAAACAAATATTAGCTAAGCTTTGCAAAAGTGACAAGTGACTTTCGGTTCACTATTTTTGCAGGTCCAACTCGAAACACATCTTTCTTCTCAGGAGGAGTTAAGCACCATTTCAAATGGATGATGCTTGTGATAAGAGTATTCATCACTATGAAAAACTTTGAGAAATTTACAGATGGGTTTTTAGAGCCATGCAAGCAAATTCCTACAAAAAAAAATGAGAGAGCTTTTAGAAATGAATGCTGATATTTTTAAAAAGGCTAGTTATTAAAAATTTAATGAATATTTGAAATTTTCCATGTAAGTAAATGATTTATGGAATTCAGAATTTAATCAAGCTCAATTGAAATAAGAAATATTTCAAGAAATGTTGAAGTTTTCAATTCTTGATTATTATTGTGCCATTTTTCATATAGTCTTTTCCTATTGTAATATATTTGCAGAAAAAAAAATCTATAGATACACTTTCTTGTTTAAAGTATTAATTGGGAAGCTATCTGAAGACTCAAATGCATGCTTCAATCCCCTGACAATTTAAAGGATGAGGAAAGGAGTCACCAAAGTAGGAATAAATACCTCCCAAAAGGCTAAAAAAAAA
>NW_010587484.1:66421-173611 GCF_000705375.1 Tinamus guttatus
TTTGTGTGTTTTTTTCCTCTGCATCCATGTAGACTGATTGTGCTTTGTTTAATAACAAGCACAAACAGTATTTTCACACAGCTGTTCTCTTACTTCCTTTTTCTGCATTTGAAACCATTTAAAAGGCTTTTTGTTGTTACCAGCTCTTTCCATAGTGAGAAAAAAATGATTTCCCCCATACCTTCTATTTTCTTTTCATTCTAAAATGTAATTATTTCCCCTGGATGCTATCTGGAAAAGAACTGGAACTGAATGTTTTTAATATAGCTGTGATTGACCTTTATGTTCACTGCACTGTCTGGCTTTAATTATTCTCAGAGTTGCATTAGCATGTGTTGAATGTATATGGAATTATATTTGTTGGTAATCTGTATACAAAGAATGCTTTGCTATGGACTCTGGTCTTCAATGGAAATGCAACTTTTTTATGCCAGCCATGAGGATTACAAATCTCTGATTATGGGATTACTTTTTTCTGTAATCAGGAGGTTTTTGTGTTAGAATAGTTTTAGTTTCTCACCCTGTTTTGTCTCTTTGTCTGTGAATATGTTCCTGCTCTGGATTGTCGTCTTCTCTGGGTTTACTGCACGCAGGAGTTATGAATGAGAGAAATATTCATTCATATCTTTTAGCTACATGTACTCAGGCTCTGTCACTCTTCTCATTTTTCACTATTGTGAGAATGGAATTAATTCTTAGATTTATGGTTTTAAAGCATTTGTTGCTTAAAAATATAAGCACATAAAACAGTTGCTGTGCAGACCGAGCACATCTGGCTGAATCTTTCCCTTTGGTCTCTCTAAAAAGGCTGCTTGTTCATAAAGTTCACCCTATGCTTCTAAGAGATGTAGCAGAGAACTGGGCAGGTTTTAATTTTAAGCAATCCCAACTATTGTAGTTTTAATAATCTTATTTTCTTAAATGGGGGAAAAAACACAGCACTCAGGAGGGAAAGGACTGACATTGTGTGGAAAAGGGAACAAGATACTACGATGCCTGGGTTTATCTTGTGGCATGATACTAAGTCATCTACTGAATAAATATATCAGTTTTGGAACTCCTATGGTGGCTGTGATTTATAATTAAGTACGCAGTTCTCTGACGTAGTTTCCTGAAAGGCATGAAAGATGCACAGAGTGACTTGGTGTGCTCGTGATGTTAGTTGTGAGATTTCTGTTGCTTTTGTTTGTTTTGGAGGTTGGTTGCTTTTTCTGGTTAGAAAAATGAAGGTGAAGCTTATGGCACTGAAGGGAAGAGATGAGGCAAATCTTGTGAGCAGAAAATGATGTGTTATCATAGGAAGGGAAAATATGAAAAAGAAAAAAAAATAATGCCTTCTGGTTTCTAGTGGTCTTTTACATCTAGTACATCTATAAAGGCCTTGAAAGTCTTTGTTTTAAATAAGCTTTCTCAGGAAACTGCACGTGTTTAGAGATCATATGGATTCTCCATGTTCTTTGTAGCGAAGAAATTTGGCTGTTATCCTCACCCTGGTCTTGACTGACCTGCCACTTGAATGTTACATATAGATTCTCCTTATGTGATGGCTCTGCTGCAGACACCACGCACCGATTGCTTTATGTAATGCATGGCAAAGTGATGATAGATCTTAGAAGAGCATGAAAGTGGTCCAGACAACAACTAAAATAGCCTTTGCCTTTGACTACTCTTGTTTCAGTTCCCCTCTCTGGTATCTATAGTCTTCCCTCATTCTGGTGAGTTAGTACTCAGATGTCTCATGGCTCAATCCTTCTCCCTGATTTATTTATTTATATATTTACTGGTAAGTTAGGGCTTGGATATTCTTTCCAGTTCAAGTATAAGGGTAGTCTTGGCTAATCAACCCTACTACTTTGCGCACCTTAGTATTCTATTTAGTGATAGCTTATTGAAATAAACCTGTCATTATGAAATGTTCTGGTAGAACAGCAATAAATTAAAAATTCTAAAATGTTCTTCTAAATAGAAGTTTTAACTAAAAGTTCCTGATATTTTTTGGACAAGACACATACAGCTATGTTTTAACTACCATTATGCAAACATTAATCCATTTCATAGAGGATTTTTTTTTAAAATTAAATCACACTGAGAAAAAAAATAAGATGCAGCAGACTTGAAAGAATCAAAACTGTAATAGTGACCTCTAGTGACTAGAGAACTAATTAGGTCTTCCAGAACAAACTTAAATTTCCTGCCAATCTAGTATTTTATAGAAGTTTAGGAATCTCATTATATTATTTATGAGAGAGAGACTTCTTGCCTTTTCTACCTTTTTTGTCTGAATTTGATGATTTGTAGCTAAATCTGGTACCTGGCTTTTTTTTTTTCCTTAAGTGTATTTTAATGCTATTATTTTAGTCTGAAAGTGATTAAACCTTGTTCAAAGTGCATCCGAATTTCTTCACCGTGTATTCTTTTGCACATAGAATGTAAAATGAGAATATCCCGAATGACTTCACACCTCATCCAAAGCCATTTATAAAGATTTAATTTTACTGAACGTTATCTACTATGATCTTAGTCCTTAGCTAGCTTTAACTGAAAACTTCTCATACAACTTCTGTTTTAGTCTTACGATAATGTCCAATACTTTGTCTTTCATGTTAACTTTTATATCACTGAAATCATGCTGTTGCAAATGCAATGATTTAGATGATACTGCCTTCAAAGCAATGGACTCTCAGAGCACTTAATGTTTAGTAGCAGTGTAACTGTTGATACATTTGTGCTTAGCACAGGTTGTTGGATGTAAACTTCATTTGACTCCTGCTGTTCAAATACATTTATTACCATTATTTTCCATTATTCTCCCTTTTAATTGGTACAACAGCTGAGTTTACTTAATAGTAATTAATAGTAACACTTTTTAGTGATATGCACTGAAAAATATCTCTTTTTTATTAAGAGATAATAGATAAATAAAATCATGCAGATGCTAATGTTATTTGTTTAAACTCCATACTGAATACAGTGATTAATTTCCTCTTCAGCATCTCCATGTCACAACATTTTTTGTCCCAGTAAACTATTTTCTGGCAGAAGGTAGCTGCAGGTATTTAAATGCAAAAATTAGTTGGGGAAATTAAATCATGCAGATGCTAATGTTATTTGTTTAAACTCCATACTGAATACAGTGATTAATTTCCTCTTCAGCATCTCCATGTCACAACATTTTTTGTCCCAGTAAACTATTTTTTGGCAGAAGGTAGCTGCAGGTATTTAAATGCAAAAATTAGTTGGGGAAATTACAGAGTAACTTTATAAATTGCATTAATAAATTGGGGGATTTTACATCTTCCTGTTGGTTCCATAGATGTTAATATTTTTGCTTTCAGGCTCCTCTTTGAAATTTAGTTCTGATTAATACCTTTACATTTTCAGAAGAGTCAGAGTGTGAAGAAAAGTATCAGACATCTTTAATTTATCTTCATCATCAATTTATGAATCCTGGCTCAGCTTCAGTGTTTCTGTATTATATGTAGCAAATTGAGGCAGAGAGAAATATTCACAAAGGTTTTAAGAACTGATGATATTTGGTCTACAGAAACCTATGATACTGACCTTTAGGTATAGAAAGGGATGCTGCAAGAGGAATGACATGAAGTCTTCTACAAATTTATGATGTACAAGCCAAAGAGAAAGAGGTATAAACTGAGGCCAGGAAAAAAGTAGTTTGGACAGATCTTTCCAAACAACAGATGTAGAAGAAAGCATCCTGAGATCCCTTCTCCCCTTTATCTTACTGTGGTCAGGATTTCACAGAATTTTTTGCCAAGGGATTGATATGAAATTCTAGTCCTGAAGTGTCCTGAAGTGTTTTATTTTAGCTCATGATGTTTATGCAAGAGTTGACAGCCTCTTTGTCCTTGTCATCTTGAGTGTATGGTAAAATGCATATCAGTAATGCATGGATATGTATATCTGCTATTTTATCAGTGGTGTGCATGGATGTGTGTTTGCATCTCTCTCGTGTTTGCTGTGTATCAGCTGATAGCATACAGGTATTTGTCATTAATTCAATGTTAGCTCGTTGGGAAGGTGAGAGAGGGTTGTTTTAATTTCCTTATTGATTTCCGAAGCAAAGGAAAACAGTAAAATCAAGTTAATGATTTCTCTTGAATCATAGCAGTTCGGCTCAGTCCGTATCTGCGACGAGTCCTCCTGATGCGAGACGAAGCCCCACGGCTGAGCGCGGGTTGGGATCTGGGAGCCTGTGCCTCTCCAGCAAGCACTGCCCTTCGGGGACTGAGGATCCAAAGGGCTTTTGGGGCCTGGATTGTTTGGCTTAGAGCTCCTAAGTGGCATATTGATTTTTCTGGAATGAAAAAAGTCGCCTTTTTTTTGAGATAGAAAACTATAATCAATATTACTAGATTCTGAGTTTTTAGAGCTATTTTGAGCATGCTGAGTCAAATTCTTGGTACTGGGAATTAGACCTTTTGTTCTTTCAGCTTCTCTGAAATTGCTGATTTGAAAGTCGGATTTAGCCATGCTCTGCCAATGTTACTGAAGTGACGTGGTAACAAAAGATAAAAAGAGAGAAAAAGAAATGTAAATCTTATTTAAACAACTTCTCCACTAAGAGAACTCAAAGTGGAATATAAGCCAATTAAAAGGACTAGTCTTCACATTTGTCATTCTCAGAATAGTTTTCTCAAATTGGGAAAAATATCCTGAGTCTTCTCTTACACCTAATACTAGTTCTCTACAGCCAAGAGTATTCAGCTAAACAGAAAACAACAAATGAAAATAAGATTGTGTTGCGTTTTTTCCTTCTAATACAAAAAGTTGGAAAAGTAGCTAAATCTATTAATATATAATAAAAAAACCCCTAAATGTTTCAATTAGATTAATCTGAAAATGTTTCAGTTAGATTAATCTGGAATGTTTTAGGTATATTTCCTGTTTCTAGGAAACAATTCAATTGAATTATATTGAGAGACTGAAATATAGAAAATTGGAAGAAAATAGTGCCAGAAGCTGAACCCAAAATTACTCCTATATATAAAAGCAATGAGGACTACGAGTGAGAAATTTCCATTTGACTTCAGTGAGATGTTCAGATTAAAAAATCTGGCCAAAGACTGCTATCTCTTTTTGATGTATGGCATTTAGCCTTCTGAGCGATTAGGGTGCAAACGTGCCCTTTTCTGATGTAATCTCACAGAGATGTACATTGTGGGTAAATACAATTTCTCTTATGCATTAAATGTCTTATGAGTAGTCTTATTCATTATTAAGTAAGTCTATGTTCAGATGGGAGGTGACATGGTTTGAAAAATATTTTCAAAGAGTCATTAAAAGTTGAATTCCCTGAGAATCTGAATCTCTTTAACCTTTAACATATACAAGCGTGATTAAAAACACCAGTGCAGTGTTTGTTGTTTCTTTTGTGTTTTGTTTGACAGATCCAGTGTTTCCCTAGTTTGATGAACAGAATTATCCTTGATGAGTTTTTCAGGTCCTTCCTGTGCCTTGATGCTGAATACTGCAGAGAGGTATTGATTATCCTTCCTGTG
This sequence comes from Tinamus guttatus, assembly GCF_000705375.1. The sequence continues at coordinate 71,941 of NW_010587484.1, forward strand.
CCTTGAATGCTGCTCTGCTGAATACTGCAGAGAGGTATTGATGTTTCACTGCCTGGTAGGACAGAACTTTGATTTATTTTCTAGTAGATTCTGTACACTTATGTCACTGCTGAATTCGAGCCAGCTTATTCTGTCAATCAGACATGAAGAGATGCTTGATTTAATATTTTAGTTAGGGATTATTTTATAGGAGTGAGTTAATTTGATTGCTTTATGTCATTATGTCTTTGTTATATAGAAGAATTTACTATGATCAGCAAAGTCTTCTTTAATTTGAGAACTATAGTAGAAGCAACATGTTTTCTATAGGGTATATCTTTAACAGAAAATACACTGCTGCTATGGAGAAAAGCTATGGAAAACCATACCTTTTTGAAATTTCATCTATTTAGTAATTGAGAATTTCAAAAGCTTAGTTTTCTTTTAATAGACATAGTTCTAAAAATGGTGAAGATTGCCCAAACTTCATTGCTGTTGAGCAGTTTGAAAATGAAGACACCTTTTAGGTTTGCTCTTGTAACTGCAGAGTGTAGCAGTAAGATACTGTGATCAAAATGATGGAGCCTAAGAGTATATGCATTAGAAGAAGAAGTTTATTTTCCTCTTATTTGCTTTAGAAAGTATTTCTTTGTCTTATTTGGAAAGAAAAAACATTTTGTATTGTCCATTTGTATCTATAGTCATATCTATGCTAACAGAACACATTAAACTTTCTCAAAACTGTATGGGTAAAAGTATTTGTGGAAGACTGAAGAAATGACTAAATGGAGTAATGTGAATAACCTAAAATGTAATAATTATATCAGGGAGAAAACACCAAATAAGACACATAGCTACAATTGTCTAAATTATATCAACAAATCTAGGATAAATTATCTGCATCTGATTTTTTCATAAAATACTTTATTCCAAACTTCAAGCCAGTGTCACTGTTGATGATAACCCCATCTAGGGCAACAGCCCTGCCCACCTTCCCCCTTTCCTTTTTTTTTTTTTTTTTTTTTTTTTTTCTTCTCACCTCTTGCCCCTACTGAAACATCTGAAATAGCAAAGAAATCACATCTGAGGACAATGCCGGTTCATGCATCAGACTCGTATACTTGCTGGCTGACATTTACCTCCCTAATACAAATATATATGCTAATATAATTTTGAGGATGCATTATAGAAGGTGATGCCATGCTTCCCAACTTACTGATTTTATTTACAGAATCTAAGATGCAGAGCAAAGGAAGTGCTGCCTTCACCTTGGAGAGTCTTGGGATGTCTCTGTCATGCTACATGTTCTGAGTTAGTGGATAATTGATGTAGACAAATCACTTATCAGTAGAACCTATTTATAGATCACAACCTCACTCGACTGGTATTGAAAAATACCTCATGTTGCTCCTTGATAGTTCATTCTTTATGTAGGGTGATGTGCAGCTCCCTGGGCAAATACTTATATTGAACCCTGTAGTCAGGACCTGGAGTAATAGGATGCTCTGCTTTGATTATTTCCCTCTGATATTCCTCTCACCACTACTTGTTCATTTTTCTGCTAGGTGCTAAAAGAAACCCAGATCTGAAGGTTATATTCACTCACCCAAATGTCAAGATCTGTGTGAACATCCCAGTTGACATTTTTGCTCTATGCATGGTAAAGAATGATCCAAGTATTTGACAGTAGTTCTATACCAACTGTATCCCACTAGCCATGTTCAAGCATGAAAGCTCAGTTTGGTTTATTGTCTCAGAAAGATGATAAAGACCTGAAGTTGAGAAATGTTAATATAATAGCTTGACATTTTACTTTTTTTTTTTTTTTCCTTATGTTTGGATCGAAAGTGATTTCATGCGTTTAAACTAAGGAAAATATACTCTGAAAGATTTAGTAGACTAATCACTGACACTTCAGCTTTTTCATACACTTACATCTTTTGACAATATTTGATGCCCTGTTACCAGTAGTCAGTGTTTCAAGGAAGTGTGAGGTGATTCCATTTCTCAGTACTCAGAAGTTTCTGGCATCTATTTGAAGTCAGATTTCCAAAATGACAGAAGAGCCAGCATTAACTTGTTAGGCATCTAAGCCACGGGCTATGACTTTTTCTAAACAGCCAACTTTTATATCCAAATCCAGGCTGACCAGTTGTTTTAAAACTCTGGCCCTTTTATCTAGGTTCCTTTACATGAATGATAGCTAACATGAAAGCATAACATAATACTGGATTTATTTTATTACCTATGTTTCTGTATTGTTTTCAGTTTTCACTTTTGACTGATGCATTTCAAATTTGTGCTGCTGATAGTAGCTGGAATAACGGCCTCTGCTGAAATTGAGGCAATGAGGAAACTTCGCAGCATCCGATGTGTGAAACTCCAAGGGTCTGCTTTAAACTCAGCTGAGTCACTGGAGGGCTTTTCCAGTGCATGACAGCCCCCTTGAAGGGAGGAGATGCAGAATAACAGCATTCGCTAGCACACAGGCTACACTGACCACTTTTGTGTCTTAGATTCTAGTAGTCTTTCTCCTCCAAAGCAAAAACAATAATTAGCTTTCATGTGACTCATTCAACTCATTTTTGAGTAATTTTTAGTATAGAATTCTTTCTTTTTTATTATTGTAGATCATAGATTGTTATACTTCTTTGAAGAATAATATATACAAATATAAATGATAAAATCCTTTGATTTTCCTTAATTTTAAAGCCTCAGTGTGGTTAAAAAATGCAGGTGTTCTTTGCAAAAGGAGTTATCTCCTCAGCAGAGGGACTCTGCATATGCAGGACACAGCTTGGTGATATAATAAATTACTCTTAAATATTCAGGTATTACATCGTAATCGTGGTGGCCATGCTAAAATCTGCTGATATAGTGATTTCTCTAATTTGAGAGAAATTGTCCAGACCAGATTAATTTTTTTGCTGCTGGATGAAACAGCAAGGATTCAGTATTAATAACCATGGTTCCAAAGTCGTGTTTGAAATGGACAAAAACCCCACATCAGAGCCATCTATGTTTGAAGAATTACATGCGACTTACCTGTTCTTCTCTCTACTTCAATTGCAATGGATTGTGTGAGTATTTGAGGCACTGTAGAAAGGAAATTTCTTGGCTAGATGCACAACGCTCCAAATTTTATCTTGCATAGACACCAGCAAATACCTCCAAATAATGATATCAGTGGTCTGAAATGTCAGCTGTCTAGGAAAGTAGCTTCTGCTCCCAAGAGATTAGAGGGATTTGTGCTGAACTGGAATCCCATTCTGGATCCAAGCCACATCTCTAGGCAGGCGCTCTTCAAAGAGAGGTAAGTGTCATCTTCCCTCCCTCCAAGGGAACTCAGTGATGGGGAACATGGAGCATCCTGGAGACTCGGCATCCCGGAGAGGCAGTGTGGTGCTGGCTGGGGTAAGAAACACAAAGAAGCAAAAACGGGTCTCATGGGTGGTGCTCATTTAATACCATCAAGGTGTTATTCTTCCTCTGTTGCAAAGTATGTGTGAGACCAGCATGCCCAACCTCTGATGTTTTGTTCAGTGATGCAGAGTGAAAAATTTACCTTAGAAATGCTAGAGATTGCGCTTCTTATTCTTTCTTTTGTATGAGCATATCTGGGAAGACTCAAATAAATTCACAATCTAACACATTAAAAAAATATATATTTTAATTAAGTTTGTAATGTTTACATACAGGGGAAAAATTTAGTGAATAATTAGTGAAATGAATTTGTCAAGCTTTATTTGAGTTTGTTTTTAAAGGGAGTCATATCCAAAGTATAGAAAATGTAAATAATTGAGACGGAGAAATAAGAGCCTGGGAAATGAAAACCACAACCAAGTGATATTCAGGTAAAACTCTGTCAACACACTCAGCCCTGCCTCTGAGAACGACCGTAACGCCTTTCGTGTTTCCCTTCTCCCTGGCCGAGGTTTATAACTCCATGATAGACCTGGAATGTGTTCACAGTCTTGAGGGGGTGCTTTCATATTAGGAGGAAGAGCAGAAGGAAATGACTTTTACTGCCTGCCACTCACAGCCTGATGAATTATTGCATCCTGCACAGCACACTGTGTTCCTGCAAGGCCTTCGCTTTGCTTTCCGTGCGTGCCAGCATCCAGGTTGCTGCGACTGGTTGTTGTACCCAGCTAAATGAGGCAGTTGGCACCACTAGAGCTAGGGCTTTTAGGGGCTGTGGCAGAAAGAAAGCATTAGAAATGTTATCAGGTATAAGCAATACAGAGTCTAACTTAAGAAGAGAAAAAGAATGTTAATATTACTCCGAAAGGAGCTCGTGTGCTACATGCTCTTGCACAACAGCTAAACTAGAGCTGAGGAATTAGCTTATATGAGAGTGAATAAAAATGGAGCTGTGTTTGGGAGAAGAGGTGGCAAATAAAGATCTGCCGTGGGAGGGGAAAAAAAAAAACAAAACCAAAGTAGAAAGCCTGTGTTTCTTCTGTTAGCATCTTACATGTAAACAGGAAACAGATGAAACAGATCTTTGACACACAAAAGGATTGAAAGTTGGGACAAGGGCAAATTTTGAAGGTTCAGTTTTTTTAAATGGGAACTTTTGGAGAAGTTTTCATAGCGTTTTTTTCTCCTTTTTTGAGACTCCTAAGGAAAACTGTTGTCCATTCCACAGCAATGCATATATTGCTGGGGAATCAGTTAGAGGATCATGACTTTGACAAAACTGTCGAAGGCGGTTGCTTAAGCAACCTTTCTTTGACATGATTGTATTTTGCCATTTAAACCTGCTTGTAAATAATTAGGTACTCGGTGCATGTGATTGACAATGGTTATTTGCTTACTTCAAAAACTAAGCAAATAGTTTGACAAGATAAGAGAGGAATGAAATTAATTCATACTTTCTGTCACTGTTAATGAAAAACAAGCTGTGAATATATGAAGGGTTCAGACAGCCAATATCTGTCTGATACTCCAGCTGAGGCTATTTGTTGCAAGTACTGTATTGCTAGAATTAACAGCTCAGAAATTACTCACATCTAATTCAGATTTTGATTCTTCTTTCTTCTATGAATTTTTAAAGTTATATAGACATACCATTAGATTTACTGCTTTGAGCAAATGTTTGGTTTTTTGTCTGTTTGGTATTTCTTATTCTTTCTCTAATTCATTTTCTAACTTGTTAAAGGCTGTTTGCATTTTTAAGTTTTATGTATTAACTTTTATAATTGTGAGAAATGCCATTAGAGAACAGAAATCCATGAGACATTGAGGGATCAATACAGTAGTCATTTATTTATTTATTTATTCCCTCTTCAGTTAATTTTATATGTTTATATTTAGTAATTCATGCCAGCGTCTTTCTTCAGTGTGTTCTGTCCAAACACATTTTTCCCCCTTTTCCCCTTTCTTGTACTTTGTGTGACCTTTTGTGATAATCCCTTGTTTTGGATTTGAATTCTAGGCTTGACTCACCTGATTCAGTGATTACATGTTCTGGAGAGAATACAGTACGTGGGAATGCAAGTAGTTAATTAGGATGTACTTTCTAGGGAAAGTTAATGGGAAAGAGCTTTATAGACATTAGCAATGGAGCAGCAAGCTTAGCTATAGTATGAATAGCCTTATTTGTGATTATGCTGTTTCAGCATTTTTGATTAGCTAGCTTGATTTTGCCAGATAAATCTTAACTCTTCAGCTTCTTTTCTGTAGCCACAGGCAAAAGAGTCTGATCTGCAAGCTTTCCTCTGTCTTTTACTCCAAAATCAGACAGGCAAAACGCTGTTGAAATGTGCTGCCACAGTCAGGTTATGGGAATTGCTTTCTAGTCCACGTAAGATTTTAATATACTGGGTGAAGTGAGTACGAGGAGGTCGTTTGCAACAAGCGAGCGGTTAATACAGGGATGCACATCTGGAGCGTGAGGAGCTCCAAAGCGAAGAGACAACTACGGGAGGGCCCTGGGCTGCGCTCCCTGCTGATCTGTCCTTCTGCTGGGGTGCAGTGATTTCTAAAAGAAGGCTCCTGTCTTTTCAAAGGCTGTCTATGCAATAGCAGGCAATGCTTCCCATCAGCTCTGAGAGTGCCATTGCATTGCTCTGAAGATTACATTTCTTATTTCCTTTTCAAAAGGAGCCAAATAAATTCCCTTATACGGGTACTTTCTTTAGACTTCAGGTTATTATTTATATACGGATAGGGTGCTTTGTGTAAAAGAGGGCTATTTAACGGTAATCTAAAGCAATGTTTCACCATTTTCACTTCTATTGTATTACAAGGATTTTGCTCTTAATCTTTCTTGCAGAAAAGTCCTTTCTCCAAATGAGAAGAACTGGTTTCATTCTGGGTACTGTTCTGCAAGCTGGCTGTAATGAACTAGATAAAATTGGTGACTAAATTACACAGAATAAATGCTTTGAATAGAGATTCCTCTTTTGCTGACATGTAACCACTACCACTGTATTTGCTTTTATAAAGCTGGGATTTCTATAATACCTTACTCGATGGTGTATCCAGATACTGTGATTTTCAAATGACTGTGGGTATTCTACGAAATTCTCATTGATTTTGAATTGTATATGTGATAAACTAGGGAATTTACAAAAGCTTTTCTGTCAAGGAAAGATACACTTATCCCCATTTTTCACTGTAATGGCTCGTGAAAAATTACTTTTCTGCTTGTTCAATCCAAGCTTTTTATAATTAGTATTCCAGAATGTGTAGGAATCAAAATGCCTTTGTTAACAGCTGGATAGCGTGTACCTGAGTTTCTATCATCTGCTCCTACATTCTTAGTTATTACTGTAGGCTGAACTTATACTAAAGTCAATATTCAGTAGAAATAAGAGGATGAGTGGATGAGAGGAGAGAGGATGAGTGGAAGAGGAAAGGAAAAAACTTTAATGAATATATACAGCAGGAAGAAATAACTATTCAACCAATGCACTTTTCCGGTGTTTCTGCGTACATTAGTTGTATCATGGTTGGTGTCTCAAACAAGTAACTAAGGGAATTTAAACAGATCCGGATGTTAATCACTAGTCTATCTTTAGCCCTTTGCCGTTTTCACCTTAATCAATGAAGAGCTGCCAGAACCCCTACCCTTGCATCCCCACCTCCCCTTTTATCTAATGAACATGGTGCTGTTGCCTGGAGACAACTGTAACACATGCAGGAACGCTTGTGAGCGGCTGTCGAGATGGCCATTTTATTACTGTGATTTATAAATGGATTATCTGTGAAAATGGCTCAGCCTCTTCTGCAAGTGCCCTACAGAGGCAGACACAGCTCTAATTGCCTGCTCGCACCAACAGGGCTTGCCTGCCTGATACTTTACAGCAATAGGCAGATGCTTTACTACAAATGACAGCAATCTAACCAGGAGGAATTAGCCAGCTCCTAATAGCATTAACCTCCAAGTGCATTCATGCAGTTTTCCTGTCTGTTGTCTTAGATTCCTTTGCCCTGTCCGACCACCCTCAAGCCAGAACCATGTTTTCTTCCAAATTCTCTCTAGCAATAGGAGGCAAGAACGACCCATGTATTGCCAAGATGGAGAGGAAAAATTGCTGCAACCAAAAACCACAGATTGCATTTTTCCTTTTGTCTTGTAAAACAAATACTATTTTGAAGTCTACATATTGAAATTGCTGTTCCTTGCCACGCACCACATGTTAGCACAACTTTTCAATTATCACTCCTTTTTGCAATGCTCAGCTTCTGTGGCAAATGCAAGGGAATTAGCACAAAACTCTGCGTGATCAGAATTGTTTAGTAAAATTTTATTATTTTAATGTAATAAAATTTGATATTTTACAAAACTTAAAAGTTATGAAAGAAAAAGGCAAACAGGAGAGATGCTTTGTAGCAAGGACACCGAATTAAATAAAAAACATAAGTACTTCAATCATAGCTAACTTAAATTAGAATGAAACACCACCCTTAATACAAAAAAATCCCACTCCTCTTGCTAAGTATACGTTGGTACTGAGTCCCATTACCAACTGTAGCTCTTCAGAGAAAAATATGAAATTCTGGAATCATAGTAATTTCAGAAGAAATCTGCTTCTAGTCAGGATCTTGAACTATATGCATTAACTCTGTCCAAGTGAGGAATGGGTAGTCATCCTCCATTTCTGGTTTCTTGTTTTTACCAGTTACCAGAAGAACTTGGCAAGAAAATCATGAGAGTAACATGAAATAATTTGATATAACATGAGCAGAGATGGGCAGCATTCCTTTAAAAAAAAAAAACAAAAAAAGAAAGAAAGAAAGAAAAAGCATTTTGACTTTTGCAGGCTGCTGTTACTGAGCACAATTATTGCAGTAAATTATGGGCTTGTTTGCCAGTTGATTTTCAAAATGACTGTTTTTATTACCTTCATGGATTATAATTTATGGATTAAGCTAATTACACATAAAGACTTGAATCTCAAGTATCTAATCATTATACTTGAACAACACTAAATATTATAGTTAAATGCTGAATACCTTTCTTTGAAACTTTGATTCTTGATGATGATGATTTATTTTTATCATTTTTTCTGTACTGTGAGAATGTGATCCTGTGCAAAAATTTGTAGAAACTATATCTATACCCAAATGCATGAAACTATATCTACTCGAGGAACAATATTCCATTGCTGTGTGGGGAACCAAATAGAGGACAAGTTTATTCTCAGAGTGCAAGGTAGCCTATCTTTTAAGGGACTGGACTTGCTCAACCTTTCCATCCTGAAATGTGGGCTCCTGCAGCTTTGCATGACACTAAATTAGCTTGTAACTTATCATTGCAAAATATATCCAAATTTTATTTCTGGGCCTGATGTTTTGCTTATAAAAGTTATTTTCTATTCTTTCCTTCCAGAGAATGGAATATTTCATTTGAAGATGTCATTTGCCTGGTATTCGCTATACAATATTTCTGTAGCATCCTTTTCCCTTTGTAGCTTCCGCCGGACGTGCTGCTTGATGAGTTTTTCCAGATTAGAACAGCTACGTGCTAAACAAACCAAGATGGCCAGTGCAGTTAATATCATGTGGTTAAGAAAACAAATTCCAAGCTCAGATTTTTCTCTCGCTCTTCAGAACGAGCATGAGCAGCTATGATCTTTGAATGACAGGCAAGAAGAACCTCTTCAGCTTTGCTGCTCTTTTGAATATTCTTCTTGAGCTATTTTATTGCTGTTTTTCATTTTGTAATTCTGCTGCAGTTATGGACAAAGGTAAAAGTTAACAAGGTCTGTTAACTCATACAAAATCATTACATAAGATACCTGACTTAAAGAAAAAAAAATTTAATGCAAAGATAAATTAAAAAAAAATTAATGCAAAGATAAACACATGCTTATATTAAGCATTAATTAAGCTCTCACAAATCATGTATTCAAATATTTTCCTGATTCAAGAATACAGTGCTCATCAGAATAAAACAGGTTTCAAAGTGGTCATTCTTTAATCAGAAAAACAAAATGGGACTTGATGTCTTAAAAATAATCATGATATTCTTAATATCCTCTCTATTCCATGCAGATAGGAAGTTCTATTCTGATACAGATGAATTTAGAAATACATGCCTATATATTTTGAAAGTGTGACAAAGATGGAAATAATTTTAATTTTAAAAGGACATATATTAGTTTGGGATCCAAATACTGTTTTTTGTATAATTTCTTATTTTTCTTAGCTGATTACCTGTTATTTTTCTGAGTTTATTTTACCTGGCATGGTAGGCTCTGCTAACATATTTGGACTCCAAGATTCTTGTTTCTGCAGGAAGAACCTTGCAGATGCATCACCCGGACCTGTAACATTTCTAGGAAGAAAGATTACTTCTAGGAAGAAAATTCCTTTTGTTTTTCAAAGTAACCCAGCATTTTCTAGCAATTCCTTGATCCAGAACCTTTGGGATTCCTCCTTTGATGTCTAGAACTTTCCCAAATATCTAGGAATTTAGGCTTTTGAGGAATTCCTCAACATACAGCCTTTCTAAGAAATGGTCATTGCTTTCTAGGATTTTTTTTTTGCCTTTTTTTTTATTTATTTTATTTTTTATTTTTTGCTTTCTAGTATTCCCATTTGCTTTCTAGGGATTTCCCACAGCTTTTTAGAGAATATTGGAAAACTGGAAATGGTATGTGAGTCTTTTTGCCTTTGTAGAGTGAAAGCCAGTGGCCACGGTTTTCATATTTTTTGCAGCTTTCTTTTTGTACCACAGGCCCTATTTGAAGGGCTTTGGAGGTTGTGTGCTATGCTCAGAAGAGAGAGGCCCAGGACCTTCCTTACTGCAGGTGCGTGCTGTGTGATTTGTCCTATGCTAATGCTGCCTGCAATGTCACTACTTAAATAGGAAAATGGAGGAAGAGTTGTTTTAAAATTACTGTGGAGACTTCTGTCTACATACATATTCCTGGGCGCACAGACATGCGTTTTGACTGCTGCTACAAACAGAAGCAGAGGTATAATTGCCCTTGCTCAGTTTGGCTGCCCTCCAAAACAATGCAGAAAGTCACTTCTCAAAATTGTCCCTAACTCAACTGCAAAAAAAGATGTCCTGGATTTGACTTTATAGGAGCTGTATGCATAGTTTAGCACATGTTGCTATGTTTCTTTTTTGTGAGTATATTGCTGTGTGTTTGAGAGGTGTACACAGCAGGGTATGTGAAGAACCACATTACTGTATGTAGGATTACTTATTTAGAGGGGAAAAAAAGCATATATGACCAGAATTTACCTCCTCACCTTTGAAAATGACATAGTATAAATACATACCGCAGACATGAGAGGTATATGTTTTCAGACAGCCTCTGAATTAGAGCACGGGGGAATTACTGATTAGAGAAGCTTGTTTGTCTGTACAGGGATCAAAGGGGCAAAACGTGGTCCGTAACACTCACCATTTTTTAATTTTAATCTCCAATTAAGTGATGCAGAATAATCTTCAGCATTCCATCTGGCAGAAGCAAGGAGAAAGCAGGGATAGCCGTTAACAACATTAATCAAGGCTTGAAGTAGACAGGTTCAAGTCCTGCAAGTTTCGTTTAAGAAAATGAGTTGGGGACAGGCTTAGGGTTTGAATAGCATTCTAAAAACACTGCATGCAGTTCAAGAAAGAGGAGCCAACTTTGACTCTGGAGATCTTTTGTTACCTCTTTGACTTCTGGCATTTTCTAGACTGCAGCCAGATGATCAGCATATTGCATTTATTACTAGTTGCTAATATCATACCTTGGATAAGTAATGGAGTATGGGAAAGGCAGCATAATCACATCTTGTTAAAACATCCCTTTATTGCCAGGCTCCTGGGAGGCACTTAGAGAAAAATCCATGAATTCGGTTGTCATGTCACAGTGGTTTTAAAAAGCAAAACATAATCTTGTTTCTTTTGACAACTGATACTGAAAATCACCAACACATTTTTAAATATGATGTGTTATATAGAAGACTATAAGATATATATCATTTTGCTTTATGTTTCTGTTCAAAAGAAGCACAGAGAAATATTTAATTTTTAACAGGCTAAGAATGCTGTGTTTCTACATAAATATAGCAGATATACATACATATAGGTCCATGTATATCCTTGCTGACTGAAAGCATATTAGCATTTAATGTGGAGGAACATCTTTGAGAACACCATAAGAAGGGCTCTGTGTTGTTGCCCTAATCTACAAAGAAAACTATTCCAATCTGGTATCACACAGTATTTAGAATATGATACTTTTATTAAAAGCTATGGAGGAACAGAAGGCCAAGCTTACTGTGTTGCTTTCTCAGTGCAGTTACAGCTGGGAGAGACATTAGACAGCATCTTTTTCAGTGTCTCAGAAATTTTCTGTGAATTTTAGTAAATTTTAGTAAATAGTGTCAGTAAAAAGTTCTATAAGAATCTAAATATAGTAAAAATTCTCATTTTTTAGTGAAAACTAAATAAACAAATTCAGGCACCCCAATGTTTGCATCAGTTTAAACAACATCTGATATGTTCATTCTTGGCTTTTTTTTATAGTGTACTGCAGAAAAAAAGTCATCTATTTGCATAACTGTTTTTTTTTAGATAGCATTTAACTTATACTAGAGGAAGTCAAGGGAGTTTTTCCAGCAAAATTCTTTACCCCAGGAAAGGAGTTTTTACATATACTTTAAACCAAAAAACTGACATTCAAATCCTCAGAAAGAGATTCAATATTTTCTGTAAACTGATATGTATATTTCCAAGAAATGCAGAGAAGAAAATCAAATATACAATGTATATTTATACACATAAGTTTTAGCTTAACTACCGAATTAAGGCATCAGAAGCTTCTGAAAATCTTACTTTTGGTATTTTGCTTCTGAAGATTTAAGTTATGACTTTGTACGACTAGAGTAGTCAACTTGTATGTACAATGCTTGCTTTTTTAATATATTTTTCCTACGTACATGATTAAAATACAGTGCAAGAGTTGCAGATACCTTTAGCAAAATGTGATCTGCCACATCTTTGAAAGTGATAATCTCACTAAATGAAGCTATGCAAATAATTTAAAATCCATTCCCAGAAATCAATATTAAAAATGCAGTTTAATTATTCTCTTATACTTCATTGAGAGGATAGAATTGAGTAGGACATATTCAGTAGCTTTTTCCATAATGGACAATATAGATATTTAAAAGTCAGAGTAAAGTCTATTAATTAGGGTAGGATACCTAAGATGTTTCTAATCTTCCTGTGCTTTCGCTGTGCTAGCATAACATGGGTAAGAGGTTTCTTAAGCAGATATGCAAGTGTGGAAGGAAATAAACTTGTCATGTATTCTTTTTTGACTTCTGAAATACGGGAGTAATTTGGATTCATTTTAGCTCTGTTAACGCAGTGTTACAGCTTTAAATACTGCTAAATACTTCCTGTTGTTACAGTTGCCAAATCAAAAAACAAGAGTTTTTAAAACTCTTTTTAAAACATTAAAACTGGAACAGCAGAAGGTAACCATAACTGATTCTCTACTTAAATGAAAGGAAGAAAGGGGAGGAAAGAGGTCATTTGGACTTACTGAAATCAATACAGCTTATCAGCTGATATATAATAACAAGTAGGGTCAATGGGGCATTACCTTAAACATCTAGATTTTTTGAGAATTTTATGGACTAAAAATAAATAATGTTAAGCCCTTGAGGAACTTCACAGGCAACTAAGGAGATCACCTAACACCAGAAAAATACTAGAGTTCAGCTGAAGGAGAAATGTCTCCTTTTCATTTCCCCTTTCTCCTGACTATTGGCAGGTCAAAGTTTTATTATTTAGAAGTTAAAATAGGCAAAAAACAACAGCTACAGTAATATTGTCTTTGCCTAAATATGGATTATATTATCAAGCTACATAGAGTTCTTTTAAACTATCTTTTTTTTATGAAGTCTGAGTAGTTCTTATGACATAATGTAAAGCTGGCTTTCAGTTTTTACAAAATGGAAATAATGCATTATTCAAAATTCCCAGAATTAATTTATATTTAGCAGGATTTATTTCCCCATTGTTTCTGGTTTCAAATGACCACAGCTAAGCCAAAGCAGTAAATCACTGAGATCTGACATCCGTTTCAGTCTATTTAATTTACTAAATAAACATCCCAACTGTGGTACCTCAGGTTGAGCAAACTCAACCATGGGAAAAAGAATTTGGACTTTCATCCAGGCTCATATTATTTATTCATCTGAGCTGGAAAAATGTTAAACGTGCCTCACACTGAAATGTTGGTCTAAACTCCCGGCCAAGAGCTGGGATTCTGAGGGAAAAATGCAGAGCTAGAACCAAATCTGAAAGCTTCTGACCATTTGTTTTTGGAAGTGAAGCAAGAAGAAGACATAGACTATAACAATAAAAAACACTTCCTCCTATGAAGCAGCACAATGTCTCAAAAATATCTGAATGATAAGAGTTTCTCTACACATCATTTTAAGCATTTTTTGGGGGGAAGATCTTTTGTAAAAATCAACAACAATTCACTAATTGTCTTTACTTTCAGTTTCTTACTTGCCTGGAAACACAGGCCAAATCTTTTTTAGCTCTCCCTTGAGATACAATAATTGATGGATAAGCAATGAGACCACCTGGTCAAGATTAGATACATATGGTAACAAGGTGATTTCACTGGGGTAAGTCAGCTGCCCTGGTTTAGGAACAGAATTCTTAGTTTGATGCTTACATGGGACTTTTCATTAAATTCATTAATCTTCAATAATGTCTCTGCAAAGGAGGCAAATAATCCCTAATGAAAAGGTCTTTTATTAGGATCAGTTAGTCTGAAGGTATTGAGCTTCTGTTAAAAGAAAGTATCTGTTTTGCATTACTGTTATCTCTTGAGAAAGCTGATTTGATTTCCCTTTTTTTGTTTCCAAAGCTAAACTTCACCTTTGCTTGCTCTTTGCTCCAAATATGCAAAAGATACTAGTATAGTTTCTTCTTCCTACACTGATCTAATCCCTTCGTTTTACTAGAATATTCACTTTATCAAGTAGAAGTGAAACAAGTAGATAAAAGGTACCAAAATGTGGAAATTCAAAAGCACGCATAGGATGTTCTGTTTTAAAATCTTTGCTGGAATCTAAGTGAAAACATTGTAACGCACTTCACATAATTATATCTCTATCATGTACCTTTTCAGTTTATTCTCCTGAATCAGTAGTCTGATATTCTAAGTATTAGCATCATGTTAATACTTTTCAATATATGAAAGCTAAATGTCCTGAGTATTATCAAAAACTGTTAATCGACATGAACAAGAGCATAGAAAAAAATTCTGGTAAGCCAGGTGTGATAGTGATGAAGATGAAAACATGAACACCAACTTATTTAGTTAACTACATTATCATAGCTCATATTTTCTCATGGCAGTGTTAAAGTTGCCTGATGAAATGATGACCAAGGCAATCAATTTCCATCAATAAAATTCAGCTTGACATTTGTCATGAGAAATCCATTAACACTGCTTTAGGTGGTTACCATTGAACATAAGTTTCACAAAATTATTCTTAGAATTATTGGATATCATCCTGTTTTCACTGTAAAGAATGGTAATGCCCTAAGGATATCAGTAAGATAGAATTTACCCATTTCAGAACCAGACATATCTTTTGATTAGTTGTCAGTTTTTCTAAACTGTAGTTTAATACAATTTAAGATGAACAAATACATACAGAAGCATTGGGGCATGATTCTGAAGTTGCTAGAGCTCTGATTCAGTGTTAATATAATAATTTTCATTTTTTTATATTGCACCTTTATGAGTTTTTTGGCTGGATAAATAAATATTGATTCAGCAGTTGCAAAGGAATTTAAGTCTTTGGCTTTAGTCACAATATCACCTTTATTTTATATCTATGAAACTATTACTGATAGGCAGTGGAAAAGTCAATTCTTCATTTTAACAGGGTTAAGATGAAGCTTGAGATGGAGGGGGAGTACCTACCTAGAATTAATTGGAAATCACTTGCTAAAGCAGTTTCATGTTAGAAAAGCCAGTTTGTCACTCCTATTTTATTCAAAATATATTGAATAACACAAACTTTGCGAAAACATTGAAAATATTCTTTTAAGCTAAAACTGTATTCCAAAAAAAAAAAAGAAACCTGTCCAAATCTTTGCCAACCTGTACATCTAAGGGTATATCTACTTGTTACCTATCTTGAGTAGCAGTCTAAGCTCACACCCTGGATCTCATCCTGAGATAGACTAGAAGTGCTCACATAGATAAGCAAGAGTTTCATTTGAGAGATGGTGATTTTCACTTAAATACTGCACATGTATTTCAGCAATTCCTGATCCATTTCTCCCATACTGCCGCTCTTATGCTTGACGGACTTGAAAATCCTGAGCATCCATGGAGCTGCTCTCCAACTTCCACAACCTGATGAGGGGGATTCCTGCTCAGAGGAGTTGCCAGCTTGCTCGGATGCAAAATATGGTGGGCTTAGATTCAAGGTGGATGAAACTATCAATGCTTTCAACACATACAGATAGAAGAGATGAGTGGATTAAAAGCATGTTTGGTCACTATCCAAAATATTTGTTCAACCATATGTTCATTTTAGGAGTCATAGCTCTCGGTGAAACCCTACAATAAAGAAATGCAGATTCTGAGAAACTAAACAGTCAATAAAGTAGATTCCATAGGAAAAGACACAGACTTTCAGTACTACATTAAGTACTGAACCGATTCACTACGAATACATCACAGGCAATGCGTGGTTCTATTTATTATTGCATTTCTCATCTATCTACAATATTTCGGTATGACTTATAACATTCAGGTTGTTTCCCTGTTGTAGCCCTCCATACAGAATTAAATAAAATTTGTATCACAATGAAGTAGTTTTGTTTGCTTAGAAGACAAATCAGTTCTTGGCAAACAGCTAGTCCATGGCCAAATTCTGTCCTCAAAATCTTACTTTCTTAAAAATACTCTTTAAGAAGGCTTATAAGGTAGAAATGCCTTACACTTTTGCGTTTGCATTTTCTCTTTTCTGCTGGCTAAAATTTTAATTCTTGTGGAAGATTATATTTTTACAGAAGCCTATAGTACAGAGGTTAAGCACTATGAAGTAGAAAAATATTTTTTCACATTATTTAATTAGTAACAGTTCAAACATTAGTCTTCTGGAAAAGAGTTCACGTGTACATTTAATACATAAATGAATGTGAAACAACAGGAGGTGAGCAGATGATTGCTGTTCATAAAAATAATTTCTTACAGTAGCAGCAAAAGCTTTCACAGGAATGTGCTGAACAAGAACTAGTCAATTAAAATATATCCCTAATTTCAGTGTTGAAGACCATCAGAACAAAGATCACATTATTTTTTGTTCTTTGGCATGCTTATTTATTTATTTTTTTACTATTGCTTATATGATGATTAGGTTTGATGAGGAACAACTCTTCCTCATATTTTCGACCTCTTAGAATGAGATGACCTGTATATTATGATTTTTTATTATTAGTTAGTATTATATTTTATAAGGGTAAAAGCACATGACACAAGTTTAATCTTGCAATATTATATACCGAAGGGCCCTATGCTTTTAGTTATTGACATTTCTATTATATGATCACCAGAGTATATAAATATCAATTTTAATTTCTCTCTTTTCCTTTGAAACAGATCTCTTGGAGAGACCATTGTCACATTTCTTTTCAGGCCTGCTGAGCCAAAGATAAAATGAGCTACTGGAGATAGGTAAGATAAAAGGTAGAAACAACATGATTTTTCTTTGCTTCAAGAGGACATCTCTGAAGAGCGAAAGGCTGTTTGCAGCCTCTTCCGTGCAGTTCATAAAGATTCAGTGAATGCTTTTGCTTCTATGTTCATGTGTGTTTCATGTGCATATACATATGGAGGAAGTGTGAAATATCTATCATTTCTAAACTTCAGGTTCAGTATCTGAAGTTAGTACTAAGTTCATAGTACTAAAACTCATGTAGATCAGCATTTCTCTTATGTCTGAGTAGATGTTTACCACTTTTCACAATCAAATTAAAAGATTATGATTGTTTTTAATATCATCTCTTACAATCCTTCTTTGCTGATACTGGCTATTATAATGTATTATCTGAACAAGCCAGAGGGGAGAATGAAGTGTATGAATTAAAAGAGTGGAAAGTGGTTAAAGAGAAACCGAGTTCTCTGGAGTTAAATAAGAGTCATTTACAAGAAGCAATTACTTATATCTGCAAAATGGGGTCACCATGAGTAGTGCTTGTACACAACGGAAAATTTGACAGTTCAGACATCAATTCAAATGCAACAGTGTGCTCCTTCATAATAATTTTAACTATGATTTTTAAGCACTTTTACATACCTACTATTTTGTCCTATAGTGTTCATTTAGTTGGCAGCGTGAGAAACCAGCTAAGATATAAAAAGTGAATGATACTGTAAAGTACTTGTTTTCCCTAGAATGAAAAGTCTGATAAAACTGGTGGGTTAGACATGTCCATATCATTAAGAAGCACCTAGAGAAAAGGCAGAATATTTCACTTGTCGTTTGTGAGTAAAGTCAGCTGCACTCCTAGTTTCACAACTCCTGCCCCTTCTATCTGCCCTTGAGATCATGACTATATGCTGAAAAGCAATCTCCATTTCAAGTAAATACCCAAGGAAGGAAAATATCTATCAAAATGTCTCTTAAGAGAAGCCCACATAAAGGTTACATTTAAGATGACCATATTAGGCTCAGGGCTGTAGAGATGTAGACATGTGGGTTCCAAATGCATTCAAATGACTAAATATTTCACAAGTAAGTGTATGATACATTGTCATAAAAATTATTGGAAAGGTGGGCTAGATGCAAAACTTGATGATGAAACTTCATGACACCGGTTGCCTTCCATTTGAGTCATACCTTGTTCAACACCCTGGATGAACTAAGCAGGAACATTTTTGACTCACATCGCTGTCTTCTGATTTTATTGCCGCTGACAACTTTTCAAATATAAAATAGGAATGGCAAGAATGGAAGCTCTGAGAATCTAGTACTTCTAATGCCTTTCCCAATCCATGAACTAATTTGATTAATCTGTCCCTTGACAGACAGCGAAAAGAAACCTTTCCGTTCTTATTGCTAAAGTTTCCATTTTGGACTGTACTCAAAATGTTTTGATTAAAAAACAAATTTAAAAGATGTAGCTTATTATTGCAGTAAATAATAGTAGCTCTAAAATACAAATTTATTATATGACAATTGGAGCAACAGCAAAGAAAGTAGATCATTTTGCAAGAAGGAAAAGAGAATATATGTTTATCTCTAAAGTGGAATGAAATATTTGAACTTAAGAGGTTTAAAAAGCCCATAGTATTTAGTAATTGGGAATACTAAATCCAATAGTTTTGCTTAACCACACACACATGAAACAAATCAACAAAAGAAAAACTGTTATTGGAAGGTGATAAGTGAAGCACATTTTCAGCTAGTTCTAAAAATAGGAGCTAATGCAGTTGATCTCTTTTTCTTCAAGATCATAATATTTGGTTGTACTATAAGGTTCGAATAGGATGATGGTGAACCAAAATAATAAGTAAACAGGAGCTGCATATATGGACCAAAACAGACGCATCCTCGAGTTCCTTGTGTCTATTGCGTTTTCATTCATTGTGTTTACACTGTGAAAAAAACATTTTTGAAATTTAGGCTCACTTAGCAGATCCGTAGGAGGGAATGCTGTGTGAGATTCATCCTTGTTTCATCCATTTTTCCTCCTTTGTGTATCACCCTTTGGATACCCGAAGTTACTATTATACGAGAGAGCAGAGAGATGCCCTAGTGCAGGGGCAGTCACGTGGAGGTCAGTGTTTCCTGGATTTCTCATAGTTTGGAGTGAGCTGATCCCTGCTCCTTGTGCGAGCAGGTGCCACAAGAAGAGTGGCCAGCAGGGCAGTGCTGTTGGCCAGGCGGTCATGGGCAGGTGGTGAAGGGAATCGTCACGGTAGAAGATGCCTTTGCAAGGACAGGAGAGGGAGGGAATCCCAACCTGACTTCACTGTCTTTCACAATCTTGAAATGATTCCATCACCCGCATACCTAGTTCCTCATATGGGCAACCTTCATGGTTTAGTTTGTGCCTTTTTGTTATTCAGGGACCTGAATGCTGCTTTAGGACCCAAACAGTAAAGTATATGAAACCTGTCTAATTATAAACACATGAGCATTATTGCTCATGTGCTTAGCCTATTCTTAAGTAAATTACTGTCATGGCCTTTAAAGCGAAAAGCACAAGTCATTAATAACATTTGCATAGATATGTACTGTGAACAACAGCATTTTGTTACATGTTGGCTATCGCTGACTTTGACTTTCCATTATTAAGCTTCTGGCTTTTAAAGAAATGAAGAAAGGAGTGAGAAAATTTGAATGCTACCTTTATGTACGTTTTCATTATTTGCCCTAGGTGTAAATAGAATTTAATCAAAAGACTGTTAAGTCACAGAAAAACAGGTTTCTGGGTATGCACACTTCTATAGATGATAATAATGAGTATACAAATAGGATCTAGGGAGTTGATTACAAGAATGATTAAGAAGTTCAAGTAGCATGATAAATTATTCGGAGCTGGGAGTATTTTTGCTAACCCAAAGTAGAAGAGAAGAACTCCAGAGCCAATTTTCAAAACCAGAAGGAGAGAGAAAACTCTATAAGCAACATATGGCTTCTAAATTTGCTGCTTTCCTTTGTAAGCATGAGTATATAAAAAAAAAAAACACGTCTTACTATCTGAGGAAGATGAGCTGCTGTTTCATTGTTTTATATGTTTTTTTCCAGCTAAAATAAAATGTAGCCATGTGAATTTTTATATTAGAATTATGTGAAGCAAATACAGTCATTTTTACATGATCTGGATTTTGCCTGATTCCTTCGAGCTCTCCTCCATCTTCTACTAAGGTACTAATGATCAATAATATTATTTTTATTCTAGTGACACCTAGACTCCAAGTCATGAATCAGGATCCTCTCTCTGCAGGATTTAGTTGAGGTAACAGACAAAGGAAGTGTTTTCACACTTTGAAATGTTCATGGATAAAAATGAGATCTAGTTGGTATGGCTTGCCTATTATGAAGCCTTGGTTCATTTCTTTCTTTCAAAAGAACCAGAAATAAGAAGACAAATGGGTCCCTGAAGTTCTCTTTCAAAGGTTAGCTTTTGTCATACAGCATAAAAAGTACCCGGTTCATTCCAAAATGCATTCTCCTTCTGAAGTTTCTTACTACATTAAGAGGTACAATGTAGAGCTTTGCTGGCCAGCTGATGCCATCTACTGGGGTCTGCCTAAAGAGCTGAAGTGACACAGCATATTTTGCCAGGTTTTCTTGGTGGCACTTGATGCTAAAGCTAGATTTAACCAAGATTTTTATGTCTGGTTCTCAATTTCCAAAGTAATGAAGTCATTGCATAGCAAGACAATAGTCTTGTGTGTTTCTTGGTTGATTGTCATTTTTTTGTGGAATTTAAGCAATTTTCAGGTCCCTAAAAATTGTAATAATCAACAGCAGGATCCAGAGTCTTTGAACACACGTTTTAGTTATTGATGTTACTAAATACTTTGACTTCATGCATTCGGTTTTAAGTATGTGATTTGTATTTGTTCCACAAAGCACTTAAGATGATGCTTGACTTCTATGTATGTATTAGGAATAATGGACAAGATGTGAAACTGACCACATGCTTACATGATTTGCTGGATTTCCTCTAGCTAAATATTTGTTGAAGGGCTTTGCTGAGTTGAACAAAAGAGAGAAGTGCTTAGATGCTAGTGGTCTAGTGATTTGGAAGAGAAGAGCCTTCAGTTAGACTTAAGTGGAGAAATTGAGGTGGACAGACCTCAGTGTCTTCTTGGAGAACTCTTAATGTCCTAATGGAGAAGTACTACCCTCTTGGAAACCTCATTGCCCTATGACTCCCTGGGAGAGGAGATGCCAGAAGAAAATGAGGAGGACAGAGCAAGTCAGAGGAAAGGGCATGAAAGGGACGTTATGGGTGAGGTTCCCATAAGACTACAATAGAGATCTCTTCTCTTGTATGGACGTGGTTAAGTCTTTTCCTTCTTTCAGTTGTGGAGTTATCTTTTCTAAAGTAATTAAACCAATAATGTAGCACAAAAGTTATTGCTTAAAGAACAGAAAATAAAGAAGTGAGAAAGGATGCAAATTTTCCTTAAAAAAATATTTGAGCTTTGGGTAAAGTGACAGAAATTTACAAACTGAAGAAAACAAAAAGCTTTCTATTTGATAATATTACTTTTATCTAGTAACATCTTTTGTTAATCACACCACTTGATGAAGTGGCATTTTGATTTACCACGTGTATAGATGGAAAAGAGGGAAAAGTTGTAAAAGTCTCTTTTAAATTTATTCACTTAGCTATTTAATGAGGGTCTGCATCCGTCAATGAGACATGGAATTACTACAGATGGAGCTAATGTATCGTAGAGGTCCAAGAGACAGCACTGCTAATAGCCCACAGTGCAAGCTGAAACAACTCAGATGATAGCTGGTAGGCCCAAGGGCTAACACCCCATCCAGGAAGCATGTTGAATGTTTGGGACAGATGGAGAGAATAACAGTCCACTTAAAAGAATTAACCTGCCTTTTTTTTTTTTTTTTGCTGTTGTTCAAACAAGGATCTGTTCTTTTCATAAATCTACACACACACGATTTCCTTCAGATACTTGACTTAAATAAGCCTTGACTAAGTTTGATGAGGCAATTGGAAACTCATGATCCCTACCTCAACCTTGTCCTCCTTGATAGCCTGTGCTGATTAGAATTGCTTAGATTAGTGCAATTTGCTGAAACACTACCAGGATGGAATTCCTATAATGACTACAACAAGAGACTCTTGCATATGCTATAGTGAAACCCTATGATTATTATTAGATCTGCAAAGCCCATCATGTAAATGATAATCTGGATTGTCTGTCTGAATTCTACATAGTACAATAGCTGTGTGCTTCTTTAGGGGAAAGAAGGAGCAATCACTATGTGATAAATTCTCTTTTTTTTTTTTCAGGCATATTATGGTCTTTGTCCTACACCTTCTGACCAGCAATTAATTCCTAGTACTCATTATTGTTTGCATCATTCATTGATTGCAATGAAATGACAAATGCCTCCCATATGACTGCAGAAGTATCATTTATATAATTGTATTTCTGCCAGACTCAAGCTCTGTTGCTGAATCTAACTGCAAAGTATATTTTCTTGATGTATGAAGTTTGCTGGTGACATTTTTTTAAATTTGATTGAAAAGTTAAAGTGTCTGGCTGCCTGCCTTGTGCTGAATGGAGAAAATAGCTCCTTTGTTCTTTCTTTTTTTTTCTTTTTTTCTTCTTCTTTTCTTCTTCTTTTTGTCTATCAAACTTTGTATAGCTCTGATTGTTTTTATTCCTGTGCCAGGTGTGAGAGAGCAATAGGTTTATGCACATATGCTTTTAAGTATTTCATTAAAATGTCTGCTTGCCTGTGCTATTTCAGTATTTTAATAATATTTTTTGGTGATATTTCATTCCTATTCTTTATTCTTATACATCTACAGATTTATCATGCTACTATGCACAACATTAATATTAGTATGGCATATGGGTATTCCATCTACTGAATTTAGGAAAATACATCCCTTTCATTAATTGAAAATAAAATGGGACCAGAGTTGTAAATATTCCCATAAAATTTATTCTCCCTGTTTCAGTGTCTCATCTACCTTGGTGACTTATTGGATTGAGATAAAATACATAGCAAATAATTTTCAGTAACATAAAAATTCAGAGTAAATATTTAAATTCAACCATTACTTTTACTTTCAATGCAAAGACAAGCTACCCATGCACATCTCTGGAAGGTTTTCTTCCTTCCTTTCAGATGGTTTGAAGAGATAATGTATAATAAGCATATAATATTTAGGCATGATCATTTCAGTTTTTAGATGTTCTGAATGATAATACGGATCTGATTGGGGATCTGTTTATAATTAAAACCTACTTGGGTCAAGCATATAACAAATATAAGCAATATAAAAACTGAAGCAATCAGGTTTTCGGACATCATATTATCATTTTTCTTCCATCTGAGATGCATGTAAATAAAATAGTAAATAACAGATGGAGATTTAGACTTAACGATGGTACAACAGTTAATTCAAGTTTGCAGGAAATCATGATTAATTAATGATAAATTCCTTCATAAGAGAAAAAACATTATTTCTAAATAAAGGGTGCTTAGTGATATCAGAATATGAGCACAAAGCCCCTAAGAGTTTTGAACACTGAAATAAGGTCACTTCTGGTTGTATCTTGGTTATTTAGGCAGCAGGAGAAGATTTACTGCTGCGCAGCTATAAAAGAAGGAGCAGCTTTGCTTCTGGCCAATAATCTAAGCAGGAAAAAAAAAAGATAAAAAGGAAACTATGTTTGGATTTATAATAGAATCCTGCTGTAGGAAGGATATAACAGATCTCAACATAAGGCTACCAAAAGGCTAAGAATGACCTTATCACTCAGACTTACAATCCAATGACAGTTATCTTAATTAGTAATGTACCGGGCTGCACAAGATGTGCAACTTCAAAGTTTAAGAGACAAGTTAAAATAAACAGTTAAGAGGAAATCATAAATTATATAATGTGAATAAAACAGCTCCAGAACTTAATTAGAGATAAGTTAAATCATTTCATGATGTTTACCTGCCCACTTCTTCATTGTAACTTATTTCTTACTTGCTTAACTGTGCTTATGACCTTGCTGTTAACTATTAATGATTTCACATGTCATAACCATTTTATAAATAATTTTTTTAGGGGGTGGAGGGTGAAAGAGTTGTTTCTTAATGAACAGCTGACCTGTTTCTTTATCCCTGAGCCTTGTCTTTTGTAACACAATAATCAAACCGCTCTAGATGAAATGACCTCTACTGAACTGGGTATTTGAGGGGAATGGTTAAAATGTGGCATGTATTAAGTCCTTCCTTCATTTAACTCTCCTCTTCTTCCTATGGTTATGTGGTTGATCTTATTTCATGTTGCGACTGTGGTAGTGCTGGGCACTCAAATTAGAGACAGAGCCCTGCTGTGATAAGCACTGTGCAGATATCAAGCAGGAGCAGGCACCTCTATGGATCTGGCTCCAAGCAGGGTGCTCGGAGAGGCGAGTGACCAGGCATGGGATAGTGTCCATCCCATGGCCACCTTGTGTCAGGAGTAGCGAGGCAGGACTTAGCCACAGATGAAAGCAAAACATCTCCACTATGTGAGCATCCATGGAATATATTCAACACCATTTCTCCTTCTGTTTCTGCAGAGAGGGTAGGTACTCCTGCCTGGCCCACATGGTTGTAGACTAGGTCAAAGTGAAATGGTCATTTGAATGAAGCCAATCGTTCTACATTTTTACCATTTACTTCACATTTTAGAGCAGGAATAAATGTGTAAATAGGACAATTTACACCTGCATGTCTGTATTCGAAGAGCCAAATTAATCCATAGACTTTTAGGTTACTACTACAGTTCTGCTTAACTTTCTGCTGGATCAGTCTTCAAAAAAGAGAGTTGGAAACTTCAATCAATTATGCATAGGTAATGGAGGAGGTCTAGCAGCTCATTTCATGGTGTAAATCTGGACCAATATTCAGATCTGTTATATGCAATTTTGTGTACCTAGGCATGCACTTGCTTCCCAATCCAGTTGCATTTTAACCATATGCATAAATTACTATTTAGAATGATAATGATCATTCTGATCTTATTGTAGACTTTGTTCTACAAACATCAATCCTTTAAAGCTAGACCAGAGAAGCTACGTGTTGCCACAACTATGAAGCAGCTGAAGCAGAACTACTTCCCACCACAGCAGCCTGAGAAGCCCCACTGTCCTTCTGCTCATCCTCCTCTTGCAGGGTTACGCTGCACAGTGCCCTAAGCGTGCAGCAAACAACCCGAGGCATAAAGGAAAGGAGCATGAATAAGGAAAAGCTGAAGATTTCGAACAGAGCGACTGGAATGCATTGGTGGTTAGTGAACCTGGCTGATCTTATTTCATAAAAGAACACAGGTTAATAAGATGAAAACAAGCTATTGCAGGCTGTACCTAAAACTGCCTCCTTTTTAATTTAAAGATTCACATGGTAAAATAAGCACTTAAGAGAGTAATATAATTTAGAATAAGTATCATGCTAAAGGGCATGTTTCTGCATGACTTCCTTTAATAACTGCAGTCTGCAGCCTGATTCAGCCTTTCCAGTTATTGCAAACTGAGTGCTTTTATTTTATATAGTTATATATTCTATTTTATTCTTGCCTTAGTAAAAATGTGCTTTTTGTTGTTGACGTCCTAAGTGGTAAACATATACTAGAAAAGATGCAAGAGGAAAAACATTTAAATTAGTACATTTGAGTTGGAAAAATTCAGGTACCCAAAGAGCTAAAGCAATTAAAAAACAGAGTAGACTTATGTTGTCCGTTGTTTAGAATACAAATCACTTCATAATAAAAGCATTGAGAAGTTAATGAGATAATTGGAAGGCTTTTATTATGTATCTCGACTCTAAACCATCTAATACTAATAAAAGTGTCAAGTGAAATAAATTTCAGGTTTAGATGTTGTTTTTATTTGAAAATGTTGTTTACCTTATTTAGTTGCTTTTTT
Organism: Tinamus guttatus; assembly: GCF_000705375.1. The sequence continues at coordinate 98,052 of NW_010587484.1, forward strand.
CTCATTAAAATATATTGTACCCATGTAGTTTTTGAGAGATAAATTTTGTAATTATCAGGGAAATATACCTATGCTAAATTGTAAATTTAATTCAGTAAGAACCCCTCTAAAGAATGGAAAGTAATACTGACTTTGTCGGGAATCTTCAAATAACTGAGCTGTGGGGAATTCACCCAGGAGCATGCAGACTTGGCGTGTTTGCAAGATAGATCATCTGGGAAATCTTCATTTTTAGACACTGACCGCTGACAAGCTGTGAAGGCTGTTTGAGCCTGTTTGATTGATGTTTATTTATACATATGGCATGAACCTCTGGTCAACTATTGCACTCCCAATTAATTTAATTTTAAATAATTTTCTCCCTTATTTAAGAACATGTCTTGTTTTGAATTGTTTACCTTCTGTGAAATTCCATAAAGCTCTATTTTTCTGACAGTTTCTTTTTTTTCTTAATATTTCTTTCTGATTCTGAGCTTATAAAAACAATAAAAATCCTTTGTTTTAATGTCAGCAATATATTTATTTCAAAATTCTTCATTAGAATATGATGCACTTTAGAAATGATATCTGAATTTTAGTAAACACTCCAATAGCCCAGGATATTTATCGGAAAACCTGGGCTCCAATGCAGATGAAACAATGTAGGGAACACTTGTCTGGTACTGGAAAGCATTTGCTGACATGAGCAAACCTCTATTTAATTTTAGTTGAAATAATATGGTATGAATGACAGTGTTTGATTAAAAGCAGCAACAGTAAAATGGAATATATGTCATCTTTTAGTGCCATGGGTCAACCCTTAAGGGTAATGCAAAGTCTGCTGAAAAAAAATTCCATAAAATATGATCACTTTCAGTGTATGTTTGAGGGAAGATTTCTAGTTACTGCTTCCTCGATAGTCAGGTTCTCATATGTTTCATAATTGGGAGAGCTTGAATTCACCTGCGTTTTTTTTTTTCTTTTTTTTTTTTTTTTTTTTTTTTAAGATGAAATGGAGAATAGGCAGAATTCATTTACTTCCAATTTAATCCAAGCTGTCATCTCTGTGGTTCTAGATAAGCAGATAAAAATACAAAAATCTCATTGCATGCAATTTTTCCATGTGTAAAGGGAGAACTTATGTCTTTCCCTGTTCTAGACCAGATGCTTTTATTAACAAAGCATGCTAGCTTGGAATCATCCTTCTCACTTGAGAAGATGCAGTAGTCAAGCTAAGACGCCTAAATAAGGGGCTTGGTAAAGAGTCTGTGGTTGGGGATCGCAGGGCATGGGCAAGGTTGCCTACCATGGAATAAAGTTACTACTTTGAAGCTCTGTTCGTTGAAAACATGTTAGGCAAAACACAAACAGATCTGTGCTCAAAAAATGTCTTGCACATGCAGCTAGGATTTGGTCCAAAATGAGACATTTTGAGACAAATGGCAAAACTCCTATTTAGTGTTTCTGGACTTTCAGTACACTCAAAGTCTCTCGAAGTTGGCATAGTGTAGTTCTGAGATAAGTTAGAAATCAAGCCACCTGCACCATATGTACGTTAGCGGTACATTAGTTTTTCTTCTTCTGTCAGACAGATGCAGTAGCTGAAGAGAGATAGCTGGTGTCATCTCAGGCTGAAGCACTTACTGAGGAACCTCAACATGGGCTTTTCAATCAAGGCTTTTGTCCTGGACTGCAACATGCCAGGACCTGGAGCTGTGGTACGCTGTCTACTTACCAGTAACACTCCACTTACTAGCAGAAGGCTGTGGCGCAGTAACAGCATTACAATATAAATTAAATAATTATGTATGATATATGATTGATAGTACATATTCCTATTATTATATACTTATTATTGTTATTATTTTGTTATTACTGTGTCAGTAGATAGAATGTTTCCCCTGGGTTGCTGTCCCCTGTCACCACTACCCAGTGCACCATAAGGAATGCCTGATAACTCAGGTTTACAGGGAGGAATCTGAACTGCTGTTTTGACATGCCAAATAATATTCATATTCTTTTTTTTCACAAGAAGGACTAGTTTTTTTTTGGCAACGGGAAGTGGAAGAGGAGAGAGAAGTGGAAGTCATGGATAAAGGTTAAAAATAAGGGTGATTGGCTGTATTATTTGGAACAAGAATAAGTGCTTTGGGCTGTAGACCTCCTACTGGTGGTCTTTTTTTTGAAGAACTTTGATTTTTGGAGTCATCTAGCTATTTTGTAGGAAAATATCAAGGTCAACTGCAGAATAATTAACATTAGTTAAACTGTATTTGCATTTCCTGTCTAGACTAAGCTGAGTTTAAATTCAGATGATGTGTGAGGTCAATTAATATGGCATAAAAATACATTCAGGCCACTGTATTAATTCCTGAGGTTTTTTTTTTAGATACTTTTAAATACCCAAGCAACAAAAGGCTAAGGATATAAATTGTGAGGTAAGTGGATGAAAATAATTATTTTTACTAATGTGCTTTTGTTCCTTGAATTACTCCATTTTAATAACTTTTGTTGCTCATATATTTAAAATAACATGTTTAATATTATTTCTTTGGATGTTATACTGAATGGAATACTTTTGTAAGGACACTTGTAATTATAAATCATTAGGGATTTTTAAAAATATTAATTCTCTAAGTGAAATGTTTTATATTAAAGATATTGCAGGAAAAAAGCAAAATATGTGATTATTTCTTAGTCAAGAAGGTATTTCTTCAGAATCTATCAGGCCATAAATTAAATTTATTCTTCCAAGCATTTTTAATGACTTTTAAGAATTAAATACTTTTCAAAATTTGATTATTAAAGATTTTTAAAAGTGCGTCAGTCACTTTTTCTGTCAAGATGGTAAAGATCCATTTTCTAACACATCTCAAGCAATGCTAGATCTGAGGAAAATAAAAATACCTTTTGATTTTTGGATTAAAAGAGATACATCTCAGCAAAATAGAAGGCAAGTGTATACCTGTAAAACAGTTATTTAATCTGTTTATTTTCTAGCTCAGCTTCTCTGTGTTATAAATTCCGTTTGTTATGCGGATGCAGAGTAAGATGGAAAGTAGTGTTTCAGCTCTGTTTAGCTTTAGTGAGACTGAACTCACATAATATGTCCAGTTTGGGACACAGTGCTTCAGGAAGGAGGTGAATTGTGGGCTATTTGAAGAAAGCCCACAAGACAGCTTCAAGAGAGATCAGAACGTATCTTTTGAATACAAAATAAATCAAGTAAGGCTGTATAGCCTAAGGAAAGAAGACAAAAACCAGGACAGTTTGGGTTTTTATTATTCAAAAACTGTTACTTTAAAGGATGAGTGCACATTACTCCATCATATTTAAAATGAGACTAAAGGTATTAACAAGGAAGTGTTAGGTTTGACATAACAAGAAAAAATACTGTAATGGCTATCATGAAAATGGAATGCCTTGGGAGGTTACAGAGGCTCCAAATTTGGGAATACAAAAGAACAAGGTAGACAAATAGCTGCCTGAAATGACACAACTGTGGTTTCTTCTTAGGATATTCTTCTTGGGATAAGCACATCTCTTAAGGTCCTTCACAGCTTTAAAATTTTATTCTGTGTACTCAATTTCTGTTCCCAGTACTACATGCCTCTCTTGACTGCAGAACACAAAATGCCTTTTAGAGATAAGGATGGATGAAATGGGAAGCTAACTTAATTTATTTCCTATATTTATGTTATAGCCACCAGTATTACTATAGCTCAGTTTTATAGCCCTCATTTTTGTGACTAGTATGTCTAAATTGTACACAGGTTCATCTTCTTTTCCTCTTGTTAACAATTGAATGAATTATTATTATTCCAGGAATGGAGAAAAAAAAAATTTGAACTATTCTGTTGAAGTTTCTGGAAATGGTAGGAGCGAATCCATACTTAACAAATATCCAGAGTGTGCTCTTTTAAATACTGTGATTTTTAAAACGATTTATTAGTTAGCCAAGTGTATCCATAAATACATTTTTATTTTTGCATTTCACAGTTAGATTCTCAAGAGATATGGGAAAGGCTTGCACAGCATGAGGGAATGGAGCAACTGAAATACCACTGCAGCTTTAGTAATGTGGCAGATCCTTCTTACGGCAGGAGAGCTTCGACAAGCTGATGATGTAATGAAAATATAATATTGTCTATCATATAAAAATCTAAACAAAATACAGTTGAGAAATTATTTTTTGTGGTTAATTGGGAATGTTTTCCTGTAGTATGACTTGGTTTCTGCAAATATCTGCTATGTGACTATCACACCTAGTTTAAGCTATACACACACATCCCCCCCCTCCTCTTTCTTCATAGGCTGAATAAATAGCTTATTTTTCCTTATGATATGTGAAAAACCTGTGGATTTTCCCTCCCTGCTTTCTTTCCAAAACCTTTCAAGGAAAACAAATAATTTTAGCTGTCTTCTATGAAAGTTCCCTTTTGAGGGCACCCACACTAATGTCAGCTCTAAACAGTACAAGTGCACATTGAAAAATATGCAGGAAGACAATATTAACATCATTAGTCCCACCAGATATTCTGTGCAGTCAGAGCAATAAAAAGATTCCACACCCTGGCATAAGCAGTGTAAGCTGTTATATACTGCTGTACCTGTAGCAAAATTAAAACTGATGTAATGCACTATGGATTTCCTGCTGGTTTTAGGTGGATCATATGTCTGACAGTAGAAAATGCAGGTTATGGTTATTTAATGTTTTTAATGTGGTAGTGGGCCAGACTGTTATAGAATCTTCAGTTGTTCGGTTTGACTGCTCATATGAGCAGAGAAATCATATCAAATGGCTGCATAATTCACTAATATATTTAGATTACTATCCTGTACAGTCCTTATTAAACTGGCAGATTTTTTTCATCCTTTTATTGAGTAAATTAGTTTACATTTTAAAAATGTGCAACATACTAAAAAGAGTTAAATATTCAGCCAAGATTCTTACAGTAATTATGAGTATTCAGGTATTTAATTTAAAATGTCACTGTAAATAAATCATTGAAGTGGCCATTTATTTTTTAATTTTAATTCAAAGAGTTTGATGGGGGCTCTTGCCATGTTATTTATTCATCTAATAATTTGAATTTCTAACCATATACATGTTCTTATGAACAATCAGGACATGCTGTCTTTGTAATGCAGAGAAGGAAATATTTGAAGCTTAATGTTACTCAGTAAGGATTCGATTCTAATTAATAACTGTGTGACACAGTTATTCAGATAAGAATAGTACTTTTTCAAATGAAGTAAATTAAAGTGCATTGTGTGAATTATCACAAAGACTTCCTCCTGGACTATGCTAGATAAATATTCATTAAGTAAGATCAACACTTGCAAGCAGAAGATAAGCATTATCAATATGGGAGGCTCTTTGAGGGAGAGAAGGTTTGTGTTGATGGCTTGATGTGACAACTTAGAGCAAGGTCCTACTGTAAGGAATGACTCTCTAGCAGGTTATTTCCCCAGGTGGATTCCATTCTATTTGCTGTCATTTACCACAAAGCTAAACAACTGTGTCGTGCTGTTGTTAGTCCTGCTGGGAGATGGACCAGGATTCTCTTCTGACTCCTGTTATTAATGGAGTTGCTAATGAAGTCCTATCTGTAGACCTGGATTATGCCCTCCCTATCCCCTATCTCTGTCTTCAGCATCAGGGCAGCAACATAACTGGAAATGAGGAAGAATGGGTTGGGGCTTTTGGGAAGAGGCTCAAGCAGAATTTGCTAAGGAAGCCACAAGAACTGGGCCTATTTCTGAGGTGCATTAGTGGGCCTGGAGAGGTACTCTGAATGTCACCTGAACATACATTCTGAATATTTCCTTGTCACCCCAATGATATGGTCAGGCACCAACAAAGGAGGGGGGCAGCAACTGGGGCTGTTTAATTTCTCATTTCAGTTGTCCACAAAGAGGCAGAACGTGACTGTGGAGCCATGCGAGAGAATGAGCCAGGGTTAGACAAATGCTGCATCCCCATCTCACACACTGTCCTAACTCTGGAGAATCTGAAGTGGCATTTTAGTCATTATGTCCTATTTTGAGTATGGCTCATTAAATATAAGGGGAATTAACTATTGTACGAATCTTACAATCCAAATGGGAACCACAAAGATACTGTTACACTATTCTTCATTCACGTAAGTACACCATGTGTATTTTAAAGGGCAAATTTAAACTCAATCAAAATAAGATGCTGGCTAGCATTTTAATGTTTTTCCACCAATTCAACTGATATCTTTGACCTCAGCTGAAACTGGGAAGGACGGCAGATGACTCATATAATATGCAAACTGTCAGGGTTCCTTTACTAATTATATAATTTCAGGGTAAGTCAAAATTTTGTTTGAAATTTCTCATCGTATCTCTCTAGTAAAGATAGTCCACATGGTTACAATTTACAGTTGCTGATACGCAGTGTATGAGATGGCTTGCATTCATTTGCCTAAATTTCTTTAACAGAACCGTAAGCCATTTTATCTCAGTTCTGTCAATACTTTACTCAGTTCTATAAAACTGCCATAATGAAGGTGCATGTTATTTTATTTTAGTTTATTATTATTATTTTATTTTATTATTTTATTTTTATTTTATTTTTCGTTTTCGTTCGCAATTCCTTGCCTCCCTGCTGCACCCTATAGGGAATGGCAAAAACCTGCTATGGGCCAGAAGGGATAAAAGGAAATTGCTGCAGTGCTGCAAGCTCCTTGCTGTAACCAGCCCAGGGATTGCTGCTCTTCCTGCGTTGTGTGCAAGTCCCTCCCACTCTCTCTTTGCTTTCTGAGTGTTTTTTTTTTTTTCTTTTTATACTCTGGTTTTCTTACTTTAATTCAAGTGAACATTTGGGTTTAAAATCTTTCTTGTTGCTTTGGGGTGGAGCAGGTCAGGTCAGGTCTCAGATATCTTTCTCTCAATGCTCTGATGACTCAAATCCTGTCATGGTGAGTGAGGCTTGTATTATTTTTATCTTTGGCAATATATATTTATATATATATTTATATTTTGCAACGTTATCAAAGAGATTTCAGATTTCCTGCAGAATGGCTGCTATGAAAGCCAAAGTTGGGGTCTCCATCAAATGAAGTTTCAAAATTGTTTTAAGCATTCTTCACATGAGTTCACTTGTGGAGGGAAATATTTACTTTGTGAAGTTTCAAATGGACAGGTTTTTCGTTTAAGTGCCTAGAATTACTGTGCATGTGAAACAGGTTTAACCTGAAACTGTGATTGCATTTACCATTAGTGAGTGCTTCTTCTGGCCTTTCAAGTGTATTATCCTTATTACTTGGATATATGGAAATTTAGTTTCGTCTTCGGGAAGATTAGAACAGTATGTACAAGGACAAGCAAAACCTTTCCCACCTCCCATGAATTAACTTGGATCAGCAGAAGTCTTTGGCAGGTATTCCCCTTTTTTTTAAGTGCCCTTAAAATAATGATTTTTAAGGGAAGACTCTAATAAATGTATTGTACAATTTGCATAATGCTCTTCTGAACATACTTTCTCATACCCTTCTGGTAAAGAAGTGATTCTACATGATTGAGATTTTAAGTTGCATAATCTATTCATACTGCTTGCCTTCAGGAAAAGGTCCATTTAGAAGTGTAGGTTCCCCAAACAGTCAGTGAGAAGTTACCCCAGAGGGTAACTTTTGAGTACATCTTTTCAATGGAAACTTAGGTTCTTTTCTTATGCACCTATATTACAACCTTAGGATTAGATAGCATGAATACTTTTTTTCAGAAGTTGTTTGGAAGGATTGCTATACGTTCAGATTTGGAAACTGATGAGGTTCTGCAAAGCAAAACCATTAATAAATAGTCATAGGTGAATAAAATATGTTTTATTTTGATATTATTTTTTCAATCCTTACCAAAGCACAGTAAAAATTAGTCTGAAATAAAAGGTATTATTGCCATAACTGGAGGTTCAAAGTGAAATTCTGATGAACTTTTCCCAGTTTCACAGAAAGTTAATGTTTTTATGGAACTGAGTTTTCTAAAAAAGTAGGGTTGCTTCAAGCTTTCTTCAGCTTGCATTGTTGAAAGCGCTTAATTACATGGTTAGAATTTATCTCCAAATTTAACTTTGTGGGAAGGCAAAAATTCCTAGCTCCTCTGCGAGAAGAGCAGAAAAATAATTTGAGAAAAAATAATACTTCAAAATAGTAACCAAACCCCAATAAATAATGCTTTAATACAAGATAAAAACCAAACAAGCAAACAAAGAAAGAAGCAAAACTGAAATTGTGTACTGAAAAAATGTTTAAATAAGATTGGGTATAGAATTAATTGTTCTTGATTTGGGGAAACAGAACGACAAAATTATTAAGAAAATGACTGATGTATTTTAAAAAGTTGGAAAGAACCTGCAAAAAGATTTTCAAGGCCAAGACCTGAATATTTTCTTCTATTTATTTTGCAATTTAGTTTATGTGTAATCTTGTTAAATGTATACAATGAGGCAGATTTTGTTTGCTTTAAATTAATCAATCTGTCATAATAGCTTCTTTTAACTAAAAATATATTTATAGAAGCTGTATTAAAAGAAGCTTGCTGGGTTCAGGCCCAAATAATAAAAATGAGCTCAATTTGTGATTTTGGATCTTTTTTTCATTGCATAACTCTCTGCGTTTTATAATTTTGCTTTATTGACTTTGAAAATCATTTCTCTTGAAGGGAAGCAAAGATGGAGTTTCTCATAAAATATTACATCTAATGGCTTCCAGTTTGGGGAAAAAAAAAAATCAGTGCTAAAGGCAAAAGAGTTTATTGAAATTCTAAGGATGAAATTTGCAAAAGCTTGGTGCTTCAGGCTTGTTATCAGGTACCTGCATTTGGGCATCCTGACACTCTGTAATTGAAATTCATTGCTCGACCTTTAGTCTATAAAAATGCTATGCTGTCATTAGCAATGACTGCTTGCTCTATTCTCTTGTCGTTTCTTAGGCCAGCGTAAACCATCTTGGATGAAATAGCCTATTTCTTTTCAGACCCCAGAGTTTGTCAGTGTTAAAGCAGAAGGTGAGCACAGTGTGTAGCAATGCACTAAGGTCTAATATTCCCAGTATAATTGTTCCTAGAATTACTGAGAAATAAGTTTTCCCTTTCATTTCCCCTCACCCCCTTTTCCTTTCTGATTTTTCAGCAGATTTCGTGTTCTCCATTGAGAAGCCCATATCATACTAACATTTTAAATTTTGAATGTAGACATCCAATGCACTTAGCACTTGAAATATTTAGTTTTCTTCCCCCAGTCTAATTGCCCCAGCAATAAGAGAAGGCAGGTGTGGATTACAGTGTGACTCTTGATATCTCATGTATTGAAATGGGAGTAAAGACGCTGTCCAGTTGCTGTATTCAGGGGAATAGCAGATTTTTCTGACCCGACATTAGGAAATAGGATAAAGGTTTCCTTCTAAAATTTAGACAGAACTGAAGCTGTCCTGAGTGCTCTGTCTTTCCACCCCCTCTCTCATTGTCTCCATCCTGTTTTCTTTGCCTGGAGAAGGGTGATTTCTCTTTGCCCAATGCCTTTTAACTGAGATTTAAAGAAAAAAATAACAGATTATTTATGATAGAAAGCATAATCAGGAAAAGCGCCACTCTAAACTCTTCAGACATAGTAATATTGTAGAAATATGAAAGAGTAGCACAAAAATAAATAAAAGATTTAGTAACTGTATATATGTACATCTTCATCCTTGAATCTGACTTTGCTAGTGGGTCTAACTGTAACCCTAAATCTAAGGATGTTTATGGTCTACTTGCAAAAAAAAAAAAAAAAAAAAAAAAAAAAAAAAGAAGTTTGCAGAAATTGGCAGAAATTCACAATACTAAACTTCCCACAAGATTTCTGCCATTCAATTTGGATGATGTATTACAAGATCAACAGCTTTCTAACTTCATTTTTTTCCATTATTTGCAGCAGAAATGTTATTAGATATGGATTTAAGTAATGTGATTACCAGCAAGTGGTAATTTTGAAGTATCTGTGTGAGAACTGCTTGAAGAATTATTACACTGCTGAAATCAAGCCATGATTCAGATTTAAACCTAATCTTACTGTAAGCTATCCTGAATATTATCAACACCTTCCCATCCTTTATCTGAAATAAATGGAGAAGAAAAATACATATAGTATGGTATTTTTTTATGTTGTGTCACCTAACAAACTGAAATGAAATAATTATACTTGTATAATTGGGTAGAAAAATGAGTGAAAGTGTTCTCTGTGTTTTTCAATAAATACTGTCAAGAAAGGGCTAGCGACCAAGGTTCCGGAACTGCTCTTGGCGTAGTGTTCAGGTTTTAGTTAACAGTCCAGACAATATGTAATTGAGGAGTGATTGCATGAATATATGATCCACTTTGGGTCCCTTCTGTCCATCTGCTGAGGCGGCAGCACGTCCTGTCAGCTTCTGAGTGGCTGCTGCTCTGAGGTGACTGACTGAGTTGATGGTTTCAGCAATTTTTCCATAGTAAGCTTGTAAGTTCTCTTTTGCTTAGTATGCTGATGATTTAAGAATATTTTATTTTGGGTTTAGGTGAGAATTATTACCATAAAGACAGAGCTGCTGTTTTCCATGCTGTGCCAGGACTCTCTCTCCCTGCAGATCATCTCTTGGTGTGGGACCAATCTGGGATAATGGGACTAGGAATAAGACTAAGTCATGACATTTTAATATTGAGGCTGCATTTCAGCCCCCAAGTTGAATGAATATTGTGTTCACCTTCATTAATCTCTGTTATCTAATATCCTATTAGCACAAGAAATGATTTCCAAAGCCTGGAATCTGCAGCATTGGCTGCTCTTACCAGAAATGCCAATCTCAGTCATGCCTCTTTTGTTCAGACCTTCCTAAGGTTGCTCTTTCTGTGGTCATAACTGGTCAAAAGAGGAAAAAAGGGGAGGAGAACCTTCTCCCTTTTTTAGGGTCAGTCTATAATGAGTTTTCCTTTCTATGGAAAACATCATTAAGTAACACCATTTTTTTTTCTGTATTGGCAAGTGCTATAATCGAACATTTGATTGACAGTAGCAAACCTCTGTGACATCTGATTCCACACAGAAGTTTGTCAAAACTAGTCTTCTTTTGACGCTTAGTAGATTTTACTTAGAATATAGAAGAAAATGACAGAGCCAAAATTCCTGCAGTCATTTGTTTCTTATCCAAAACTTGAGAAATTCATCATAGTTTTTTGCAGAAATTAAGAAAAAAAAACATATTTGTTCACCTGATTCAGCTTTTGAAGGCAATGCCACTGGTAATGGTTCAGGTGGTATGCATATATCTTAGGAGCACAGTGGTCATTGCTGGTTAGACTAGGTTCAGGATGACATCTGGAGCACTTGAACACTGCCTGGTGATGACTGTTAGCTAGTAACACAAGCGGATAATTGAGCTTACATATATGTTGCTGCATGATGTATCTAAAGCTTTTTCAACTTTTTAGAAAGACAGGGAATGAAATTATATGTACATTACAGTCACTTGCCTTGTTTTTTTTATTCTATAGCTTGAAAAATAGTTTCAAAAGAACACACACAGAAGTGCCTGTGTGTGTGACATGGGAATATATTTGTTCTACTAAGAGTCTTATGAACAATCCAGCAGTTTATTGCAATAGTTCATCTGCAGAGCAAGGAAGAGAGGAAAAAAAATATGCTCTTCTAGATGGTTCTGTAAATTCTTTTGCTAAATATGCGAGGAGTTTGGTGTAAAATACTAGATTCTGATTTCCCACTTGCTGGAATCCCTCGATAAACCTTAAGGGTCCTAAGTAAATGATATTAAGTTTGCTGATGAAAAATGATTTGGACTTTTCACGAGATGGGAATAGGCTTTATATTTTAGTGGTGATTCATGAGCTGAGAATATTCAGGTCTGTTCTTGGCTCTGAGATAATTTGGATGGAAGGGATTATCGTTAGCTGTCAGATGGGATGGGAAGAATTGCAGTTCAGGTGACAGATTATGGCAGGTTCTTCTAGAGCGTTGAGTCAGTCCTGAGTCATTCCCAGAAAAACGTATTCCAAAGTTATTGCAGTCCTTGCAGGGGTTGGATGAGTGTTGCAGTCTTTAAAAATCTGAACTTTCTGTGCTTCTGTCTGCATTGCATAACAAGAGTGTTGTAAAAATCATTTAAGAATGTATGAAATATGAATATTATGTTAAGATATTGAAACACCTAAATTAGAAGTTTTGACCTTGCAAAAATTATTGAGACTAATGATAAATTAATGTGTTTTCATATGATGAGATGAGTGTTGGTTCCAATATGTAAACTTTCATGGAAAAGGTATGGTCGATAATGTTGAAGGAATAGGGACAGGGAGAAAATCTACTATTAAATAAAGAAGTTTAATATCAAAAGGCATATTTTTAAATAGTAACATCTCCTGTGTTATCATGGCTATCCATTTGCTTCTATTGGCAGTTAAATCCTGACGGTGAGCTTTTAATTTAATGCTTTACATTAAAGGACTATTCTTGTATAGTGCATTTGCCTTCTAGCCTCTGCAAATAAATAACAAGTGTGCTATATATCACAGTCAAGTGAGTACCACTGCCAAATGGATGCAACCGCCTCAACCATTTTTTGTAGTACTGGAATAGGAAACATTTATTACGTCCATTATAGACAGCGAAGTGATTTAAGAGCCAAAGTGGTGTCATTTATATAACGTTACAATTTTTCTTAACTCAGTGAAATAAAATAAGCAAAGATCCAAACAGGCTCTTACTGAACATTGCTGTAAACCCACATGGTCATCTGTAGCTAAACTGTACAGCTAGACATTTCTACACTGGATCTTTTTGCCTGATTTCAGTATCCTTAAATTTATACTGTTCAGAATATGAATATAGGTAAATTGCTTGTCCTATACCTGCATTCTTTCAGAATGTAGAAAAACTTCAGCAGTTGCAGAAAACTGTTTATGGTAACATTGCGAATTTATTTATTTCGGCAATGGTCAATACTGATAGCTGACCATGGCTGTTGCTGTGAGCACTTGTTTTTGTATTAGATGCCTTGTTGCCTCCATGCTTCTTTCTACTCATGCTCACATTGGACCTAGAGAATAGCTCTGAAGTAAAAGCAAAGATGTATTTCTAGTAGCATTCATTTTTCTGTTCTCATAGCACCTGTGTGACCTGCTCATTGAACTGGGCTTTGTAGAGAGAAAGCCACAGATCTTTAACTTAGCAACAAGAAATAATGGAATGAATTAAGTGTTCCAAAAGTAGTGTGTGCTCTGATAAGGACTTGAGAGAGCAGTCTTAGCGGGAGATGGGAATAAATAGTACACGTAGAAGAGTGAGAAGTAATGGCTAAAGGTGTTGGTCTCTTTTCTGAATGCACTTGTATGTCATCAGAGTTGTATGAAAATTTTTTGAATCATACTTCTTGCATGCACCACCAGGAGATATAAGGAGGTGGCCTCTGTTTGTGGCTAAGGATGCCTTGCAGAAGTATATTTTTGCATGGTTTCTCAAGGCCATTTAGAGTGATACCTGCTTCTCTGAAACTCATGTGAAAATCAGAAATCATACCAGGAACTGCTTAATGTATTTTAATGTTGTTGAGTTTCCACTTTGAGTTTCACTGTAGGCTTAGAAAATTGCAACCTATTTTTTTAGGTGCTCTATGCGAGGGCCTGCTTAGTCCCAGAACACCAGAAATTTTCTGAATTTCCCCGGGGCTAGTGGTCTTATTAGCTGTTGTTCGTTGAATTAATCCTCCTGGGAATCGTTTAACATTTTTAGTCCTAAAAACTTTCAGAACTTCATATTATTACAAAACTTTTAACTGAACTAAACTTGTTAGGACAGGCCTTAATCTCGCAGACCTTATCTTCCCTGCCTTTATATTCTTTATATGGGTCTCATCTGAGTTTGCTTTCCAGTGCGTAAAGTCTGAATGTGTTGCAAATGTACACTTGCCAAATCCTCACTTTCCCTAAGATCTCACTTCACACGCCTGTGTGGCAGCATGGCCCATGGGGCAGGAGTGGATAGTGCTCACAGGACATCCCTTTCTGGCTAGTTAGGGTGGCTTGAGAGATGCTTTGCACAAGGCAGGGAAGAATCTGGGATATTTGTTGGACTCTGTATGTATTAGTAGTAGTGCCAAGGCATAAATCAGATTGTTACTTTAGTGGTAGATTTGATAGAGTGAAAAATGGAAGCTCAGGCCCTAAATAGAGTAATGTTTGTTTGTTTGTGTATTCAGAATTTTATCTCAGAATGTAGCTGCTCTAACACTGGATTTTACTGCAAGATATGCAATGTATCTCTGTTTGTCACAGTAGTTCATTTCTAGTATTGATTTGGAATGTAGATTAATAACATACTCAGTATAGACTTCTCTGTATGTATGATATTAAGCATCTCTACATTTTCATTTCAACAGTAACAGAAATCTCTCCCCAGATTCCAGCTCTAGAAAGCTGACAGTATTCAGATAAGATAACATTTTGAGTACAGCACTTGCAAAGGAGCCCGTGCTTCCAAGAACAGCAAAACTGGCAAAGGAATAACTCTTTAAAAAAAAAAAAAAAAAAACACCTTTCTCTGCTGTACAAATTTTTCAGGGATGGCATTTATAATTCAATTGCAATCACTACTGGATTCAACTCATTACTCTCTAATCATTCAGTGAATTTGCTTGTCCTGCAAATAGTCTTGTAAGTAACCCTTGAGGGACTGTACAAAATTCCGTGTAAGGAACATAATGCATTAGATCAGTGATCAGCCAGAACTCACATTTGATTTTCACCATATGCAGGTATTCTGTTAACTTGGCCAGCCTGTGTAATTCTGGTTTTTTGTTTGTTTGTTATAGTTTCAAACTCAAAAATTCTTGTTTCAAAAATTGGATCCATGATCTCCCATAATAATAATATGAGTAATAGTTGTTAGATCATCTTCCTGCTTATGAATACAAACCTTTCCTCTCTTGTACCCATACGGCCATCTGGTTGGTCTGCTTTACAATGTGATAAAAGAATCTCCTACGTAGATGTCCCATAACCAAACAATTTGTCAAGTTTGTAAGGGTTTCACCTGTGGAAGCTTTCCTTGGTTAACAGAAACCACTGAGCCTGATGTAGAATCATCTTGGTACTGCTTGTCTGAAGTATGTAGTATACTGAGTTAAATTTTAGCATGAGTCTGATAAGAGTTAGGATTTCATAACATCTTAATAGAGATTTATCACGATGAAGGTCAAGATCTTCCTGCTATGTGTGTTACCTTCAACTTGGGAGTTTTTTAAAAATATATTTAGCAGCACAGAAATAGATAGCAAGTGGGTCAGTTTTCATCCATAGCACACCCCCATGTTGAGGGGATTAAAGGTAGGGTCTGATAGTTACATTCTTGATCTGGTGTGCTGGAACAGCTGCTTGCTATTCACTAAAGAGTTGAATTTTTATTCCCAAAGAATGATTTTGGGGAAGATGATTAGCTGTTTTGTATTTCTTGCTTTGCAAGAACTGCAGGCATTCAACCCCTCTGACAGGTTTCATAGAGACAAAAGGAGCTACCTTTTCCACAGTGTGTTGTTAAGTTGCTGAATTTATTGCTGCAAGAAATTGTGGAGCTTGAAACTGTAAATGGATTCCAAAAAGGGTTTAGTCAAATCTGTTGGTTGCTATTAAACCTGATGATCTACAAGCAGACTCTAACTTAGGGGGTCGTTAAGCTTGTAATTGGAATTGGAGAATATGCTGTGGAAAGATTGGTTTCTGGAGGTGGTAAGTAGTAAATCTTCTTCCTTCATGCAGATACACTTTTCATAAACAGGTCTCTTACAGTGAGCTTTACTTGGACGTAGCAAGGACTGAGAAAAACTCACCGTGTCATGTTAGTATGACGCTAGTAAATAAAGTCCTACTCCTAAGGTGAAATGAGAATCCCTCACATGAGAAGTGAAACCACTCAATTTTTACCAAGGTAGTTTTGCAAATTTTTGTTCTTTCTGAGAAATGACAGTAATGCATGAGGGGAAGAACATGCTGTGAGGAGAATTGTTTCCCAGCTGCTGTTTGTGTACAACCAGAACATGAGCTAAAGGTCAAAGGATAAATCCTCCTTGCTATGGCATATTTTTGCAAACTGAATCAATATCTGCCTGATTAACAGCAATCGTATTCATTGCAAGTCAGCTAGAGAGCTGCATACTGAAGATATGAAAAAATGATGATATAAATACTCTCTGCTGCTGGTGAAAACCAAGAAGAAAACCTGTAGAAAAGGAGAGCAAACCTGAGACTTTCAGTAGCCCTCTGAGAAGGGAATGGGGTAAATCACAGCCATGCAAGGAAAGAAGAGATGCTGTCTCACGGCAAGCTGGCACTGTCCCCATCTCACCCAGGGAGTAAGGGTTGTTTGGCCTAAAGGTAGTGATGGATCTTACAAAAGGATAAAGAGAACTCATGGCAATTTTTAATAAAATGGCAAACAGCAGTATCATATTAGCTAATAAATTCACTCAGAATTTAGGGAATTTAATCCATTAATCTTAAATCTTCTCATAGACGGGAAGTCATTGAGTTAATGAGTCACCTGAGGCAATAAGATTCAGTAGAAATCAAGCAGCTAACTTCTTTTGTGCCTGTGAATATTTCTTTTAGAAATCCCATCTTTCTTTCTCATGAGAGAAGTATTATTAGTACCTCCCTCACTCCTTTCTTGCTAGACTGCTCCCCAACTGCGTTTGAGACCCTTAACCATTAATTCTGCACTCATGCAGGCCCTGATTTCTTTTTTTTTGATGGTAGTAGTTAAGGATGGTCATTTGCTAACCCAAGCATATATTATATAAGCGCTAGGCCTGAATTTGGCCATTTGTTTTGAAATTTAAAATCTTCAAAAGTCTGAGAACTATTGTAAACTATAGAACTGCAGTACTTATTTCTAAGAAATTCTTCGTTCATAGGATTTTTTCTTTTTGCATTGCAAGTTTTAACCACCTCAGATCCGTTTTTTTTATTCTTTTTTTGTTTGTTTCTTTGTTTGCCTTTGTGGGTTTTTTTTCACCCTTCTTCCATTAATGTTTTTCTCTTGGGGGAAAAATGCCTGATTCTATCTTCTAATTTAGTCTTGAAAATAATTGCACTAAATCCAGCTTCTTTTTTCTCATAGCTTGGTTTTTGAATTTTCAAGTGTTTACACAATAGCTTAGAGTCAAATGACTAGAAGAAGGTGTATCTGAGAATGTGTACACGTGTAAGTTGTAGAGGTGTGTGGTGGAATTTGGCTACAACAGCAGGGAAAAATCAATGTTTATCAGGAGCTTTTCTTGGTGTGAAATGGCCTGAGAAAAGATGTTATGTAGCATGAAATCATGTAGAATGATCTTGAAAGAATTTAAAAAGTAATCAGGAACACTCCATCTGAGCCTTCAGATTTATTATAGCATAAAGATGCCATGAGTTCACCTATTTATATTGCTAAGCAAATAGAGGAGTCATAACAAACATCTACCTGATAAACAGCTCAGTCCCCAGAGAGAGGCGAGCACCTCACAATTTACATGTAGCAAAACCATGACTGAAATGTAAAAGATTTTCCTCATGATTAGAATTAAATTTTATGTTAGAGGAATTTAGAATATGGCTTGGTTGTCATGATGCAGGAAGTGGTGACATCCTTGTTAAATCTATAGTATCTTTTCAATTGGACTTTTATTTTCTGAGAGCATGTATCTAAGCATTTTGGAAGCTTTGCATACAAAGGAAACTCAGTAAAGAATCCTACCATTTCACTCTTACATATACCTAAAGTTTGATTAGGCCACATTGGTCTTTGTCTAGACACACAGATGTTCACCACTCCATTATTCCCTTTCAAATCATTAAATTTCCTGCATCTCCCTAAATTCCATCCTTCATTTCAAGAAGATAATATTTCTTAAACATTCAATGTAAAAATAATATTCATGATTACTAAATAAACTTAGGGTGAATGTGTAGGATGGTCACATGCACATGGAGTTAGTTTTGAAAAATATTCTTATAATAATCTGGCTTGCTCACGCTGATGGTACAGAGTAGTACGACTAAATCCATACCTGTGGAAGTATTTTTCAAACTCCTTTGAAAATGCAATTGTCAGATATTGACTGATGGTTTAAATCATCTGGATGTGGTATAGAAATCTTCCATATTTGAAAGAACTTGAAATTCCACTCCAACTCTTCATTATTTCAGAAATCATCTGTTTTAGAAGCACTTCTGATTATCCAAGTTCATTTCCCTGTCACTTAATTTTGGTGATGATATTATTAATCAGTGGCAATCTGATGATTTTCAGCTGTTGCCGTGTTCTGATTAGCTTACATTGGCTGTTCTGCAAATCTTTACTTAATGTTAATTTTTAATGTGATTCTTAATGTCCTCTATTTATCAGGAATCATCTGCTAACTGGACAAATCAGTGTGACAGTCGATACATTGGTTTCCAGCAGGTTGACAGAGCTCACGTAACGTAATTAACCCACAGCTGTCTCGAGGAATGCTAATCCTTTCATCTAGCATTTTCGTCTGTATCTTCATACTGGAAAAATGCTGAAAAATGCAATCCTTTCTCAGGATCACTCACTGTTGGCTGTCAGGTACCACCAACTGTTATGAGAGTTGGAATAGCTTAAAGGTAGATATTTATTTTCAGCACAAATATTTGTGTGTTTAGAAAAATTTTAGATAGCTGTAGAGATCTCTTTCAAGATACAAATGTAAATTCTAGTATTTAGAAGATCTGACTGCAATGGTAAATCTTGATTACATTCTTTCCACCATCTCTGTCAGCTGTGATAATTATATACATTGTACGTTTGTGCTAGAGATTTGGAAGTGCATTATTTTCTGTTAAATTGTGTAAGTTTTGGAAGAGGTTTCAGCATCAGAACTGTTTCTGGAGGTAGATGAGAAAAAGTAACGTACTGGAGTATCTGACGTTTTTTGAAATATCTGGAACTGTGGAAATTGAGATTTGACAATATGAACAAAAGGAGTCAAAAATGACATTGCAGCGCCATTGCAATCAGTGGCAAAATGCCATTTAGCTTATGAGGACCAGGGTTTCGTCAATGCATTATATTTGAATAGAAGAAAATTATTCTTTCTGAAGCCTCTCTCTGGCCTCTCTCAACTCTGGTTTCCAATATCAGCCATGGATTTTAAATTTGTCTGGAGTAAGTTGCATTCCATTCTTCCAGATTGCCAAGAATTAGGCAGCAATTAAATACTTGGATTCTACAAGCATAATCTTTCTTCTCTCATTAAAGAATACTTTGGCTAATTTTCTTAGACACTGTTGTAGTATAAAGGGCTATGGACATTTTTTACCTTTGAACATTTTTTTCCCCCCACACTAACAAAATATAAATTAAATTTTCATTGTTTTAAACCTAGTGCTTTATCCACAAAAAGCTTTGCAGAGCAGTGAAGGAATTAAATATTAATATTTTCATCTTTTGTATATGAATAGGAAGAAGAAATGGTACTTGGATCAAAATTATGAGAAGTTTCTGAAAATTCATGCCAAAACTTCCACTCCTCTGCCTAAAAAGGGTCATTGACAGCACTATCAGAGAGAAGAGGGACAGGAAGAGAGCATAAACTGCAGGTAACTTCACATCTTTAACTGGACACATGGTTTAAGTTCTTATCCATAAAGAGTAGTCCCTCTAAATGTGTTCTCAAACACATTTAATTGGATTAATTGTGGCACCATTAAATTTAAGGATTAAATGCAAATATTTCTTCTTTTCATTTGTGGAGTGACACCGATTCATGCATGAGTCTGGCTCCATATTTTCTTCTTTTTATTCTGGCTGTTCTGCAGAACAGAATTACAATATTCCCTTTGTAATACCCATCTTCCACAGCCTCATGATTTCAGCTTAAATGATTTAGTTTTATATGTCACAGAGATATAGCACTATGTAGTTTTTATGCAGATAAAATTTGCATTACCCATAAGCATCCTCTCCACTGAAAATTCCTCATGACTTACATGTTCAATTAATGTTTCTGGATCCTGATCATAAGAATGTAAGGAGTTTTATATTCCGAACTTGTGTAGAATAGCCAGCAAGTAATTCTGCTACAGCTCCATTATATTTTTAAAAATTACCTGCCCTCTGTTGTGACACAACTCCCACAGTATAGCAGCATAACAGAAAAAAAAAAAAAGCATATAAATAACTATTCTAAACTTTCTATCGATGAATATTGTTTTCTGTCATCACAATTGCACCATGAAATATGAAAGTTCAATTTCCTCTTCATTTCCTTTTAATAAAGCTTCTGTTCATTTCATTTTTGAAAAGAGATTGGATCTAAATTACTTTGACTTCTTCTGGCCTAACTTTGGTGAATGTTACAACAGAGAATCTGAAACCCTTTTAAAACCCACCAAGGAGATTGAGGGCTGTATTCTGGGGAGGTTGTATTTACATTCTCGTATCTCTTTCTATACAGATCTTCTCTGCTTAGAAATGACAGTATTGATTCCAGCACATTATTACAAGAAGCATAAATTTTGCACCTCCTACTGTGGCGGCTGTTTAAAAATTAACATTTCCAAACAGCAAATTCTTATTCTAAACAGTAGGCGAGGGAGTTAACTGCAGAAGCAGTTTTGCCAAATTATTTTTCCGTAGTAGCCATTGTGCTTTATGATACTGACACAGCCTTTCCATGTTTGTGTAGAGATCATCCAGAGCAATGGGAACAGTATAACCTTTACCATTGCAGTTACCGATGGCCTGTTAATAACGGGGAAGTTAAAGGAATTAAACCAATGGAAAGCATAAATCGACGAAGGCAAATGCAGGTTTCACAGGCTGGCTCTCAGCATGAGTGGTAGGCTTTTTCTCCAGTTTTATTTGACATAACATGGACATTTCTTTTAAAATTACAGCAGAGACTCAGAGTATGCTCAGTCTGTATATTAATTGCACATGTTAGTGGGTCATCAGCTGTGTCTGTCCACTAAAGTTAGATGTTTCTGGGCTGAGTAATGTCTTACAGCACAAGGGTTAGAAGACTGGCTGATTTCTTGGCAGTGAGTGTTTTATATCATTTCATATTGTACATTCATTTCAGTTAATGGTGTAGTGCATGCCGAATGCTGTGGAATTGATGGCTTTATGCTTAAACCTCTCTGACAGAAGTACAGTATTTCTGAGTATTTCAGCAAATGTATTGTGAATATTACAGTCATAAATACTAGCAGTTATTTCAGTGTGCATAACTTCACGTACATGCAGATCTACATTAGCAGTGGAATATATATATACACAAATAAAATCTCTTCTATATATATATATATCTATATATACACACACACACACACACACACACATTCAGCTGAGGAGGGATTTTTTAGCCTTTTAGCTTAGGAAACTGTAATGCAAGCTGTGAAGACCAGTTCTAAAGCTGATCTTTTATCAGTTAGCATTATATGGTAAGGCTGACATTGATTCTCTATTCATAATTGCTCTGTGGGCCATTTTTCCAATTTTTTTGTCATGTAAAAATGCAGGCAGGAGAAGTCGTCTTGGCTGTTCAGAGGCTCAGTATGTGCAGAGCCAGCTTTCACATATGCATCAAGGAGCACGATGCCAGTGGAGACCACAGATTATTCAAATTACTTCAGAATGTAAAGCTTAGACTGGTATTTTATGGATGAATCTACTTCTGTGTGCCAATTAGACTCTATCCAAAAGTCATACCTCATTCTCTACTTTACTGTAGTCAATCCCTCAGTATTCACAACAGTGCACTGTGTGACATGTTGATATTGCAATGTGGAGATGTGAACGTAAGATTGTGACAAATGTTGTTTCCTATTTCCTCCATCAAATTGATAATGAGTCTGAATTCAGAAGAAGTCATGTAAGACAATATATTGGCTCTACAACAATGTAATTATAACTGTGTTAAACTATTCCAACAACTCTCTTGTGCACATGAGATCAAAGAAGTTTGGAACAATATTCCATCTAATTTCCAGAGTGTAATTGAGAAATGTGATCTTAATTTTCTTTGTTCTTTGTTGGCAAAATGTTACAAAAGCCCTTCATCTGAGAGACTTAGTTTGGGTTGGGGGGAGAAGAAAAGAAAAGCGAGACCTCAGACCTCAATTTCACTTATTATAATAAATCAATTTCATACTCATTTGTGTTTAATCTCCATTGGAAATTTACATTATCCAATCAGAAGAGAAAAAGTCCCTCTAGGGAGATCAAGTGTCACATAAAAATTCAACAGGAAATTCATGCCATAAATCACTAAAAGTACAACTCTCATATGGAGATTTTAAACCCATCTAAATTCCATTAAAAACCTCTAAATCCCATTTTGGACAGAGCAAGATGGAAGCTTGGGAACTGAAACATCCCTAAGAGACCTCTCAGAATGCACATACTAATATTTAATCATTTAACGTATCAAAATTAAGTAATTTAACTGACTTGTGTATAATATTCATTTTATACATCTTCCGTCAAGGAGTGCTTTACATAGACAGCATTATATCATTGTAATCTTCAAATATTTATTTGCTTAAAGTCTGTTCTCTACATTATAGGTGGCCATGGAACAGTTTATAGGAATTTGAAAATCCTCGTTAAAGAATGAAGAATGAACTAGTCCTACTGATTTAAAAATTCCAGTATATGTGATAGAAGAAGGTATTATATGATTTATATGATTTACATTAGATCTAGACATTGCCATGAGATTTGGGCATGTGTGTAGGTACTCATTTGGAGGAAAAAAAAAAAAAGGGGGGGGGGGAAGCAGAAGAAGGATGAAGAAAAGGAGGAGGAAGCAGACAACAGTAACACATGAAAAGCCATCAATGTTGGATGCATTGATAAATTCAAGGTGAGGGACTCTAAATTTTCTACCTTGAAATGAGAAAAAGGATCTGGAATTATGGCGGGTAGATTTCTGTTCAGTAGAAATAATTAGACCTGGCAGGTGTATAGAATCAAGAATTTATAAAGAAGGAAGCAACCAGATGTTTGTAGTTCCATCCAGTGCCTGCTCTGGAATCATCTATTACCTTTATAGATGGGATTTGTTTTGTTTTGTTTTCATTCCTTGGGTATTTCTTGTCTGGGAAAAGAAATAACAATGAAACCAAAGACAGTGTAGCTCAGAATATTTCTTTTATATAAACAAGTAATGTTGGAAAACTGGAAAGAGAAATTGCCTTTCAGGGCTTTCAAATGTGGATTCTAGTGTGTGATTCCCATTTACAGTCTTGCTCCGAGTTCAAGACTGCTTCTCCTCTTTCAACCAGTATCTCTGCAGCTGGTATCTGTGATAAAGCTCTAGCTACAGTGTAGCAACAACATTAAAGACCAGAAAGATGTTGTATCAAAATGATTGCATATAAAGAGATTTTGGCTTAAAAAAATATTTAAAAATCAAATATTTATATATTTCAGAAAGTGAGAGCTAAACTAAAATGTAACCATACATTAAATGAAGCTTTTTTGTTGTTGCTTAAAACACTATTTGGAGTGAACTGAATGAGTTCTGTTTGAAGGACAGGACTGCAAGTACAATTAACCTCTTGGTCTCTGATTATTTATATCCTTGAGTTTTAAAAGTGACTTGTGAATGCGTTTCATTTTCACTTTCGAATAAGTTATTACAGAGAAGGCTCATTATAACTGACACTTTGCCGTTACCCCTGTTTATTTTTTTATTCTTCAAAATGTGAATAACACATAATTGGAATAGTCAGAGTATCTTTCTTATGTTTAGATTGTTTTAGGGAAAGGCAGACATACCCCATCAGTCTGTGTTTTTATCTTTTTTGCTAATTTACAGACATAATTCAAAATAGTTAGTGAGCTCACACTTAAATCCAAAAGCAGATCAATAACATGTGCTTGAAATTAATCATCTGGGTAGAGGCTTCGTGAAGTCAGTATAGATAGATATACATATAGATAAACCCATGCACTTTTAATACAAGATTAGACTTTATCTGCTGCATCTTTTTAAAGCCTAATATATTTAGCACTAGATGAAGCTAACATTTTCCTTAAGTAAAGGAAATTTAAACTTTTGAAAGTTGTGTCATGAGGAAATGAGAACTTTCCATCCCCCAGTGATACACTATACACTTTCTTTTTTTTTTCCTCTATTAATATTGTGATGTATTTTTAACAAAGAAAGCAGGTAGTTCAGCTCACAAAAATAAGAAAAACTGTGTTGAATCAAGGTTTTCCTTTGCTTTGGTAAGCCGTTCTTCCTGTCTGCTGTAGGATGTTTGCATTAATCGAATCTCTTATACAGTATGTGGGTATAGAAGCACGTAGGAATTACATCTAAAATGTACTTTATGTAAATGAATTGTAGCAGAACAGGAAAATTGGAAAGGAATAAAATTAATATTTCAATTGTTGTTATATTTTTTTAACAAAATGTGCTGACAGATTTGAATAGGATAATTCTGATTTATTTATAGTCTACTCATTTTTTTAGCTTCTCAATAGAATAGATTAAGGGAATGAGCTGGTGTAAACTGCAATTTGAAACACTTATACCACCTTTTATTCTTATCTCGTGCTGTGAATGAAAGTCTGCCAACAGTGATAAGAAAGTTCTGTTCACCCAAATCTATTGACACGGTGTTTTAAAAAAGTATAGCAGTGAGTGTAACAGTCCAGAAAGTTTTGATTCAGTGCAGGTTATATTTCATAGAAATAAATTATCTGTAATGGAGTTTAAGCACCAGTAAAATACTCATCTCTTACTAAATTACTTTCTAGCCTTGCAAAGTAAATACATTCATATAGATTTGTACAGGGAGAAAGTAGGAAATACACTGCTCACTAAAAAGGAATGCTGGTATATTACCTTTTTGGTGATTGTTGGCTTTATAGAGCCTCCAATAAATTGCAGACTCATTTGGTGATACTCCATAATTGTATATTGCACATGAGTCTCTAGATTCAGGTTGTACACAGTGAGCACACTGTGAAGTTGTGTGTCACACAGACCATTGAAACAGCACCCTAGCAATAAATTAATGGCACTAAGGCTGCCAGACAGTAATAAGTAAAGAATGGGTGTTTATGACCAAGTTCAGATTTTACTAGAGCCTGGGAAATGTAACTTGATCCTAACACAGAAAAGTTAAATGGAGATGTTTTCTTTGACTTTTTTTTTTTTTTTGTCTTGAAATTTTGTTATCGTCACTGAAATGGGCTATTTTGGGATTGAATTTTTTTTTTTTATTTCAGTAGGTAAGAGCAATAGAACTAAATGTTTTAAGTCTTGATGCTTGAAGATAATTCTCATGTGCTGGGAGAATACTATAGCATGTTAGGATGCATTAGTTATTTGTATGTCTTTAATATCTCAGAACTCTAGTTTCCTGCTGGGATACCAATGTAACGTTTATTAGAATGATGCTGTAAGCTGACTAGAGCAAAGATCAAAACTGCTGTTTGTTTATTTGAATTACCACTATTGTAGATGAACAATTTTGTTTTAATTTGCAACAGATGTGCTTACTCTTTAGCACCATTAACAAGCAATCTGCTGTGAAATACTTGATCAGAGTCAGGTCCTTTTCTATATCTGGTTGTTTTCTCCAGTGTTAACATTTCTATATGGTTTATGTCATTCCTGGAAGATCATTTTCTTTTCAGTCATTGGACTACATTCATACATTTTTGACAAATATGTCCCTAAACTTTTACTGCTTTAAAAAAATAAAAAAAAGTGAGAGATGTCTTGAGCCCCAAATTTAGTTATTCTATATGATTATTTTTATATATGCAAAAAATAGCTGCAATAGCTGCAGATATATAATTCCTATATATGGAGGCTAATTTTTCCTTTTTTTTTTTAAACACACTCCCTATTTTAGAGCATACATATAATACAAGGGAGATAATAAATCATCATGTTGTGTGATTGTATCTTATTAGCATAAGTCCACCATAGTTTCGTGCATGTAAACACTTTTGATCATCCTTTACTTCTTTTCACTTGAAAACTGAGTTCTGTCAGGCGATTCTGTAGATGAGAAAATCTATAAAATAATCAGCTTTCTGTCTTAAAAGCTTCTCTCATGTAGACTACTAAATTCTTTATGAATGTTGAACTTTTACATTTTCTTAAGGCCAAGGTATATTTTCTAGACTTGGAGGTATTTTTCAAACATCTGAGCTGGGAGTTAAAAGCAAAATAACTTTCTCAGTGCAACAGTACTTTAATATTAGCTATCTTTTCATGCAATAAAGCAAGGTATTTTTGAGTTGCTTTTTTGGAAAGGCATGTGCTAGTTAATTTTTTAAATTCTTCCATATTTGCTTGACTTTTAAATCCCAGCTATTCTGAACAGTGGTGGAAAATGCCCACCTACAACTAAAATTAGTCTGCGTTATTCTTTGTTCCATCTGTGTTATATTTTACTGCCAGAACAAGGGAGAAAAAAAAAAAAAAAAGTCAAGGCAATAGGTTGGGGGTGAAAGTACTTGCAAGAAGTTCCAGCTATTAACCATGGTGGCTTGTCAACAGGATATCAGGTGCCAGCCAGAAAGACCCTAGTGTCTGGAAAGGACTTTGGTCTCTGCCAATGGAGACTGCCTGTCTGGCAGCCTCCCAAGAGTCCAAGTTTGTATTTCGTCTTCATAGGTATAGGCCAATAATTTACCGAGTTGTATGTAAGTTAGCATTTGTTTTCTCTTACACTTTGAAGAGAATGTCATGTTGGTCTCTTTTAACATGTACCCGTTTAAGCTGCCATTGATCTTGCAATATATAGGTGAAATAGGAGCAGATGGCTGTTCGGTGATGCTTTGTGATATGTTAAAAGATATGATATCTGATGTGTTACTTCTAATGTGTTTAGACTGCTGTTCTGGAAATCTAGTTGGTAGATGGTGTCTAATTAGTGTCTTTTTTTTTTTCCTCGTTTTTCAGCTATTCCCAGGACCAAGTGAAAATTTGCAGGTGGACAGCAGGCACTGGGAGAGCCTTTAGGGCTTCTGTTGGGCACCCGTTCCATGAGCCACAATCCTGGGAAGTTGGGGGAGTGGATGGCCACAGGGTATCTACACATGTCATCATGCATGCACTAAACTGTGGAGGCTTTAGGGTGGCTTTAAACTGTAAATTGTCTAGGTTTCATTGGTTAGTAAAGGAGAGGGATAAAAACCATGTTAAACTTTTCCTTCTGCTTTGTGAACCCCTATATATAGCTGATTTCATCATTTATCAAAGAAAGCGACTGCTTTTCAACATTGACCTTCCAGATCTTGACAAATATATTCATATTTAAATTGTAGTGGAAGCTTTGTTTTTTATTATTTTATTTTATTATTTTATTTGTGAGTAAAGCAGAAAAGCATCCTGCTCTGCTTTTCTTGGCTTGGTACCACAAAAATGCTGTAAAAGCTAGTCTGAGGATTGCTCATTTTTTCCAATTCACATCAACAAGTATAATTGGAGAAAACAGGTTAAAGATAAATTTAGCATTCTCAAGGAAAGTATTACGTTAAGCCTCTCCAGAAAATGCATTACTTTGTTTGCTCTCATTTTAGATGAATCTAAGAGCATATTAAACACATTATTCATATGCATTCTCAGTGCATATGAAATTTATGTTTCTTCATTACTTTGCATTCTGCTTCATTTTTCCACCCTAGAGTCTCTGCTATAAAGGTGTAACCAATTTCTAACATGGGTAATTTCAGTTGGTTTGATAATCTATTGCATTATATCATAAAATCTCTATGATCTCTGATGCTTATTAAATATGAACCTGTGTGAGTGAAGAAAGGCTCTCCGGTGATATCATTATCAAGGCACATACCAGCTGTACTAATACAAAATGTAACATATTCACAATTGAAAATGTCAACCAATTAACTGCATGCTGGAAAACTTTTCCATGCTATTTCCGATATTTGTAAAGAAATCTGACCATGTGCAAGACCAACACACAGAGCTTTGTGATATTTTTAAAAACAATTTTTTTTTTCTAAATAATATGTTTTATATATTTTGCCTCCATCACTTGTTAATTGTCTATTATTATTTTGATAGTCCTTTTCATCTTGTTCAACATTTTCACTTTATGGGTAAGATAATTTAGTGGTTGGGGTATTGGACAGTTATCTCAATCCAGTTCTTAACTGAAATACGAATTGTCATTGGGAAAGTCAGATGAATACAACCCTTACTCTGTAATGACGATCCCTCTTTGTAGAAACTGCTGGAAGTATAAACCCATTAGTGAGTGTGATGCTGTTGGCAGTATGAATATATATCTAAATAGAAATCCAGAATATATAAAAACATGAGGAAATATATGGTGCATAAGATTACTAACGTTTTCATTTATGAAGTTAGTATCTTAAACTGTCAGATGATCCTGTAAGCATGCTGAGTTTGTTCAGCTCTTGGGGAAGTTTGGATATAGATGAAAGTGCTTGTTTTTTATGATGAAAATACTGGCTCCAGGATTTTTTTTTTTTTTTTTTTTTTTTTTTTTTTTGTATGTTGTTGATTAGAGTTTCGTAAGCCGTACTTCAGAATAGGAGGGGAAAACAGCAGCCACAGGAATTCACTTTGCAGGGCCATATCCCTGCCCCAAAACCCACTTCCTTAGGATTGTACTGTAGGTTCCAGAAAAAGCAGCTGATCTGCAAAAAGAAACAAGTTATCATTAAAACCAAAATAAGAGTGGAGAAGAGGGAAAAAAAAAAGAAAGAAAACAAACCTTGAACACATTGCACAAGCATATTGGTTCAAATAGCTTTCTTCTGAGCTCCTTCTTTTAAGACAGAGAAATGTTGAACAGCATTTTCCAGCTAGATCCCATTCATGTTAAAAGATGGCATCAATTAGATACCTTCTGTGAAGGTGCTGTAAGAGGCTGCTTGTTCTATGAACACAAATATCCACTCCATTCATACCACATAACACCAGCTGAGATCCTGGTCTCTCCACCCTGACTAGCATAAAACCTTTCCGGTCTGTAAAGGCTTCCCAAGGAGACCCTCCAGCAGGGACAATATATCCCTCTCAGAGACGAGGCACTTAGGGATGTGGTTTAGTAGGCATGGTGGTGGGTTTATGGTTGGACTTGATCATCTTAAAGGTCTTTTGCAAACAATAAGATTCTCTGGTTTTATGATCCACAGGGGCTGAACAACGAGCACAGAGCTCCCCTTTCCTTATCCGAGGCTGCCAGTTGCTCGCTGCAATCGCTTTAAAGGGCCTATTTTGTTCTAAATGGCAGTGTAAAAGTGCATGTACCCTGTACCCAGATATATAGAGCCAGAATGCACTCAGGATTGTGAGGCAAATCTGACTGGGTAGGTTTTTTGACTATGGATTATAGAAACTAAAAATGTCAGGGAGAAGAATTTTGGAGGTGAGTGAAAATAACAAAAGATCAGAAGGCAAAGCTGTAGAAATTACCCCATGCCTGGGAAATATCTGTATGGTCAGTCCAGTCCCCAGCAGTCAGGGAGGGGTTGAGATAAAATGCCTGAAAAGAAACAGGATTTCTCAGTTTCTGATATTGAAAACTGCAGGCAGGGGCAATCAGACTGGAACGCATCTTTTGTAAGTTAAATTCAGGGGAGAGCAAACATCACTCCAGAGCATTGCGGGAGAGCCTGTAGATTTCTGTAACAGTAACAGGTTTTTAATAGCTCCTTTGACAGGGCCTTTGACTCTAGGAATAGGATTGCAATCAAAAATCTTTTTAAAAGTTTCTTAGCAAGCGAGAGAAGGAGTTTTAGAAAGCTTAACTCTCTGATAGTTTAGATGGGAGAGATGATAAATAAAGCATCACCAAGCATTTGGCCGTACCAAGTATATGCTAATAAAATCTATCATGACACTCAGCCAAATGCAGTTAGGGTGCACTGGAAAAATTACAGAAATGATAGGAGAAGGCCATACCTGCGAGGTCACGTCTGCTGAGGGATGATGTTAGAGCTCAGCTGACCAAGGAGAAGTCTGACAATTGTTGGTCAAAGATTTTCCCGAGAGATTTAGACATTTCATTCCGCACACAGTTTTGTAAGCCTGGAACAAAATGTGAGAAATGTGCTATTTTATAAAACTTAACACACAAGGTAAAGATTTTTAAAAGACAGGAAGGAATTTTGAATGGCTTGCTACTTGAGTCTCTGAGCAAATGTCAAAGAGCTGTATATTCAGTATAGTCACATGTAGGGTAAAACTAAGGTGCTGATACCTCTTTCTCCTTTTAATGGTTCCAAAATGTCTATATGCAAAAGGCAGAACTCAGTTCTGTATACTGACAGCACATTTGGGTTAACATATTCACATCTTAACTTGCAGCCAGATCTGCTGTTTTAAATGATTAAATGTTAAATCTGATATTTACTCTTGGACTGTGCAAAAGTCAAAGGGAACAATTTGTCAGCTCATTCATATTTTGCTTCTGAAGCCAGTTAACTAATCAGTCCAACAGTGGAAGGAGCAAGATAAATGGAGGCCATTCTGTTATGTAGAAAAGTGTACATGAAGATAAATTTTTCACATTTTGCTTCATTTCATCTGCAGTTATCGCTGTCATAATTGCTTCTGAACACTCAAGGTGCTCTTCATATTGCTCCTATGAACTGTTCAAGCTATTTTGGTAGACTGGTCATTTGTAGCCCTGAAATATTCTTTATTTGCTTTTTCTATTTCTATTTTTCTATGTAAGTAAAAAAACACTCTGATGTTTTACCAAATAAACAATAAAGGATTGAGAGTTGAGCTTATGCTGTGAACAAACCTGCATATAATAAATGCTGGGTCATTTTAAACTTATTTTTAATAATATTTTGTTGGCATTGTTAGTCTATTTTCTATTAGTTTAAAACTAGGGAAAAAATGATAACCTAGACTTA
Organism: Tinamus guttatus; assembly: GCF_000705375.1. Next base: position 128,965 of record NW_010587484.1, read on the forward strand.
AACAGCTTTCAGTAAATTCTTCTTCACATGTCTTCTATTGATTTAGGGAGTAGTTGTCCCCTTTGCCTCATCTAAAAGCAGCAAAAGGGTTATCATCATTTCCAGCCTGTGGTAGTTATCAGGTGTGTCTCATCACAATATCATGAATCAAATTGTGATATGAAAAACCCTCAAAACTCTGGACTACTGTAATGAATTATAAATCTCTCCATTTAAGAAAAAGGAATAATGGAAAAGTGCAAAATAGGGTCTTGACCATTATTAAATTGTTCTATTATAGACTCTTTCTTTATGGAAAACTCTTTAAGGACTAAGAAAAATGCCAGAACTTAAAAAAAAAATCCTTTTCCCCGTTAACACATAATAGATTTTATGACTGAATTAATTAGAATGCCATATTTAGCCACATATGTAGAATTCTCAACAGGATTTATAATTCGTTTCTTCGTTGTGTGATTTTATGATGGATAAGCAGCCGAGTAAATAAGTACACCCAAGGCAGCTGTATTAAAGTTTCTGTAAATGTATTTGAGAGTTAGTTCTCCGTTATCTAGTTTCTTCTAATTTAGACTTAGAGATTCGTAAATAGGTACACTCACTTTGGCACCTTGTGCACTTTAAAAAGAATCTCATTACAAAAAAAAATCTCTGTGCCAAAGTACAGGAATGGGACTGGATTTCTTTCTTTTATGGTTTGTCAGAAAAATTATTGTAGTTTATTGTATTAAATTTTCAACTGTTTCAGCTGCTGTAGGAAATATATAGCTAAACAGTAACCTCAAAAAGATAAATGCATGAGTGAGAGTCTTAAAATACTAATGCCAGCTGGGCTTAGTTCAGAATTTCCAATCCCAGATCATTTTAGATTTTTAAGGCACTGCAGACCTTTATAAAAATCCCATGAGTTATAATCAATGTATTCTACTGGCAGTAGAGATCATGCGATTAGCCAAAAATGTGCGGGTCATCAAATACTTTTATAGACCCATAATGAATTTCATTAATCATTTATTATAAATATAAGATTTTTTTAATGAAAAAGAAGTTTCATTCCTTCTTTTGTAGAGTAACTTTGAGCTTTCTCTTAGGTGTTATTTTTTTTCCAAAAAGTCCAACTTGGAGTAGATTCTGCCATGTTGTCATTTCTGCTGGTCTAATTATAGTACCCAACTATGCTAAAAAGTATTGGATTGGAAAAGTTGACTGCATTGGGATAACAATTCCAATAGCAAATAATGTACATTTCCTACTTCTGGATAAGCACAGGTGCTCCGCTACCAAGGTGTGACTCTCTCTACTGATGCCTACCCGAATGTCATAAGTATTTTTGTGTAAGTATACTTAGTGAAGTGTTCACAGATTTAAGTTTTTTTTTTCCCATTTTTTTCACCATTGGAAGTGCAGCAATTTTTTTTTAAAGTTAGCTATCTGTACATGTCGTTCAATTTTTAAGGATGACCTCCAACCAAAGTGTTGCTCTTTTCCTAGCCTTGATGGCAAACAAGAAATCTATGCTTCTTTAGTACTAATTCTAAGGTGAGTGGCCACTTGTGCTTAGACTTATGGACACTTGGCAAATAATGCATAGACAGTGACAACTTGAAATAATGTGACCCTATAAATTATATCAAACTGATCTTGTGTATTTTATGTATTAAATATTTATAGCTCAAGTATGGCATGCTTTCAGAAGCAGCTTGCTTTCTGGACCAATACTTCAGTATTGCAAAAATAAATCCTGATGTTCCTGATGCATTTCGACTCGTATTCCCTTAAGAAATAGCTATTTCTGGAACCAGAATTTCAACAACTGGTCTAGTGAACTGCCATTTGTTCCCTGAATTCAATAAAAATAATAGTTAAAAAAGCAAGAAAACTGAGCTAATTTTTCAATTTCAGTGCCATGCTGTTTTGTCCATGCACAGCACTGTTAAAATTAATTATACTACGCACATATATAATGCTAAAGAAAACTAAAGAAGATTTCTTTAAATAAAGGATTTTTTTTTGAAGTTAAGAGACACAGTCAAATAAGGTCTGCTTTCGTTCCCCAAGAAATATGGTCCTTTTCAAATAAGTTACATTCTCTTTTGTGTCCTTTAGCCTACCCCAAGTGGCTTGCAGTATTTATCAACTTTAATCAACATGACTGACAGGAAACCTGATAATAGAGAATAGCTGTCTCCACTGGTGGGGCAAAATCTTTTGAAATGTCAGTAGTGAATGCACTGTATTTACATTTCTTTGGGACTCCAGCTCTTAAAAGATTTTCATCTTTTACACTGGAGGGATGAAAGTAAAGGTTATTTAACTATACATCAGAAATTGTATCTTATGACAGTATGACAAAATATTCCTGCTTTCAGAAGTGCAGAATGCCTGTCTCTCATCTCTGGTGCTGTTTCAGTGGTACACTGAGTTCAGAGCTGTGATTTGTCCTCTAAGATTGGGAGTTATTCATCATCCAATTAATGCCAGTCCTGCATATTTCCTTTCGAAATCCATTTTGGTTTTGACCAGCCTATACAGATTTATAGTATATTAAGTATGAACTATTTGAATTAATGATAAATTGCTTCCCCAAGGATGGGTGCAAATCAGGAGGAAAGGTGGCTTTGGCCACAGGCAGGGCTGGATGTGAAGGACACAGGGATGTTGCTGGTGCTGGACCACAGGAGAAGTGTTCACCCAGACGTGCATTTGAGACTCAGAACATGTTCACCCCATGCTCCTCCCCTTTGGTTTAAGCATTTCACCTTTAAGGTTTGAAATTTTGGGGAGCTTTCTCTTTTATCTGTGGTAAACAAGGAATTCATGAGGGTGGTTGCCCACAGAGCTGCACAGATCCTTAGTGATTCTCCTCCTCTGTGTTGTCTCCACTGAGTGCAAGGTACAAAACTCAAAGGTGATTTGTTTGTTTAAAGGTCATGGCAATGGAAAGTTTTTAAAAAATATTCAGGAAAACCTCTGTAAAAACATCTCAGAAAGTTTCCTGAAAAATTGCATTTTAACTATAAAATGGCTTTAAAGATGAAAATATCCACAATGTTTATCGGGGAGAGAGTTCTTTATCTCTGGTATTCTTCTCGCTTTGAACTGTGTAACTGTTTTAAGCAGAGGAGAATCACCATCCAGTTAATAAGAGAAGCATTAAGCTGCAAACATAAGCCAAACCTGCTTCTACAAGCGTGGAGCAGCTAAGGATGCTATAGCATGCCAGAAACTACCGATAATATTCATTCCTTTTGCTCTGTGCAGTGCATTTCAGATGCGCTGAGAAGCAAGGGACCAGCCTGGCACATCCATCTGCTGTCACCAAGATCAGCGTCCTGAGGTCAGGCGCATCCGGGGGGCGCATCCATCCGTCATTCCCTGCTCATCCCGCTGCATACGGCACTGGAGCCGCTATGGGCTGGAGAGGGCCTAGGGATGCAAACCGTGCTCGCCTACTGGGGCAGATGTGCGGGAGAGCTCAGCCTGGACAGGAAACCAAGGTAGGGTATAATGCACTTTTACCCAAAGCACGTCTCTGGTTTTGCTGTGATAAACGCCTTTTTTGCCTCTTAAACATCCAAAGTCTGTCTCTCACTTGCTTATATGCCAAGATATCTTCACTTTCTTTACAATGAGCTTCATCTAGCCAACCCCTCTCAGCATTTGTGGGAGAAAAAAAAAACACACACACAAACACACACATATATACACATATCCAAGTTCTTTTCTGCCTTTCTAAATTGATGTTACTGCTCCAGGAGTGAAAACAAGCCTTTGGACCAGGAGCAGTGAGAGCTCATTCCTTAGGGACAGAAGGGAATGTGGATTTGGAGCGTGGCTGGGGAAGGCTCTGCCCCACGGCAGCTCTGCAGCACAGGGGAGTTGTGTGAGGCAGCCAGGAGAAACGTTCAGCATCTCCAGAGCTGCACAGTCAGCTCTGTTCCACTTACTTAATCTCCATCAGTGCTTCTGTGCTCTGCCTTATCTTCCAATATATTCAGTGGAAAAAAAAAGCCTTGTGCATAAGGTGGTTTTCAATAATCTTTTTTTTCTTCTTAAGCAGGCTGTCTGCTAACAGCATTTTAAACTGGAGCATTCCTGTGTGCTGAGATTATTGTATTTTCATGTGTGTCACACTTCTCTGAAAGCTCCCACCATCTAAAAGTGCTTCCAAATAACTGTGTGGTTGACCTCCACAGAACAAAAGAAAGATGGAAAAAAAAGGGTGTTTCTGTAATGATGAATATTGGAGGCAAGAAGATACTGTTGGAAACAGGTTCTTGCTGAAATCTATCTATATGCACATGCATCCTTTACTACATTGAATTGCTTTTAACTGATAACCCAGGGATTAAACACATGAAAATGCAGTAAACACGAGTGCTGCCAAGTTGCTACAGTGAATTTTCTAACTATGCTTGCAAGTATTTTCTCATTGAATGGTCATAACTGCTCATATTTACAGCTGTTTTTTATCTTTAAGTACTGCACTCTGCATATGCACACACAGCAAGTGTTTGTATGTGATAACTTTTAAGATATCCTTTATTCAATTAAAAGAGAGTAGGATATCTAGAGATATTTGCAGAATGAAGGTGGTTGATGTACAGAGAACCTGGCAGGTGTCAGAGGGATGAACCATCCCTCATGCCAGCACAGGAGTGTTGGATCATTGTGGGTATTGCAGGCCAAAGAAAGAGTGATCTCCTGCTTGTTGTGCTGGAAAGCAAGTGCTGGCTTTTCCGATGCAGGCACCGTCCTTCCGCAGCGCTGCCAGTGCAGGGGTGGTGACACAGCTGGGTCTGCTCTCTGTCATCCTTATGTCACACTGCTGCTCTCCAGGAGTAACAAATTAGGGGCAATTGGTCTCCTCTTAAGAATGAACTTTGGTGGCAAGAATTATCCCCGTGGGAGCATTCTTTCCATCTTGCTTATCTGACATGTAGGTGCACAGGAAAGCTCATAAATAAGCCAGTAGCTGTTGACCGATTGAAAATTTCTGTGCTGAAAAAAGCCATGAGGCCTCGTATGTGACGGCCTCATTCTTAAAACAAGGCAGTACAAGTTACAGAGAATGGCTAAGGCCTGGATGTTCCAGGTTATTAATATTCCAGGGATCTCGTACAAGGAGTCTGACCAAAACAAGAAAGAGAAAAAAGAAACTTTAAGGACTTTAAGGTAATGGAGCACGTAAGGAGATATCAGATGGGAGCAGAGGTGGCAGTGACAATCCGGATATTCAGCAGAGTACACTGAATGGAAGAAATAAGATTAAAAATTATTTGTGGAAACAGCACATCTGATGCTTTTATGCATATCGCCTGACAGAGAGAGAAGGATTGTTGCATTCAGTATTGAACACTGTATTAAAAGGTAGAATTAAGAATGTCAGTATACAGAAGAGGCTATTCTGAACTAAAAATTAAAAAATAATACTGATTTAAAACATGTATTTTGATGTATCTTGGGCAGTACATTGGAAATGTAGTTACATTATATACTTTGGATACTTGAAAATGCCCAGGTTTAAAAAGGAGAATTTTAGAGTGTTCTGAAACAGTCACAGCAAGTCAAATTGCAGCCCCTCTCTATCGGATCACTGCACACAGCCTAGGGAGAACATTTTATTTAAGGAGCAAGGCAGGAGATGTTGACAACCAAAAAATGAAAATGAGAAAGTACTGAGTAAGCGAGAGACTATGTGGCACTAACAAATGCATGAGGATGAAGATGACAGAGATGCGATTCCTCATGACATCTTAACCATGTCTACAGAACCTTTCAGGTGTTCAGCAACAAATAAGCCTCAAAACGCCAAATTCCTGTCCCGAGCAGAATGTCGAGTGATTGCCCAGGCCAAATGAGGCCTGTGGCAGAGTATGGCTTAGGATGCTGTGCTCTGTGTCCCTTGTCCTTTGACAGGACAGTATGGCAATACAGTATGCAGGTGATGAACGAGACAAATCTGGTGGTTAATTAAAGTGTATTTTAAGAGAAATGTTTGATTTACAGATAAGGCAAGCGTTGTCTTACAACATGTGTATAAATCCCCAATGAATTGTTTTTTGGTTGAGGGAGCAGCTATTCTCAAAAAAAAAGGTCCAGGAAGGAGTGTCAGAAAGCAGAGCATTAGGACCATTTTTGTTTACTTTATAATTTGCTGACCTAAATTTGCCAATGACACAAATTTGGGGAAGGAGGATAAAGTAAATACAGAGGAGTAGAGCAAATACATTCAAAATGATCAGGATAGATGCAGCTTAGAGGCTGGATAAGGAGCTTATTCAGCTCAGTTGTACAGAAGTGTGAAATAATAAGATTAAGAACTAAAAATAATCAAAGACGACAGAGCCAAGAAGAAAAATACAACAAATAATACAGTCCCAGAAGAAGCTTCGGTTGAAGACTTTGGCTTTTTATGGGGAGAAGATTCAGCTCCCTTTGGGACACAGCCGAGAGACTCCAGTGGGTGCAGAGCAGGGTTGGGCAGCAGTGACATCCCAAGGGACACATGTTCCTGTGGGGACCTGGTTGCTCCTTGGGGAGCCATGGTGCTCAGCAAAGGCAAAGGTGGGCAGGCTGCACAGCTACTGAGCTTAATTATTTAATGCTGCACAGTTACTGAGCTTAATTATTTAATGCCTGTCCGCTAGGAATAGCCGCCACGCTCTGGGACTCAAGGTGCCTGTCGTGTGTTGTTGGCCTTTGGTTCTCATTTCAGCTCAGATCTGTGGTGTATTTTTCCACCTTCACTCACTGCTTTGGTTCCTGGCACCCTGTAATTTCAGAGCACCCTTAACCAAAGCCTGTGAGGTACAGTAAATTTGTGCAAATTGTACCTTTTGTCTAAATACGGATTTATTCCAGTGTATTTAGAAACCTGAACCAATAGAAAGGTGTGCCAAGGGATAACTGTTAAATAGTTAGTATTCAAAGATAACAAATCTTAGACAACTTTTTTGTAAATTATAAATGGTCTTCTACCGAGTAGTTAAAGAAGACATTAGCACTCTTCTCTATTCAAAACCAGGTTTCTACTTTTTCTGTAAGAGGCACTTTTAGTGTGTTGGAGAAATTATACTGAATATTTTCTGCCTAAAATAGCAAAATAACTCCATAATTGGATTTGTTCAGAGTAATGATAACAAGATTTAAAACACAATTTCAGCACAGGAAAACTTAGTATAAAAGGACTACTCTGTGTCTTGAGCTGTCAACTAGAAGTATATTGAATTTTGCAGAGCAAATTCAAATAAAAGTGTTGAGATTAAAAGTGATAAAGCTGGAACAGTGAGATCAGAATCCCCTCAAAAATTAGATTAAAGCCTCCTTGGGACCATAAGAACCTTATTATCTTGACATGACTAGATCAATCATTGCAAGACAATTATCTTAACAAGTTAAAGTTGCTTTGGTACAGGAATTTTAGAGTATATTTTTCTTCTGCATGGTATGAAAACAGATCATGTATGGGACAGACATTCCTGAGCAGAGATTGAGACAGACTCATCTCAGCTCTCACTGTGACAAATAAGCTATAAAGTCTATCTGTAAACATCAATGAAGTCCTCCTTTACACAAGAAAAGTTTATATTAGATTGAATTGTGAGATAGAACAAGAACAGTAACTCTTGTTTTTTATGTAGTTTAGTGACTTACTAGTATGAACTTAACACTGTTTTTATCTCCTTCCTTCTTTAACTCTCAAGTTTTTTTTTTTGTGGCAAAACCACTCTGTTTCTACCATAGATATTATCATCTGAAAGCTTCTATGCTTATTTTCCCAGTAATTAGTGCTTGTATCATATTTCTGAAGATGGGTAGCACTATTATTTATGAGTACACAGCTGAAGAATAATGTGAGAATGATCACAAAAATAAGTCAGTGCAAGAGCAACAAAAAAAATGCATCTCTAACGCTTTCGTGTTACTCATGGGGTGCAGGAGATAATGTTCCCCGTTCCACAGCAGGACATGAGCATGGCCATATTATCAATTTTCAAAGAGGAAAATATACAGCTGATTGAGTTGATTATTTCAAATGTATTGGTTCCTACCTTGAATTGTAAGTTTCATATGCCTTACACGATTTTATTATTTCTGTTGGAGCACATGAAGAATGTTTTGCCCATATTTTATTAATGTTCAATAGTTTTGTGAGCATCTGTTGTTACTTTGTGTCTGTGTCACTGGATTGAAAACTGGCTCATTGCCAACAGATTTAACTTCAAAACAAACCAATATGGTCCTATGTCAAAGAAAGTGTCAAACATGGTCTTTTTCCAGATTGCAAAAGACCTTTGTAATCATAAAAAGAGAGTTTTTAAATCCTTTTCCAAATAAAATCTGTCATTTGTATTTTGCACCCATTGAAAGCTATATTAAATCAAGAATTAAAATCTTGGGATTTCTGATTTAAAAAAATAATGTCCTATTAAATGCACTTTCTGGGCTAAGATCCTTCTAAAAATTATGGTCTAGTGTGGAACCAGTTTGAAAAAATGGTTACAAATTCTCCTTAAAAGAGGAAAATAATAGCTAGTTATGATTCTAAGTGAATAAACCAATTCCTTTCTACACTGTCTGCTACCTCCAGATGAGCACTGAGTTTAAGAAATTATTTCGTTACAGTTACAGCATAATGAAAAGAAAAACTAGGTACTTCTTAATGAAACAAACTTTTTTTTTCTGTCAAATAGAATATAAAAATTATATCTACAGTATATTTTAGAATATTTTCATCTGAGCAAGCTCCTAATATGAAGTTATACATTCCTAAAAATTGGAGCTGAATGTATTTGAAGTGCTCAACAAGAGAAATAAACGGCTTCAGAGACCCATGAAGGACAGCTGGTATCAGATAGCCATACATAAAAGGTAAGTTTAACATTCCATACGGGTCTAATTCCCACACAGTTTTTCAAGTTTTATTAACCCAGACAACTCATAATAATTATGATAAACGGACATTGTCATTAAAAATCAGCAGAAATTTGATAAGATTAAGCACAATGCAATGCATCTTCCTTGCTTGCAGATTCTGTATAATAAATTACTCCTAGGCTTCAGAATGAGGCATTGCACAATTGAGCAAAACAGATCAATTTTTAAGGATGCTTATTTAAATGCAAAACAGACTTTTTTGGAAAGGTAAACTTGATTAAAATCCCTCTTTAAGTGCAAATCACTAACAATAGTATGTAATACTCACAGGCCATAACCGTCCTATTAATAATACAATTTATTGTTCAGATATAATTGTAAGGTCTTAACAAGATGGCAGCTGTAATCTACTTTAAAAATTAGAAACGATGAACTCCACAGTCTTCTAAATGCCTCTGAAATATAGACAATGGGTGACTGCTGCTTGCATTTTATTACTGAGATACAAAGCATCAGTTTAAATAATCAGGCTCCAAGTGCTTGTCACACGCAATTTTCCCCATCTTTGGTTGTGTGTTCCATAAATGATACTATTTCTGTTAGGACATAGATATTAGAAGCAGATCCAGAAAATAATTAACTGGAATGTAGTCATTTCAGGCCTGAAAAGTTTCAACACTGGTGTAAACTTCACTTTCAGCAGGCCTTGATTTTTTTTACTGTAGAATTTCCTGGATAGCCAAAGTAGTACTTTTGCACAGAGAAAGCATTGCAGACTTGAGGAGACTGTGCAGTCAATGAGTATCCCTTATGGAAAACAAAGCTGAATAAAAAAAAGGTCATTCTTGCTTAGCAGCCAGGGGGGTGACTGAATCCAACAGGATTCTTTTGATGATCGTGTGCCATAGCCTCTGCTTTGTGTTTTGCTTCCACTGCCTGCCTTTGACACCCTGGGAGGGGTTGTGGTTCCTTCTCCTCTCACTTTGTGCTCTCTTCCCTGGACTACAGCTGCACAGGGATTAGAGCTCACCTTCCAATTGCATGTTCAGATTTCCTTCCAAAGAAAGGCGGTGAACCCATCCTGCACCTCCTGGGTAATAGTCCCTGCCGTATGAGCATGGACATGTGTAAAATAGCAATGATTTGTGCTTGTAATGGGAAAGTGTATGTTGGCTTGAGGAAGTCAGAGTTTCAGTCCGTAGATATCTGAAACTTGGGGACACCTGGCTCTCAAATCGGCTTTTGGAGAGTCCCAGAGTAGGGCAATAGCGAAACAACTCCCCAGAGGGAAAGAAAAGAAAAGAATTTCCTTTCTGCTAGAGAAATGCAGCTGTAGCTATTGTAAGGCAAGTTCACTGACGAATTCTGGTGTGTGGGACCTCAGTTATGGGATCACTAATCTCCCCTCCAGGCTGGGCCACTGTGTGAGGCAAGAGTAAGAGTCTAGAAAGTGGTCGTGCATAGATTGTCACCTCACTTTGCCACATGCACTGCTTTACTCTGTGTAGCATCTCGTATCTGTGGTAGTAATCAAAGTCATTTACTGGCTAACCTACCTAGATTTAACATGAGCACGAACTGTGAATCAAATACTGCTGAAGAAACCTAGAGTCTAAACTTCAAAACTCAAGTCATTAAGCTCTCTTCTTCACATTTTGCCTCTCCAGTCTGCACATTTTCATACATTAAAGCTGATCACTACAATGAAATATTGGCTAACTCCGGTTATTAATAGATAAACCAATTTTGTCTACATCATGATGTTGCTGCATCACCAGCAATTCTCTTGATTTAGGAATGCAATTCCCCTAAAATGCTCCAAATTGCATGCTGATTTCTATCTTGAAGAAATGTGAATCAAATATTATCATGTAATGTCATATAGTGGCAGTCTTCAGTAGCTTGGCATGGCAGTACCTGATTGTGCAAAATGTCTGTGGGTATGCATGTGCACTTGCAATACGCAATATTCTGTATATTTTTCAGTGTTCTTCCCAGCATGTGTTCATCCTGATGGAAAGGTAGTCATTTGAAAAGGCTATGAAAAATCATCTTGCTGTAAGTGTTTGCTGAATCAATGAATCATTTTGTTTTACAGTAGCACCCAAAATGTGTTTGGCAACATCCAATAAATCCTGATGTTCGCAGTCTAGAAATAAAAGGAGAGGAGCAGAATAAAATGTCACCTATATTTCAGTGTTCTTCAGTGTTCAGTGCATTTGAGAGAACCTTAAAGGAGACGAAATTAGCCAATTTCATGCAGCTGACTCGGAGCGTACCAAGAATTTACACCAAGGGAAAAAAATGCAGGGAGCCAAAAGAACTAGAAACCCTAGTTGTGACATTATACGAGGTAGAAAAGCAAATAATAAGGTGCAAATCTGTGAAGAGAGCTGAGAAAAGAACTGCAATTTCGACTTAGATAAGGTAAAAAGGAGTTATTCAACATCTGGGGTGATACAGTCACAGCATTTAGCAACCAGCTTTCCTCTGTGAAACAAAGATGATCACAAATATGCTAGAAAAGTTGGAAATAAAGGAAGTTAAAGAACTCATCATAGGAGATCCCAGCTGGAAGATTTTGGTGAAAAATGCATTATAAATAAATTTGACTGTGGTGATAGGATTGCTTTCTAGTTTGAGAAATCACAGCATTGCATAGGAGAGTTCCTAGGCCACTTCACTGAGCTGCAAGCTGTTATCAGCAGAGCAGGTGATTAAAATAATTAGATTAGTGTCATGCAGAGATTACAATAGAAAACTCAAAAGTAGAGCTAGTTTTGTTCAGAGTTAAATGAAAGTTTCTTCTTCTTTTTTTCAAAGTAAGAGGTTAGTACATAATAACACTGCTAGTATTGGACCTGATCCAGCTTCTGCTTTTTTAAGTATCTTCCATTTTTTGCACTTTGAAAGTGTGAAAATATAAGTTTTAAGCATTTAATAAGTAGGCATCTAACTAATAGTGTTTCTGTTTATCAGTGTCACAAGTTATGAATTCTATGTTATGTACTTTTTTGGAAAAGTAATTTTGCAAATCCTGACAATCATTGAAAATTAAAAATAAACCTGTTAAGATGCTTCTTTAAAGTGCATTGGAAAATTAGCTCTTCCCCCTTCATGAGCTGAAGGCTACTTTAATGTGCTCACATTATGAGTATTTTATAAACTTACTTTTGTTTTAGTAGTCTTGTGTGCCCAAGAGCAAACCATTGCTGACACCACTTAGTGATATATTTTTTTTCTCAGTTCATTTTAACAGAATTTTGTTAATTTTGGATAGAGGTTGTCATAATTTTTTAGGTCAGGTCTTGAAAACTTGTTATTATTGACTTCACAAAATATTCACTCACATATAGTTGTTGTCATGATTTGTTGTTATAAAATTTCTTTTTTACTTTAGCTGTACAAAAAATATTCTAGGTGATGGTGACCAATAAGAATACTGCCACCATATTTATTAATTTTCATTTTAGTTAGTAATTATTTACTTTTTCAGCTTAATGTTCTCTTATATTCTGGAAATGAACTTGCTATTTGAAATAATTTGTGTGTTTATTTTTATAGTTGTATTCTACTCTTGCCCATTAGTCATGTCTTCCTCACAAGTTTGGAGACATGGAGCTTTCATTAGTTGGTATGATTCTCCTAAAAAGTCATTAAAGTTCAACTTTATACATGATTTTTCAACCACCTTGTTTTATAAACAAGGAAGACAAGCCATCAGTGATAAATCCTAGAATCCCTATAATATAGGAGATTTGCTTTCTGTTAGTTACACAGATGCTCCAAGTATTGCAGAAGAAAATAAAAAACCACTGATTAATTGTTCAAAGAATGGGACCTTCATCTCTTTTGTTTTTATCTTATCTGAATACTAGAGAGGAAACCAAATCAGATTAAAGAGGGAATGCTTGTCTCATCCCTTAGACTTGGTGAAATCTGGGCTTATCTGCAGAGACTCAGCTACATTTGTGCTGCAAAATCCAAACATCTGTTTTCAGGCAGTGTTTTCTTTTTTTATCAACCTCCATCTCAGCCCAGTGTCTGCGCAGCAATTCTATATCGAATTCTAAAGATTTTAAACATACAACATATGACAGGGATCAATCTAATAGTAAGGTTATGTGGCCATCTCTGAATATGAAGTGGAAATACAGGTAAAGCAAGAACAGCTTAGGGTAGAGCTCAGCTCCATTTGCTTTTATTTCCCTCATTTCCAGTGGAGATCTGTGATGCTGATGTCTTCATAAGAAATTGTTGTACCATGGATGTTCAGGTGATTTTCATTGAAAACCAGAAAGTCACAATTATTCGGGTAAACATGAAATGCTAAACAGACTCTTATTCTACAGTATCCCACAGGGACAGATGCTAACAAACTTGGTTTTGTGTTTATGTAATATTTATTTTGAAAGAGAAGACAGATGTCAAAAGCATAAACTAAAGTAGACGTTGTCATTTACCTGAATTAACTGTCCTTGAAAGAAAACCAACATTGAATCTGGCAGTATCATATAGCATGAATACTTGCTTTTTTAACTCCTTATTGTTTCGTTCAAAATTTTTAGCTAACCTCTCTGCAGATTAATTATCAGTAATTATCCTCAATCATCTTTTGACAACAGTTGTACAAATCACTTTTAAAGGATTTTTTTCTCCACATTTCAAATTAGAATAATAGACAGTAATTTGTGAGCTCTTCTCTCTTATTTTTTCAAAACTCCGTTTAAATAGAAACGTGATATTATGCAAAACTAGCTGCTTTAACTGCTCGTAGAGTTCAGATCCTCTTTGTATGTATTTTCCACTAGCTATGCTGTGTTAAAAATAATTTTAGTGTTTTGATTCTGCAGAAATAATAATGTGTAGAACAGGCTTCATACTATGATGCTTGTATTTTCAGAGTCAAGTTGCAGTTCAGAGAAAATTTAAGCATTTGCTTATGTTTTCAAAGCCTGAGATGGATCACGGAAGTTAGTGGTCAGATCTATATTTAGACAACTAGTGTTATTGGTTCATCATACTGTTACAGAAGAGTTTAACTCAACTGAAAGAAGACCCTCCCTACCTGATTTTTTTTTTTTTTCTGATTTATGTGTGCTGGACCAAAAAATCTCAAACTGATGCCTCTTGCTGACTCATGGACATTTAGCTTATTGACTGCTCTTCGTCACTTCCCTTGTTTGAGGGTATTATATCAAACTGGGGCTGCAGGGCACTCGGGTTCTTTTAAATTGTACACAAATCAACAAAAAAGAAGTATTTTATACAGTGCACATGTGATTAGCGTGAAAAATGCCATCCATTTTGTTGATGCATTTTGAAATAAGGTTATTAAAACAGTATCTATAGTATCTATAAAAAGTGTTGTGTAAAAAATCATAGTATTGTATTACAGACTAAAGTACTTTTTTAACCATACTAAATGGATGCAGATATAATAAAATCTGTCCTGGTGTTGTTTTCCTGCCATTTGTTGGGGGCAGGGCTTTAAAAGCCTTGCGGTAGGATCAAGGTGCATTTCAAATGCTTAAGTATTACCTGTCTAGGAAGGACATGCCCAAGTCCTTGACTGTTTTATAGGCCACCCTTACCTTCAACAGTGCTTGACCAATTCAAGCAGAAATGACTTCAGATGTAGACGAGTTTCTGCTGCAATTATCAAACTCACCTATACCTAAGTAGCGTTTCATTTCTAATGAGCATCATGTCAGAAAAAGCCTGAATTAAGACAATATTTTGGTACGGTTCGACATGATTTGGTGAAGAAAGCAATTATGGCAAAGGATTTTTAACACCACGAGCTCCAGGAATCAGTCTCTTGCTGTAACAGCAGATATGGCGTTTCCATTACCTGTGCAGCCCAGGCCCACAGGGAATGAATGTGAAGTTTCACATTGCTTCGGTTGGGGACGGATGCTCCAGTGTTGCTGCTTCTATCACTGATCCTCTTTGGAAGAGAATTTATTATGGGAGTTTGTGCCAGCGGGCATGAAAACACTTCCCTGGGAAGCAGCTGAGGATAATCTCTGCAGAAGATATGTAGCTGCTTATCCAGCAGATGTGAACACCTCTGTGCCAGATCACTCCAGCTGTGGTTATGGTGGAATGAGATGCTGGTTGTGCACAGAGCCACCAAGGGCCAGCACTTTCCTTAGAGGTGAGCTACAGCGAGGTACAAGAGAATAAGATGATATCTGCTTTTTTGGTCATTCGTTTTTTTCCTCCATTTGCTTGCATTATGTTGCTCGCATCCTGCTAACCACAGGTGAGATATCTCATGCAGTGCTTTAGTAATATTTCTTATCTTGTGCATCAGTCACAGTTATTACATGCACCAGCACATAAGGCTCATGCGTGCAAGGCTTTGCTGGAATTTATTCAACTAAAAATAAATCAACATTATAGGCTTGGCTTCTTTGGCTGGCAAAATCTGCCCTTAACAATAGTAAATGTCTGTAAATTAATGCTTCAGTGTGGTGCATCATCTTCTATTACCAAAAGAACGTAACCCCTGGGTAGGGTTAACGTAGTATGTCATTAAAAAAAAAAAAAGTGATAGGTTCTTTTCTTTTAAAAATCAGAAAATCTGTTTATTTTGAGTGATATGAGAATACAGTTGTCTGGTTTTGCTTCTCCTGCATATTTAAAAATATCTCAAGAAAAGTCAAACATTTGAATTGACATATGTGAGTGGAAGGGGTTTTTTGCAATGTTTTCACTTGTTTAACTCCATAGTGTGATTTCAAAAGTATTCCAATAATTTCTGTAGTGTTTAACTGGAGGTGCTTCTGGCAAACTAGTACCCATTGCACACACTACTTCAACCTTCAGGCAGCAGCAAATAGCAGTGTTTTATGGGTAATTTCTTACTTCTACCTGCTGTTATCAGAATGACCCATTTCTTTAAAGCTGAAGTCACATCAGATGGTATTGTGTTCACACTCAGTTATTTTGTTGCACTCAGTGACAAGTATGCCACTGGCTTATGACAGCCATGCTGTAATGAAAGGAGCCCCGTACAGCATTTCTAACCACATGTGAAATTTCACATCGGGTGATGTCTCTGCTGCCTGTAGGTGAATAGAGAAAGCAGCTCCTAAAAAAAATTCAACCCGTTTCCCAACTGAGGCAGGTGACAGAGTAATATTATTGCATAACTTCTGCTGCAGAGGAAGTGGTTTCTGACATTTTTATGCCTGATGAGACCTGAAGTCACTGGAACAACTTGCATTGTGCATTAATTCTTGTTATATAAAGTTAGAGGAGTGTTAAACTCGAAGCACATTTTGCAGTCGTTACACGTAGCATTGATCTTTGAGCCAGGGGACCCCAGTTGGGGAATTGTAACCCATGCTCCATACCTGTCTCAACCAGCAGCCAGCGAGTATCACTTTCTAAAGGTGCCCAATGAACAGGACACATACATGAAAGCATCCTGAGAGAGTTTGAGGGACAACATGTTTAATTAGAGAGATCCCAGGCAGAGTTCCTGTGGCAGCGAGCGCAGAGCTGGCGAGTCCCTGCTTGCCTGCAGAGACACTTTTGCAGAGACACTATATCCCCTTGCAGCAGCACGGCCGCACCAGCGTCTAATCTGTATGCTCAGTACGTGCTATGGAAAACAGCAGCTCAGCCTCAGTGCATATGTGGATAAAATTGTATTCCTTTTATTAAGGGGAATCCAGCGTTGTTGAGGAGGTAGATGAGTGGCTTGACTGCAAACCACTTCTACTGACACCACTGCTGCAAAAGCCTCTGATTCTGTCCTCTATACCTGCCCTCCAAGTAAGCACATAGATGACTGTTTTTTCCAGGAACAATTATATGATTTGCAAATTGAAGTCATGCGTCTAAAAGGTTTGGTGCTAACAAAAACTTTTCTAAGGCTGTCCATCCAAAGCACTGTGAGGTAAGATCCAAACCAGGAGGCATATTGGCTAATCTGTCATACACTCAGGTAGGTTTCTGTTTGTTTGGTTTTCTTTCCCTGTATCTTGTCAGTTCAATTTAATAACAGTTTCTACAAAAATAGAGAAAGATTTGGTTCCCAGCACCATAAAACTTTCATCCAAAAGTGATAAAGAAAATTGGAAAATTTACCAGAAATAATGAAAGGAGGAGGTTTTTTTTTTACATTTGAATATAAATGTTACACCATGGACACTTTCTTCTGCTGAATGTTATCTACAGTAGCTTTCATTACTACTCTTCAGTATCCAATTTGTAATCTCTAATCAGGCATCTTTATTTTATGTTTTTGCATGCTCAAGAATCTTTCAAATTATTCTCACTAGATAAAAAAATTCATGCCCTTTACAATACTTTTGTAATATGGAGAAGAATTTCCTGAGCAAGTTTCTGAAAATTGTGAAATCCTTCTGATGATAGCAGTAATTTTAAAGAATGACAGTATAGGTGGAATATTCCTGTCTTTTTTTTTTCATTTCTTTTTTAGTTGTGTGTTACATAATGTGTTTTTATTATATTTGAATCTTTCATATTTGAAACTAACTATACATGAAATCCTAGCCTTCTCAGGTTACTTTTACCATTTGTACTCAAAAGTGAAGCAATTTTTACTGCATCATTTCTCCTTTGTTATCTTGTCTTTCCATCAGGTTCTCCATTAGCTCAATTATAGGACTGCTGCAATTTTTACTGCTACTATTATGTATGGACTATTAAATCATTTACTATTCTCCAAAACATATTTGTGCATGAAGGTCTAATTTTGAAAGGTTGAAAACTCTTCTCAACATTATCACTCTGGTAATCAAAGAAGTAATTGCACGAAATAATCCAGAATAAATGCATAGTAATTCAACTTTAGGGATGCAATCTATTTGCAGTTGTAAAAGCCAATATTTGTTTGTATGGTTGGTTATTTTTCTTCCCGTGGTTACCTTGAGATATTTAACGCAGACATAAACAGCACTCATAGCATACTATGAGATACTGCTGTAAGATTTACATTATATTGGGCATCAGGTCATTTCATTGATATGTTTTAAGAAATTGTATGTTGGTCAAATGATGAAAGCTATAGATTTGATGGAGTCTACTCCTCAGTCTGCAAAGCTGCCGCAGCTTTCCCCTCGACAGAAAGAACAGGATCCTTGGCAGATCCAAGAACCTGTGGCACATCCAAGATCCTTTGCCTCACTCCTGGTCACAGCACTCACTATTTGCACATGAGTTCAAGGCTTTGATGGAGACTCGGATTTCCTTAGCTTAACCTTTTCTCACCCATCTGCTGCAGTTCAGATTATTTGTAGTCATAGTGTTTACCACTAAGGCCTGTCAGGTGTTTTGTGCTCTGCAAAAAGCTCTGTGTAAACAACAGGGTATTTTATTATCATGCAGATAATAATTGCTTTGTTGTGGTATAAACAGAATGCTGTTGACATTTTGGCTCTTCCAATGAAAGACGTGAAAAGGGTGGAATTAGCTGCATGCAAGTTCACAATGAGGTCAAAATTTTGTCAAAAAAAATTAGAACCTACGAAACGCTAAATATGCTTGATTCAAACAGATTCAGGGAAAGGATGACCCCAGTTATGCTCAGTAGTAAAGTGCATTAAATTTGAACCCTAGCAACCTAACATAGCCTATGAATCATTGTAAAATTTCATGTAATGTGCCTGTAAGTTTGCATGCTTTAGCCAATAGTCATTGCAAATAGTATGTACTGCTCTTTCACACAGGCTCATAGTTTATGCTATTTTAGTTCATAAGTCTTCCATAGGACCCAGTTACCAGATAAGCTGATACTCAGGTTTCATTTCATGCACTTCAGGAAAAAACGGATTTAGCCTGCATGGTCATATTCCCATGAGCTCCAAGAGCAGCCAAGAGCAAGGGTGTTGCAGTGCAGAAGCTAATATCTGGTAACGCAAACATTTTTTTCATATTTAAAAGCTGTGATAAACCTGGTCATATTCTGCTCTGGGCTATCTATGCATTTATTTGCCATTGGTGAAAATGCTGTGGAAAAGTGTATCAATGTCACATGAGGCTCTGTCAAAATACACTGACATTATTTGGACTTTCCCTGCTCAGTGAGATTAGGTATGTCTACTCTCACAGTTTTGCTAAAAGCAAGCTAATTATGGGAGTCCAGTAGCCCTGAGGGTCAGTCTAAACATGATGATCAGAAAGAGTTATTCAGAAGTTTATGTGTTAGAGGGTTAGAGTGTAAACCTACATCAGTTACATATAAACTTGCAGGTGTTGTGGCCTTGTATTGGATACTCTTGAATTAACACTTCAGATTGAAGTTCTGTCCTTTTTGGCATTGATTTCAGTGAACTTAGTTTCTTCGAAGATCGATGGCATTAGAACAAAATGGTCACGCTGTTACATGGTGAAGTGTCATCACTAAGACAGGTTGCTCTTAAAGGTGTTATAAAACTATGTCAGCTGTCATTGATTAATACTCCATGGTGTTCACGGGTATTGATTACGTTTAGGAGCTGGTGGATAAGAGACAATTTAAATTACCCTCAAACAACAATACAAGAAATAAGAAATGAGGTTCACTTTAAAGTATATGCTAACAACTTGTTTTTTTAGCAAACCAGTTTAAGGAAGGGGAGACTTTGTCATTTTGCAGACACTGATTGTCTAGGGAATTGGGAAGAGAACAACTACCCATCATCTGCTTTATCCTGCCTGGGGCACCAGTTCTAGCAGTGTGAATATTCAGCAGTATTTTTCTGTATTACCATCTAACTTCAAAACAGAATGTGGTCCTCAGCTTTTTGTATTTGAATGAATAAATACACATTTCAAGTACTCTGTGTGTGTGTGTGTTTGGCAGGAGTGGGGAGCAGAAAACCCATACCACACCCATCCAGTGATTTTTCAAAGTCTTTTAGGTGAATATTCTTGAATCAAAAGAGTGGTATATTTGAAGAAAGGTAAGTGGAGAGATGATTTAACTGCATCTGAATGCTTTAAAAATATGGATTTTTTAGTAACAGTACATGTCCAGAACAGTAAATGTCCACACACAAAAAGTTCTCTAATACAATGTGAGCACTTGAATACATGGTCGAATGTTTTAGGATTTTACTTGTTTTATAAATGAAATACAAATATGTCCACACACAAGCTAAACAAAAGCATGTGTGTGAAGTTGGCCCCCATGTAGATTAATAGTATTTTTAAAATGGACAATAGAGCATTTGTTTGAAAACCAGCAGAGAGGGTTGTCAGCTTCTGGAAAGTGTTTGTGCTAATTACACTAAGCAAATGGAAAGCACAACCACACTCCTACACTTTCACAAAAAGTATCGAGTTGCGAATTATTTGTGTTACCTCTCATAAATCTTTTCTCTATCCTGGTGAGAAAGACAATGACTCATAGTGATAATATAATAAGACAGTCAATTTCTATTAATTACTAGAACTGCTTTGTGCATTTGTCTCATAAATTAAGCATTTTTTTCAAATTCTGATTGTTTGATCTACTTTCCTTGACTAAGGTACTATCAAATTATTCCTCTCAAAAGCACAAGACTGATTAACATTTAACATCAAGATGGTGCATTTGTTTGTTTATGCTTTTATTAAGCAAGGAGATAATGAAAATACTGACAAATTTAATGTTTCATTGACAAATTTGAATTCTAGAATCTACGAGTATTTAAATCAACAATTTAATTCAAACCGTTGCGATATCCCACAGCAAAATTTATCATGTGTAAATATTAGTAATGTTTCTGATATCTACCTTGTTTGTTGCTCCAGTGATTTAAGCTGGGATAGACTGGATTTTTTTTTTTAAGTAGCAGTGGACTGAAGCAATGGATCACATCCACATGTCATGATATTTATTCACATGCTGTGACCAAAGGTGATCCTTAACAAATCACATAAGAATGTCTTGCAGTGATAAGAATATCTTAATAGAAATGATTGGTAGTGTGATATAGATACATATAGATATGCATATCTATATATATTCTTTAACAGAAAGGCTGTAAAGGTAGTTTCAATGCAGGTCCTAAATCAGATTTTTTTTCCATGCCATACTTTTGCCTAATATATTTCCTGACCAGGAGATGATGATGATGATAATGATTATTTTCTAATCAAATACAGTTTGTTCGTGAAATGCTATCCCATATTCACACTGCTAAAATATGTGCAAATGTCAACAAAATTATGAATACTTTGATTAATGGAAACCAGATTAATTCCATTGGGAAGGGCTTTTTTTTTTTTTTCAGTTTTGCATGTAGCCATTTATGACCATAATTGGAAAGTTTCTCACAAGAGATCACTCAAAATGCTGACAAAGGAGCCAGAAGAACAGTACAAATTATACTGAAAGACAATTAGACATTTCATACAAGCAAATATGGAAAATTGTATAAGGCAGTATATGGCAAAGTAATTGCAATTTGTCTGACCATTTAATATAAACTGTTTCTGGAAGGATGTTATGTGCTGGAAGTTATATCATTTCATTAATTCCTAAAGCGTTTAAATTTGAAGAATTTATTACATTCTATGTAAAATATTTGAAAATTGTGACAATCTGGCAAATGCCATTTTTTTCCTGACAGTAAGCGGTGTTTAAGTGCCCCTGTTTTGTGGTATCATTGTCTAAAAAGGACTGTGGTGAGTCTGAGTTGGAGAACCTGATTACTTATCTTCCTTGCTTCATATGAGGCAATGTGTGACAGCAGAGGAAAGCACAAGCAGGAAGGCAATGAAATGGGAAAAGATTGAATACTAAGGAGAAAATACAATTTGGATATCTCTATACAGGTTGGTGCTGATAAGGATGGTAGGTCAACTCAATATTTCAACTGTGCCTTTACGCTGTGTTGGAGAAACTCATTATGAGAGAAAAATAATGAGAAATAAATAATGAGAAGCAATTTGGAAAGTTCACAGTGGAAGAAAAAATATTGTGTTCAAAAGAATTCAGCATTTTCCTTTTTATTAATTTCTCTCCCCACCAGTCCCCAGTCAAATTTACCATAAGAAAATACCTTTTCTATCCATACGATATCAGTATCATGCTGCGGATTCAGCTTCTCCAGAGGAAACAGGGTTATTACACAACATTAGCAGCCTTTGCTACTAATGATTAATTATGCTGCACATGCCTACCAACAACATTTAATGGCAGCTATGTTACGAACCACTTTTCAGTTAAAGTTAACAATTCTGATTGGATTCCACATGTGAAGGCCTCCACTCTCAGGAGGTACTGTGGGGCTTTAGGAGAAAGTTGACATGGAACAGGGAGGTTGTTTTAGCTGCATCTCATCAGTAGTTGAAGTATATATTAAAAGAAATCCTTGTGATACTAGAAAAGTAGAATTAACTGATGATAAAGAAACATTTTACATCTCAAAGCACAAAATCTAACTCCTAAATAATAACCTCAAACTTCTAAACCTGGTGCAAAACTGCGGTGATGCAAAGGTGAAGAACGAGAGATTGAACTTCAGCCTGGAAGCTGTTTTGTTTGTTTGTTTGTTTGTTTGTTTTCTTTTTTTTTTTTCCTCATGTTACTGCTGCTAGGAATACAAGTCTGAATTCTGCCTGAAGAGAACACTTTTGGGAGGTCTCTCATACACAGATGCTAAGATACCAAGTCAATGAGTATGCATGTAAAATATACTTAATTTACATATATATATACATAAAATTTAAAGTATACTTAAAGTATATCTATGATGTGTTTTTATTAATTTTAGTATGTTTTTAAAACTACTGTAATGCTCTAATAAGCATAAACTATCACATTAGGATGGTTGGAAAACCTCAGCTTTCCAGTTCCAAGTGTTCTTCCAAAACCTCATTTCTTTGCTGTTTTATACAGTCCCTGTTCAGATGGTGTAAAATTTTCCCAATTTTTAGTTCCTATTTTTTGTCTCTTTCCAGTATCGCCTTTGGAAACAAGCTCTGCTATTTACGTTAAGCACAAGAGTAACAGTAGCTTTGATGTGTATGGCCTAAGTCATCTTGTCTGAAGACAGTCTGCCAGGAATGTTTAAGGATGTCAGAGTTTCATTACATGTCCTTTGAAGTAGTAGTGGTACCACAGAATGGCTGTTATTGAAAATTTTCCTTGATTATTATTTTTACTGCCAGACTTTGAAACCATACAATATCAGCTTTCTTAGGCTTTGCTTCTTAGTTCCTTTTATGGTAAAGCTTAATACAGTGAGCATATGGAGCAGCTGAAAGGCTGCCAAATGTTTAAATGACAAGGTTATAAATACAGAGACAGCATGTTATTCCCCACTCCTCCCCCTTAATGTATAGGCCTGTTGGTTTGAGCCAAAGCAGACAATAAATCAGAATGTATAACTTGTTTGGTCATTAACTTTGTAGATTTATAACATGTAGAGTGTGCCTCAGTCTAGCAGAATTAAGAACTCATGGAGAGTTCGTGTAAGTGTGAGGGAATGCCAAGCTAACTTTCACGAAGGGGACCTTCCCTTCTGCCTTCTACTCTTGGCCTCAGCTACAGGATGTCTCTATTGACTAGCCTACCCCAAGCCATGGGGTGATGAGAAGTTGACTGCTCTTGATTTTGCCCTTACTGCCAGGGACGTGGGAGATTCTCTGCTTGCCCAATGGCTTAATGACTTAGTGAACAGGGACTCGGCGTGCCAGGGCAGGGTGCATGCTTCTTCACTGCAACCTCTAGGTGGTTCTCAGCAGCTCGTCCTTTCTTGCTGCAGTCTGGTCTGGTGCAGTCGACTCTTGCAGCTGTGTTATCTTTTGGTAGCACACAACAAGACATGACTAACTCTTGTAACACTGGATGCTCAAGCATTTCATTTTGATAGTTCTTTGCATGTGCAGTGGAAGAGGTGATTTTTTATGAAGGTTATTTGTGTGTGAGTAGTCCCAGTATGAGATTTTTTTAAAAACTTAGAAAGCAAAGCTCCTTCCTACAAAGATCTTGCATATGCCATCTGCCCCTTTGCTCTCTTAAGGCACTATGTTATTTTCGTCATTCAGATTTTGTGGTTCTGTTAAAATGAACACAAAACTTTATTACAGTTCTAATGTATATACATCCTACTGATAAGATACAAAAACTTTACATTCACAGCTTTTTAATTAGTTTAATGTTTCTGTTTTCTACTAGCGACAAATGCTTTCTCTCAGCCATCCACTACTACAAAAGACCTATCCTACACCACAAATATAGCTATGGCAGAATCAGCACTCCTAAAAATAATATTTTGGATTATTTGCAAACAGATGGCAAGAAACACAAACACTTTATCTTACAATCATCACTTATCCCTTTGACTGCCAATACTCCACTGCACATGTCTTTGTTGCTGTGTGCTAATAATATCAATTGCAATAACTTGGAATGTCAGCCTGTACCTGCTGCACTCAGCAAGCAAAATGCCAGCTGGGCTATTCTAGATGAAAAGAATAGCTTTTTGTGGTTCAAACATTTGGTCTGGGCTCTAGAGATGCGGGTTTGAACCATGGTTCTGCCATAGATTTCCTGTGTGACCTTGAACAAATAACACTCTTCTTGTTTCAGCTGTCCATCTGTTGCCACAGGAGTGGTAATTTTTGATGGTAATGAATTTATCTTTGTAGCAGTTCTTGAGGTTGTAGCCCCTTCAACTGATGTGTAGCTCAAACTGTAGCCTTGAAGACATATTCCATCTGAGAACTGGTAACAGAAGATCATGGTTTCTGCGGTGTGATCCTTCCATTTATATCAAGTTCTAATAGGAGTACAGTAGTAGTGGGCTACTATAGGCTACTATATATATATATGCTTAGGCTAAGCTTGTTTTTCAGCAGGTCCAAGCTAGGCATCTCACTCTGCATCTTGAAAAGACCCCCTTCTCTCTGGGGGTCCGTAGGGCTTTAGTGTGATTGTGCCAGCTCGTATTTTAGGATTGTGTTTGCAGAGAGCTCCATCTCCACTCTTCTTTCTGGACACCGTCACCATTTCCTGTATTACTATATTCCTCTACAGGGTATTTCCTGTTGCTACAGCTGTTTGCATTATAAAATGCACTTTTGTTACCTGTTCAACCATCTGCTTGCTTTTGTGTGATAGGCAGTATTTGTTACAGCAAGAGCTGCTGTTTTAGGGCATCAGGACAACCATACAGGAAAAGCAGAGATGCTAGGAATATTTAATGGGTGTATAAAAAAAATATTCTGCAAGTGGTTAATCACACTGATGATTCTCACACCCACTTGTTAATTCACCTGAATCAAGCAGTCACTGTCACTGTCCAGATGTCCTCTCCAGTGGGAGAGACAGGTTCTTGCTAGCTGGTTTCCAGGTTTTGTATTTATTTTGATACAGCACTGTCTCTGTGTTAACTCTCCCTGCCTGTGGCTAGTGCAGTCTAAGCTTACCAGGTATTACTATATATAATTGGTAAGATGTTGAATCCATCCTAGTTTCAATTCACCCCTTTTCAATTTCCCATTAATGGTTTTCATTATCAACAGCAGCTTGATTTCAGCAAGCTAATAATGAACCTACAGATCCTATATATCAGAAAATATTCTCCAGACCTGCAGTTGTCAGCAAAACAAAAATTGAGAAGTTTACACTGAAAAGGTGTGAATTCTGAGGAACTCTATGAATTAGCCCATGCTAAGCTATTGAAACTGTGTCGTATTTGAGTTTTTTAAGGAATGGAGCTGAGTGATGCAGTCATGGCCTTGTTTTTAGAGGCAAGCCAAAGATGGTATCATAGCTTATAGATACTTCCAATTAGGTTATGGGAGGCCCTTTCCTCAGACTGTATTGTATGGAGCACACAGATGTTCTCATTGCTCTTTATTTTTATTTATTTTTGTGTGGTTGGATCCTGTACTTGCATTTTATCTTCCATTTATATATGTAAGTAAGTGAATGAAGAAATTTTCTGAGCTAGGTGTTTGCCTTCAGGATTTTAAGTATTTCGGTTGGGTTTTGATTTTGGTTCGTGAGTCAGTCAGCACTTCACAGTGGAAGCTGTCTGCATGAGTTTGCATCTACTGAGGTTTGCTTAGAGTTTCAGATTCAAACAAAATCAAAAGCTCAGAGGAGAACCCAGCTTGAACTGCCAGCACTGTCTGGCTTGGGGTTGGAACTATGCAAAACCTCTATATTTAGTTTGGTTTCAAATAGCTACTATAAATCCTTATGCAGATCCCAAGAGTTACTTTAAAGTTCACTCAGTACTTATCCCCAGTTCCTTTGAAATTGGTAGTTTCAAAGTTTTCTGTACTTTCTGCCAAGATTTTAGACTTGTAAGAGAATCTAAGAAAAAAATTCCCATGCTCGTCTTTCCTTCCTTCCTTCCTTCCTTCCTTCCTTCCTTCCTTCCTTCCTTCCTTCCTTCCTTCCTTCCTTCCTTCCTTCCTTCCTTCCTTCCTTCCTTCCTTCCTTCCTTCCTCCCTTCCTTCCTCCCTTCCTTCCTCCCTTCCTCCCTTCCTTCCTCCCTTCCTCCCTTCCTCCCTTCTTTCCCATCTTTCCCTTCTTTCCCTTCTTTCCCTTCTTTTACTTTTACTTTTCTTTTTCTCTTTTTCTCTTCTTTCATTTACTCCTTTTTGTCTGTCTTTTCCTGTCCTATCCTCTCTCCTCCTCATTTCCTCCTTTCTGTCCTTCTTTCTCTTCTCTTCTCTCTCTCTGCTAGTCAAGTAATCAAAGAGCTATGGCTCAGCATGAGTTGCATCTTCTAAAGAGAGATGTGGAGTAAAACTCATCATCTCTCCTCCTATACCCTTTCTCATTGATTTCAACAACATTTTCTTAAGCAATAACAGCTATGATCTTGGCACGGAGTCCTTTAGTAGCTTTTGTCTGGAGCTCTTTACAGAAAGTATCACAAAACAGATAGTGATGTGAATAACCATGGAATATTTTTCTTGAGCTAGGCTTGCCACATAAAAAGCTATAGCAAGACAAATACATTACTAAAAATAATAGCCTAACACTATGCCAGTGTCATTTGCTCATTATTAAGTCTATTACCTCCAAAATGAGGCTGCAATCCTCAGTCCTGTTCTGAGCAGAGAGTTTATTAACGTTTAAGAAAGAGGGACGACGCAGAGAGCTGTGCCGAGGCCACGAAGCTGCTCAGCAGCTATGAAGCAGCTACTAGCTCCTGTTTAATACCTCAGACGACTACATGCCTATAAATCAGCCAGCTATAAATTATATTTAATGCTGAGAAATAACCACCAACCAAACAGATCTTTAACCTGCAAATGTTAATTCTGTTTGTCAATGCTCAGTGGCTACAGCCGTTTTTCAGAGGCTGTGCAGATTATTACTCATTTTGGCTCAACTCCAGCCCTTTCCAGGAAGGCCTATCGGGGTCTGCCTAGGAATGGAAACCACTATGAGGCCCAGGTCTTCCCTCCCTGCCCACAGTACTGCACCTTAGAACCACTGGGCCATGGTTTGCTCATTTAAATGCTTCATTTTTGTCTAAGGCAATGAGAGCTAAAGATTCCAAAACCCCAGGCACACGTCATTCAGTGTCTAGAAGGCTTTTAAAAACCTACTGCCTATATCGATCATCATGCTTTCACCTTGCAATTTTGTCTATTGAAAGCGTGCTCTCCTAGAGTTAAACTAATGCTAAGCAAAATCTCTTTTGCATTTGATTATATTTTATTGTTTTGTCCCTGAATTGCAACAGGTATAAGTGTTTGAAAACTAAGTTGGTTAAAAAATAGTGAAAAATCTTTTGGAAAAGGTAGTGTTTTAATCTAAATGTTTTCTCCACAGGTGGCAGTAGCTAATTCTGCACAAGATTATGTTTAAATGCTCTATTCATGTGTTGGTAAAGTACCAGGCTCCTGGGAAAACAGTCTTTTTCCCATTATTTTCTCTTCTGATGATTAGAGACAGACCCAAACTATGAGGCTGAGCTTTGTCGCTTGTTAAATTATAAACTTTATTAACCTTAGGCTCTGTGTGTTATTCAGTCTGTTTTTATTTGTGATAAAAGGTGATATTGTATATGTATATATATATGTATTGTATATAAGTCATTTTAATTGCAAATGTTGGAATATTTACATTAAAATTATAATTACCAACACAGCTGGACTTTACTATATAAGATAAAATGGCTTTGAACAAATATTGATCTTGATTTAAACATCTACCCCAGTATCAAGGACAAGATTTTCACGTTTTTCTTTTCTAAAAATATGCTAGTTCAAAAAATAATGTAGCAGAATGAATAATACAGAAACTGGGCAAGCAATAAAATATAAGTGGGAAACAAATGTTAACGTTCTACTTATCAACCTCTTACAAGCATAAGAGAGCATGTAGAATGGTAATTAACGCCCACTCATCATGTTCTTCTAGAAGATTAAAGAACAGGTCCTAGCCTCACTACTTACTTTTGCGAATATAATCTCATCAATTAATCTAATTCAGAAGAGAAAAAGGGTTTTCTTTTAGCTCACTTATACTTTTTTTTCCCCCGCTTCATTAGACTGTTTTTCTCATTTGCCACACAGGAATCTATATCTCACTTAGAGGTGAAAATTCCTTGACCTTTAAATTCATTCCGTTAAGTCTTTACAAAAATAAATGAGATATCACAGATGTAGGAATTACGAGAACAGGATATATGATGTATGATAAAGCTGAATTTTAGCTCTTGCTGCAATTAGCATTAGTTGCATATAAAAAATCTAACCACGAAAGTTTTCCGTTGTGTCTTAGGATACCAGAAGTCTACATTACAAACAGTAATAACACTGGCCAATAATTTCCTACAATTTAATCTGTCCAACTGTAAGGAAATGTGTTGCAATATGGTTTTAAACTTGAATCATTTAATATATGTATTTTTTTTCAAAATGCAAAAGTTAGCAAAGTTGGCATTTATTCTGAAAACAAACAAACAAACAACAGCACGATTTCCTGGGTGTTTTATCTGTGGGGAACTATGGAATTCCTGTGTCTAGATCAGTTCCTTTTTGAATATATAATATATTTAGCGCTAAAAACTAGCTTCCCAGGAAGTCTACTGGTGAAAACATCCTGGTAAAGTTACTTGGAACCAGAATTGTTGGGTTTGACTTGAAGGTATTAGTTGAGCCATGGTAACTGCAGATGTAATAAGGTAATGAATGTGGTCGTTAATTATATTATATACATTTACTGTAATAAAAATGAAAATTTCACTTTCCACACCATTAGGAGCCCAAAAAGCTGTAAAAATGCATTTTGCATTCTTCACAGAGATAAATGATTGCTGTTCTCAAACCCTTGAGTAGTTTTAACAAATGATTATTGGCTGGATTTCAGTGTTGGACTTTAGCTTCAGCAACACCATACTTTTAAAATACATAAACACAGATTGTTACTAAAACTGTTCTATGTATCCTTTCACATTTCCTTATGCAGAATGTAGAAAACATTTTGTGGAAAATGACTGGAAAATGGACAGTCATGAAGCTGATACCAAGGTTCTCTCTCTACTCTGTTAAATTTATAGATGTGCTCATGTTGATTTATTATTGAAATTTCTTTCCCTTAAAGCAACTGTATCATGGAGCTAGAATGACACATGAAATGTAGTCCAAGGTAAATTAAAGTCCTTAAACTCTGTAGTTATCATTTGATTATAACTAAGTACATTAGACAGCTCAGTATCCTTGCAAACACTTAATATATTAAGATGATCAGTCATCAGCACACTTCTGCGAGTCTTGCTGCTATTATGAATCACTTTTATAAGAAAATGAGCTCTTGATTTCTATCTAGGAAGGGAGAGGGAAAAAATGGAATTGTCAGTGCAGTTACACCAAGACATCCATTGCTTGATTTCTTCACTGAATTAGTGATTACTGCTATAACTGTTGAATAATGACAAGCAAATGTGACCTTTGTAAATGTAAGTGTGTAACATAACCTGTAAGTGTAAGGAAACAGGGGGGGTCTCCAATTTGAAAATTAGGTAGCTGTATGCACACAAAATATTTTTCTGCATCAGCCAGTCAGGCTTAAAATATTCAAATAATAACCATATGTATCCAATGTTAAAAGAATAAAAATCACCTGATTTTTCCTCCTTCCATATCTTCGTATCACCCAGTTTCCATATCCCCATTGGCTTCACTTTTAGTAGCTGAAGAACAGATCTTTTTCTTGGTCTGCATTTGTCTGAGGAACAGCACAGCTACCATAAATGTTTAAAAAGATGTTATAGTAAATTGGAAAATTAAATATGGTGGAGTTGAGGTCTGAAGAGCTTAAAATTTAAGTTGGCTAAAAATAGTTTAATATTGCTGATCTTTTGGACACAACATAAAAATAAAGAAAATGTCACTTATAAAATATACAAACAACCTTTTCAGACTTATATTTTAAAATAATATTTCTAAGGCAGAAATAAGGTTCTGACTCCCACAAAATATAAATTAACAGTGAAGCAAATACAGCCAGTCCCTGCCAAGGAACTGCTCATAACAAAATCCTGTTTTACACAGATCAGTGCTGTATCATCAGGATATCTAATCTGAAAATTAGTTAACTGGAAACCACTAACTGTAAACTGTGGTGAACTTTTCTAATGATTTATTCCTTCCTTCGAACTAGTAGTTCCAGCCTGTGATGAAGTCAGAGCTGAAGACTGATTCATATGGTGCAGCATATGTGTGGTTTAAGTGACTGTGTTCTTTTTTTCAGACCACGAATATCTTTTGCCTTTTCTCAGAGGATAGGTGCACATTAAGGGCAAGGGAGGAAAAGGTTTTGCTGTTCTTTTATAGTCCATTTTTACAGTGTCACAGTAACTGACTGGATTGCTTTCAAGGTGCTACAGCTGGAATATGGTCACAACACGAATCCCAACCATATGCCTAAAATACATAAGCATATTGCAGTAGAACCCAAATTAGATCATTGTCTGCAATTGAGTACTGAGCTTTGGTCTTGACTATCCTTTGTCAGATATGAGGCAGCTAGTTCCTTCATCTTAAGAGTTAAGGTTGTGTCATGCTGTAGCTCTCATGCAGCAATTTTTTTTTCTGTCTCCCTCTCTCTCAAGTTGTGTTTGAATAGCATTCCTGATTTGGGATTGAAATGTAAGCTGGCAACTGGTATATGGCATTCTAAAAAGCAGAGAGTAAGATATTTTTGAATTTATTATTTGCACATGGTATATCTATCATTACCTTTGATTAAATTTAATACTTCAAGTTTGGTGGTTTTATTTTTCCTTTCCTTTATAAGTTGAATAGAAACTACATTTCTCTTTTAATAACTATTTTAAAGTATGCACAAGAGGAGCTGGCTGGAAGGCAAAGAAGACTGCATAGTATATAGCACGAACTTTATACAATCTTTTATTATTTTTATTGCTAGTTAATCACAGATAAACCTAGCTGATCTGCACTTTGATGTTACAGAAAAATACATTGTTTTCTTTTTTTTCTGCTTCTGAGAAGAAAAGACTCAATAATGCAGCCACCAGAAAGCCTCAAAAGGTATGTCAGGTTTGCAAGACACAGCCGTATTTTACAAGTATGTTATCAATAATTTAAAATTCACTTGTCAAAATAAAAGGGTAAGGATTTTGTTGCACAGTTCCTTCTGTGTTACATTTGTTAATTCCCCATCAGTCTGCCAAATAATCACGTGAATTAGTATTTCCATTTCTGAAGGAAAGTCGCTTCAAACTTTCAAGGTCCAAAGATCTTTAGAGACTATGAGTTTATCATTGTTAACTTACGCTGAAAGGCACATTAATACAGAGACTAAATGTTCATTATTTTTAAGGGCTATATTAAAATCCATACAGGTTGTTGTTCTGCTGGTTAGAAGCACCTGGGAATAGAGAAAAGTGGATTTATCATAGCAAGTGCTCTCCCTTGTGTTACTCAATTTGTCTGGCTGCTAGAAGAAAGTTCTCTGCAGGCTGCTTTTGAGCTCTGCACTGGTTTTTGAGTGAGTTCCAATGAAAACACTTTGTTAAGGAAATTTCAGTGGGAATGTTTGGTAGTTCTTCTGCACGTAAAAATATATTATCAGGCAAAGAAGGTTCATCTGTCTGTCAGATCCGTAGGTGCACTACACACTACTGAGAAATCAGCAGTTCAGCCTGAAAGGCTGCAGAAGGAGGGAGTGGAGGCTCTTCAGAAGTTGTGGATTTTAGGCATTATTCGTGCTTCCGAGTGAATGAAATTTGTGCTCCCAGGTGTGTCTTGACATCTGATCCAAAGGGACTTACAGAGCTGGGAATTACCACCATTCTGCAGTGCTGAGTGCCCTACCCAGGCTATCTACTTCTGGTTTTAACTCACTAAAATTGATTTTATCTACTAGTTTCCCTTATATTTTTACACTAGAGGAATATAATTCTCATGAAAATCTCAGTGGGTGTTAGCCTCTTGACTAGAGAAGATCCCAGGAAGCCGCAGTGTCATGAGGATACAGTATATTTTTGGTGCACCTCCTCCTTCCAGTCACTTCTGATTAAGATTTAGTCTCAGGCAAGGAAGGGAAAGACTAGCTAGGTCAAAATTTCACCCTCGACTCTGGCACTTGATTCTGTAATGATTTTGTGAGGGGGCTGAGAGGGGCTACTGAGCATTGCCTGCACGCACAGTTACACAGTCACTCTCGTCCTCTCTCTCCCTTTAAGTGTACCCAGTATATTTCTGTCTGTGGAAACTGTTCTCTTTTATTCTCAATCACACTCACAACACCACTGCAGGTTGTGCAGGCACAGAGGTGGCAGTGGCAAGGGGTGCCCCTTGCTGCAGCCCCTCGTGGCTCCTCCCGGTGCCCGGTTCTGTGTCCTGGGCGCTCCTCTCGTTTACAGCTCCCTCTGTCCTGGGGTTGACCCTCACTTTGTGGGGTTGCGAGATGAACATTTATTGCCCCAATGACTGTAAGTGAAGAAAATCAGATGAATTTAAGCAGTCAACCAACCCACAAAGAGATTTTCATCAATATTCATCACAGTACTTTGAGTGCAGCAGAGCAGATATGTAAAGTGATACTGATCTTATTCTGGCAAAGATGAGTGCCCATACACACTCCTTAAGGAAGCAGGAGAGGATGCTTGTGCTGGCTGTACTTTCTGTCTCCAAGTAATGATACCCTGCTTCATCATTACGATGGCACAAGGAGTTGTTAAATAGCATTTTGTACAGGAAATGGAAAGACCAAAATGCTGCTTGCCTGCCCTTCTGTTTGAACAGATACAATTTCAAGGAAGAAAGGATTCCCTGTTTTGGTGCAGGATACTGGTGTTTTCTGCTTGTTGCTGTAATTTTGAAGGACTGTTCTTTTGCATTCCTGATTTGCTCAGTAAACTGAAAGATCAGAGAGAGGCATAAAGCAAAGACAAAAGCTTTACCATTGCACAATATTATACCTTTATCAACCCTCAGACTATTGGACATATATCTCATTCCAATGAGGTACTGTCACTATGTGGAAGATGGTGAAAAAAAATGAATAATTTTTAGCACTGGAAATCAAATGACATTAACAAAAAAATGTACAGTGGTCTTGTACCTGCCAATATCAACATATCGCCTATTAAATTTTTGATGCTTAGCAGGTCACCAGAGAAACTAAGCAGGAAATGATAGTTGGTAGAGTTTTTTTTTGCTTTCCCTAATTTTAAGATTTCTTTTGCATTTTAATTGCTTTACTTTTGGACCCTGCTGCAGAAATGACACCATTTCTATTAAGAAAGAGGCAAAGTTTTCTAGCCTGCTTAATGTTCCTTGGGTGGATTGCTTAGATGTAACATACTTAGTGGTGTTCTCAAGTGAGCCTTCACAGATCTGAACCGTTTAAAGATTCACCCTTGTCTAGTTAAAAATTAGTGTTTGAATATCTATCAGTATGCAAAACATTCATTTGCTACTAGAGTTAGAGCTCCTTATTATACCAGGAAGAATTTGAGTTTTAATTAGCATTTCCTCTGGTGGACTAAACCCATTGAGATTACTACACTTAGTAAAATTTAATTAACTTGACAAAAGATCCTAATTGTTTTCATGCCACTAGTCCTTGGTGGGACTAAAAATAATACCCTTCATATTAAGCGTCTGCAACCAACCTTCCTCTTAGTTGTCCTATATATGTAAAATTGGTTGGCCTACATATAATTATAGCTGGTTAAAAAGGCTTCTTTACTATGGAATCAGGATTGCGTGCTGAAAGATGGAGATTTTTATGGCGATAGATAATGACAAAAGCTTATTAGTCAAAAGACCTCAGCTAACATTAATTCTTTTCGCTGTCTTATTACACTGTGCAAATGGGAGGTTTATTGATTTATGTATGTGCACAGAATAATCAACAAGATATAATACTCATTTAATCAATATAGTAATATAATACTGGAGAGAGGAAAGAAAGATAAATGTATCAATAATGTGACTATGATAACCACTATATATCAATATCAAATGTAAGATGTTTAGAAGAGTTTTCGTATTAAAATACCAAAGGCAATATTTGCCGCCCCCCCCCGCTCTTTTTACATCTTGCCTTTTTTTCTCAGCAAGGAGGTCACTTGGAGCTGCTCATCTCAGAAGAAGTGTGCATGTGGGAAGTGTTAGTGAATGGATAGTTTTAAGATTAGTGGAAACAGAGTTCAGCCCAGGAGATTTAGTGTGCAAGTTTATGTGCAGAACACAAGTACTGGAGTCCAGAGGCTCCTTTGGCTCAGGAACTGAAAGCAGAGATCACACTAAAAAGAGCGGCAGGAAAAGTACATACAGAATTCTGCCAAGGTTACGGGTTCATCACAAGTACCCCAGCGTTACTACTGCTCAGGTATTTTGCCGAGTTATTATCTCAAAAATGTAAGGAATGAATCATCTTGTAATCCTATGAAATCTGATCAATCATTTTGTATTCCAGCACTTAGCTTCCTTGGGGCTGAATATCTGTGTTGTGCACAGAGATTTCCTACTAGTAATACAGATACAGCTTTGGCAACATAACCCATTACGTGGACACTGTTTGTTTGTTTGTTTGTTTTTGGAAAACAAGTATCTTTATTAAAGCTTAAACTGTCACTTTCTGAAAATGACAGTATTCAGACTGAAGTTTTACGATTGAGCATGCAAGAGAATATTAACTATATGCATTGTTAAATCCTAATAGCACGGGGAGAAAAAAAAATGTAAATCTGTCTGTGTCAAGAGTCTTCAGCTTCTCTTTTCTGCCCAAACATCTGGCTGCTTTATAACATTTGAATACTAAGAAGATTATCTTGGCTGATGATCCATCCAGACTGGCTGTTAAACACCTCTTCTCTGCTTTTCTTGCCAAGTTCCTCCTTTATTTCCTTCCCTCTCAATTTAAACCACAAGGTACTCCTGCAAGCCTTAATCTTGCATCAAGATTTATTGACACAAGCTCAAAAATATTCTAGTTAAATTATAAAGATCTTTTGAATATTCATAAGTATAAAATATTTTTAGCTAACAACTCTATACTTTTCACATTTTGGCCTAATAAACAGAGAATATATGATAACCATTTCATTCAAAAACACCGTGTGTGAGCACTGTAGAAGCACTGAATGATTGAGACAAATATTTTAAATCAGGCTCCCACTAACTTTTCTCTACCAGCATTAAAACGGTGAAATTTAAGGTGTTGTCAAGCTCACTTTTAGTACATACAATTCAAAGAAAGCCAGGATACATACAGCGGATGAAACGGAGACTAAGGAAAAAAATATTCACAAAAGTTTTGCTACAAAAGATGTTATGGAATTTGGAAAAACTACCAGATGCTTTCTTCTAATGCAGTTTCTCAAAAAAAAAAAAAAAAAAAATTGTTTCTGTCTGCATGTGCTGCCAACTGAGGGGTTTCATACAAAGCATGGTTATTCCTAGTTCTGTCTCACTGATTCAAACCACATTGACAAAATACAAGAAGTGTATTAAGCTGAATATTACTGCCTATCCAGCACACTTGTTCTGAATATCTCAAAGCACTCTGAGTTTTAGAACCATTGAAAAAAGGTATCAGAATGGGTTGCACTGATTAACAAAGGAAGCCGAAAAACATGTTCTGCTGGAATATGCAGTCCCGTACGAGGAACTGAGGCTTTGTATACAGTGCGTGGGGAAATTTAGCCTGTGCAAAAAAGGGTTTATAAAGAGAATATTTTTACAAGAAGGGCACCTGGCACTGCATAGCCTGAAGCATTCTCTGTAATGTTGTAGATCAAATTATATCAAATGAGGTATTTTTTCATTAACCCTTCCACACATAAGTCAGAGGGCATTTGCTACCGTCTCTCTGGGTTAAAGAACATCCATAGGGTTCTATGCTATAGAGATTAAGAAAAGCCGGTATTTTCATTCTTTCTCTGTTTAATAAAGTGGATTTAATACCCTTTTCTACCTGATATATTCCAGAAAAATCTCTCTTTTTTTTTTTTTTTTTTTTTGGAATTATGTACACACAATAGCATGCAGGTACACATGCACGTATACAACTATGTGTGTATATATACTATATGTACATGTGTACATGCACTCATGTGTATATACACACACATGTGTATATATATCTGTCTGTGTAAGAAATCATGCATGCTAATGGAAGAAAAGACAGGTCTTTCTCTGACCTTTGTATCCTGTAATGTATAATGTTGCTCACATCTTTAAACAGGCCTTCCCATCATGACAAGAAAGCTAGCAGGGTTATTCACATTTTGAGTGTCTTTGTTCTTGTTGATAATCTATTTAGAGCAATAAAATCTAAACCAAACTGTTGTACCTCTTCCCCTTCTGCCTTTGATTTTTCAAATGTCTCATTGGCAGCAATAGATAAAACACAGGAGCTTTACCTCTCTGCTTTAACAGACTGCGACCAGTATCTTGGGATAAGCTAGTATTCTCTTCATCATTTATTAGAATGCAGTGGCTTGCAAAAAAAAAAGAGTGTTTTCAGCAGTTTTTTCATTTTCAGCAGGTTTTTCATGACCTGACCTACTGTTCACCTCAAGTATTTAGATATTTAACATTATAATGAAATGGAGGGTATTTCATAAAATAATTAATTAGATACAATTTTCTGATCTAGCATTTTTACCTTTGGAGTTTTACATTATACCATAGCAATTTATGCATTTAGAAAATTAAAGTGTAATTGAAAATTATAATGTGTAAAAGCAGTTCTGATTAACATAATGCACAAGCATGTAATTGAAATGTTAAAGACTCAAGAAAGAAAAGAATTTTAATCCTCTCATTTTAAGTGTCTCTATCCAGAATTCAAACCAATAATATTACAATGATCTGTGAGAATTCTGAGGACATTGACAAATATCTACCTGTTCATTATCTTCTATGAAGAACACTGAACATTTCATTTGACTTCATTCTTGTTCTATTGTAATAGTCTTTCTCTTATTACATACGTGTATTTTCAAAAGAAGTTTTAATGCATTTGAATGTTTTATTTTAATAGTACATATTATTGTTAGGAATTCTAGTGAAAAATAAAGACCTCAAAGTAACTATTAGTTGATTCAGAACTTTTTTTTTTTAATACAAGAAATCTTTTGAAAAGAGAACTCATGCTATATTTTAAATAAGTAGTCTCAACTGCAGTAAAGTTTTTATTTTTCTCTTGCAGATTTAAGGTTTGATTCTGTCTGACTCAAGTGAAAAAGGAGTAATTTGTCATGGAACAATGGCTTTTTTTTTTTTTAGCTGTTAGTAGTTGATGAAGGATAGGTCTACTACGAATTCACTAAAAAGAGACCAAATGGGGCTTGAAAAATCAGAGGTTTGGTTTTGGGTTGGGTTCCTAAAAAGGGAAATACTTTGGGATGAAGCTCTGATGTTTGACCATAAAACATGGGAAAAAAAGGTTTTTTTCTAAGAAGATGGTTATATTCATTTCCTGCTGCTTCCAACAGAAACATTTTAGATAAAAGGGTTAATAACTAATCACGGATGAAGTCAGTAGAGCTACACTGATTTATATCAATTAAACTCTAAAATTCAAAAATCGGATTTTTTTTGAAAGAAAACCTGTTTACATTATATTTAACTATTAAGTTCCCTTGTAGTCCTAAAGTGACAGCTTTTTTTCTGTGCGTGAAGCATTGCTGTTCCTTCCTCATGGCACCACTGTTCCTCCAGCTTGCTGCTCTTTCATAACGTTCTACCAGTCATAGGCATTATCTAAAGACTGAAGAGACGAGATAATATTTTGGTAGGAAAAAATCCCAGACTGATGGAAGAACATCTGCTCCATGTTAAAACCAGTGGAAAATATCAGTGCAATGTAAAGAAATAGTGCAATTAAAAGAAAGGGAAATGCAAAAGAAATGTAATTTGTGGAAAATATTTATCAGCTTTGTATTTCTGTTGAGGATTGCTTAGGCAGGCTTTCCTCCAATCAACCAAAATCCAAATAATGTTACAGTATTTGCAGTCAGACTGAGTGGGTTTTTTTTTTTTTAAGCATTTCTACAGATTCAGCAATGTTAATATTAAGCTGTATCAGACCTGAGAACTGCAAGTACTTTCCCTCTAGCATTTTTTCAGTAAGTACAACAGAGAGCCTTATATACTTAAGGGAAAAATGTGCACGTTGTTCTTTTCCAAGAAAATCCTCATTGTCTCTGAACCTAATAAAGTAATAATTTGGTCTTATATAAGAGCAACAGCTCTAAAAAAATGCTAGTTTTTCTGACTGAATTGGTCAAAAGTGTAGGATTCTCATCCAAAGTTTGCAGAATTCAGTATGCTCTGCATGCATGCACATTCCTTTTTAGTAACAATATGATGTAGAATGGAAGAGCACTCATTCCATTCTTGTTTATATTACTTCATACAGCTATGTCTCTGCAGACTTGGTATAACAAAGATTAAAGAGCTTTCATATAAAAAAATGAACCGAGGAAAGTCTGTGTAGAAATAGATCTGATGATTGTGTACCCTAGATTATCCATAATCAGATTGGAAATCAAATGTGGTAGTAAAGAGTTAAGGCTTCTCCAATTCATCTTTCTGTCTTTCTTCTTCATTTTTTTTTTTTTTTAATCATTGACACATCCCTTGTTCTCTTTGTTCTCTGTCTTATTGGTGTCAAAGAGGAAAAACATCCTAAGCGGATGGAAGTCCTGGAAGCTTTGATCAGTCTGTGATCTCTTTAGTACAAAGTTGCCCTGGCTCCATGCTGGGTCTTAAGTACATCGCTTATATTTCTAGACGGAGCCACCCAATTTCTGACTTTATGACACACAGCAAGGATCAAAACTGTGAAGCAAAACTTGATATACTGCTAATGTGACTGAGTAAGTGTGCCTAAATCCTGAAAAGCTTAATCCCCATTGGTTTAAATAAAAGTGGCACCAACATATGTTGTTAATCTGAGTCGCTATACCTAACCAGAATCCTGGGACTGACTGAGCCAAACACCCCTTGAAAAATCAGCTTTGGAGGTAAGTGCAATACCCTTCATCAACATTCTCTGATTGTTTCTTCCAGAAAACTTTCAGCATGTAGAAATCCACAACTTTCTAATAGATATCATTCAAGCAATCCATCTGAATTTATGAATACAGAAGTAAATGTCTAAATATTTTGATAATGAGAACATTGTGTGATCATAAAGGACTTTTTATTTGCATATTTCAACCTGCAGGGAGAGTTCTAGATCAGATTTTTCTAAATGAATGGGACATCAGCTGTCCTACTGAAATGTTTAATTGCACCAGGTAATCATATTTATTAGCAATTCTGATCCAATAAATTGCTTAGTTAGCAATGTATTCCTTTATTTCTGAAACCTAATTAGAGTTCAGTGTTAATGGCCTACTGCTATAAATCAGAAACTCTTTTGTGCTCATACATGGGTTTGGGTCTGTGGAAACTCTTCTTCATGAACAGATGACTCCTGAGATCATGACTATTCTACTGAGATTTCTCTAATGAGAAAGGGCTTTACTTGCTCCACTGATGTAAGGTAATACTACAGTACCTCATTGATGTATAATCACAAAGTGCAATTGATGAATAGAGATAAAAACACCACTGTTTATAGGAAGAAATCCACCTGGAAGTGAAATGTTGGCATTTTTCCTCATGATTTATTATATTTATACAGTGCTTGCAGTGTAGCAAAGACATTTTGCCAGCATTCTGCCTTGCTTGTATCAGTGTCTAGTGTCAAATGTTTGCTTGAGAAGTTAGCCTTTTGTTGCATTGTCATTCCACAAATGCAATTGTCCGAAATTCCAATAAACAGCCTGGTGAAATATTTACAACATTATTTTCATCTGCAGTAGTTTTTTTCCTCTTTGCAGTTGCGCTAAATTGCAACAAAACCTTAGCAATACATAGATATCTAATATGTACTAAATGGGAGCATGCTGACCACCTGAAACAAGCATTAGTTAAAACACTTAGCTGGATAGACCTCAGTGTGTAAAGCAGCAGGATTTCCTAGGCGGCATCATGCTAGGTATAGAAACGTGAGTGAGTATAATGGAACTGATGTGCAGAGCTAGAACAGCAGAGCAGGAGGAAGCATCTCAAGTCTTTTTGTCCTGTCCACGTTACTTACTGATACACTATTTTTGTGCAAGTCTCTTTCCTAATAAGCCGAAGACCTGTGTTTCTCCTTGCCTCTGTTTTGAATTAGTCCTTCCAGCTCAGACCATCAGTTCCTCTGAGGCTCTGGTTCTTCACTCGGCAGATGCAAGGCAGCTGCTGGGTTCCTGTGGCTGCGTTTCACTCGGCACCATGTCTCCAAGCTCTCTGCTCTCCTAAGGCTCCCACCCATCAAACAGCAAGATGTAGTGATTACTCAAATTCCAGCTTTAAATGGCTTGCTGAAGGACTAAATAAGGAGATTAACTGTTATGCTCCCATGAAGATAATGATGTGCCTGCTCTCCTTGTTATAATGTTGTTATGGTTCTTGTGCTGTCTGTCTATATTAAAAACAGCCTTCTCCACTGGAACACTGAAGTTAAAAAATGAACTCACCAAAGTCAGGAAAAACACAGATAATCTTCCACTTGTCACAGTTTAAGCTGATTCTAGCATTTGCCATTCCTTAAAAGATACAGATCTCACATCGAGCTGTTGTTGATGCCAGATAGGCAGATCTTTCTCCTTAGATAAGCATGAGCTGGAACAGTTTCTGCCAAAATACTGTCTGGAATGCCAAAGAAGGGAAGACACACGTTAAATGGAAATCAAATTGAGCAGGCACTGAAATGCCTTAGGAACTGAAGAAATTGCTCAGAACCATAAAAATATTTCTTAGTTGTGCAGAAAGCTCGTTAAAAACTTCTTTTATGAGCAGATCAAACTTTCTGGAGGGAAAAGTAGTTTGAATCAAATAAAAAAAAAAGTGTGTTGTGTTCAAAACGATGGGTGAAAAAATGGTTCTCCATTTCCTCATGGTCAGCCACTCTAGAAAGTACTCGGATGTCACAGAGACAGGCAGGGGTTTGTTTCCTGGATGCACTTTTTGAAGTTAGTAATGGTAGACTAAGGAAGTGTGGGTACAAAATATAGCGTTGCTTTCGTAAGCAACTAATTTATACATTTGATATTCCATAAATGGCCAACAGAATAACTTCTAAATTGCCCAGAACATTTGCATGGTGCCTAGAATTTCTGCTAGTCTGCTCGAAGAAAATTCCCATATTCAGTAGTGTTTCTTTGTCTGGCCTATGTAGATCATGTAGCCAAATATTTTGTGTTTTTAGCTGATGGGAAAGGACTTTCTCAGTATAATGGGGGTTTCAGTCAGAAGAAAAGAGGTTGTGATAAACCATTAAGGAACTATTCTTTAAAACCCAGCAGTTTCATTTAAAAATGCCTTGTTTTGGCAGTCTTTTAAGACTAAATAAACCCTGGACACCTGCAAAATATACAGCTAATCCTGTAAACTCTCACTCATGCAAATTGTTGCTTAGAATGAGTGTAAAAGATTATGCTGTCATGTTTTATGTCTAGGACATGTAGGATGTCATTTTTTGGATTAGAGAAATGTCACTACTCTTATGGGGGAAAGAAACAGATTTTAACCTTTCATGAATATTATTTTATTCTACTTACAGTGAGTAAAATGAATAGTAATGGACATATTTGGCATGTTTAGGATAGAAGACAGTATCTGTGTAGCAACATGAAGTTCTTAAAATTGAAATTGCCTTACTTGGTTTACAGTCCATCAATTACTTTAGCATCTCAAATGCGTTGAAGAACTCATGGGATTTTTAAAAGGAATGAGGATAAATCTTCCTCCACAATGTATGCCATTTACGTTAGGAAAGTATCCCTTTTGATAGCAGAGAACAGGATTGATTTGCTAGTAGAAGTTTCTCCTGTTTTTCTGCTCCTCTGGCTATAGGCCTCCCAGCCACAGGCTATCGTCAGGCCCGGTAGGTACTTTCATTTCTGGTGGGAAGGGATGGAGAGAGTGAGATCATAGCCCTGCATGATACGGTTGAATAAATTATTCATGGTTGTGATGTATATAGTGTTTGCCTTAAGTGGTGCTTAAAAAACATGAAATGTGATGGGTTGTTTCTCTGAAACAGCTTAATACTTAAATAGACAAAAAGAGAGAGAGATCTTCTTTCTTCTATTTGACTCTTGTGTGATTTTTTTTTCTGCTGTTCTTTTTTAGCTCATGACGGTGTGCTTTATGTGAAATAATATGCCCAGGGAATGAGGACGGCATTTACAGTAGGACAGAACTCCCTTTCCAAAGTGCTATGTAAAGCAACTTGAATGCATTGACATTACTCCTCTCATGTAATTTTAAAATATGTATTTCAAAACTTCCCAGGCTTCTAAACCATAAATATTTAATTCTCAGTCTTACCATCAATCAGGTTAGATGAGCTATGAAAGATACTGGTGGTAAAAGCTTCTCTCACTGTTTGCTCTGGACCTCCAGAAGCACTCGAGGTCCATGGAAAGCTCCTAAAGAGCTGGCGTCGGAGTGGGGCTGCTGATTAATGGGTCCCTGGGAGGTGCTGACACCTCTGTATGGATCAGAGAGAGGAGAGCCAGCTGGGGACTGCTGGAGCACACGGCGTTGGGGTGAGCAGCCGTGTGCATGCGCAGCGGGAAGCCCCGGTCTGCAGAGAGGAGCCAGCGAGCGGAGGAGCAAGGGAAAACAAGAGACACCTCAGATAAAGTGAAAGGGGTGGAGTAAAATCAAAGCAAGTATCCACAGAGAAATGAAGCTTAACAAATGTCAAACTTTCTCCTTTTTTATTTTTAATAGCATTAAATAGCAGTTTATTAGCCAGAAGAGAGGGATTTTGTTTACTCTGTTGTTGTTGGTTTTTTTTTTTTTTTTGAGTAAAATTATTTGCTACACAAAACAAAGGAGTAGCAGGAGTAGCACCAATACACCTAGTAGTACTGTTCTCGATTTGTTAAAATAATGCTCATATTATAGTGCTGCAAGGAGAATTCAGAGTGATTAAAGAGCGCTTTGGTCTGCCAAAACTGTGTTACTGGTGATAGCTGCACAAAACACTCAGTGCAGCAAGGCCGTTTTCATGACCCAGGAACATTGTTACCATCTTGTCTGTGTGCAATAAAACGGACCTCAGGAATTCGCAGTGCTCAGTCATCCGTTCACCGCAGCACTGCGCCTTGGGAGGTATCCAGAACCACATGCTTCACAGAAACATTGGAAAAGTTTATTTTAAGTAACTTCATCCCTTTCCCAGACTCTGCCTAGAATTCATGTGATGACTGCAATGAGTCGTCTACCTGTAATGAGTCTTTAAATACAGTCATGAAAATATTTGTCTTGAGTGTCACCCTACACGTTACGTTTCTGACCAAGATTTGTTATTTGTTGATCTCTCTCTGTTACTAAATGGTGTGAGCAGAACTAAAGGTGACTTTTAACTTTGCAACTGTCTTAGGAGAATGCTGTAAATAGGGTTTGCTCTAAATAATCTCGAAATCATTGGAGGAAAAAGAAATGGCTTTAATGGGCTTTGACTTAATGTTCTAAGTAGTAAATTCTCACACATTTAAGAGTACTTTTCAATTGTGTGAATGTGCTGGGAGCACAAATCTTTGGGATAAGAAGTGTTTTAAAGTTATTCTAGACAACATTACTAAGTGGGCTTACCAGTGGCAATGGTAAAACATCAAACTTGTGCTTGACATGGATTTTAAGATGAAGGAACCATCTACACCTTTGTCTAGATGAGGTGAGCATAGCCTAAAAAGAGGTTTTAGAGGCTCCTAATTCCATGGATGTTGTTATTTAAAGCATGGTCTACAAATAGCATTCTAGAATGGTCTTTGGTCTTTCTAATGGTTAGCTACAGGTGAAAAAGATCAAATGTCAGGTATGTGGAGTCTTTTGGTATTGATGAACATACAAAAATAAGAGTTCACCTACAGAAACTTAAGAAAAAAAAAAGTGGACTTTTTTTTGGCCTGAGAATGAGAATTTAGTAAGATTTTTAGGAAGAGGCACTTGCAGAGACTTTCTGAAACTACAAGGGTACTTCTCTTACATGAAGTGCATTTTTCATAAAAGATCACACATAACCTATATGTAGTGTGCTCAAATTTAAAATGCAACAGAGTAAGAACCAAAAAAAGGAGAACTTTAAAAACAAATTAGGGAGATATGGAGATGGTCTCTTAATATAAATTGCAGTATAGTAATGCCAGAGATAAATCTTTGCTGCTTGAAGCAAAATTGAAAAT
Organism: Tinamus guttatus; assembly: GCF_000705375.1. The sequence goes on from NW_010587484.1 coordinate 173,544, forward strand.
ACTGCAGTCTTTTAGTAATAACAAATAAAATACTTCTATTTAATCACATTGGCATTATTGTAAAAAAA
>NW_010587485.1:0-21342 GCF_000705375.1 Tinamus guttatus
CCCCCCACAGCTGCCCAAGTCATCTAAATGATTCATTAGACAGGGAAGAACTATGTCATTTTTCCCACATTTATAAGATTATTTTGAATAATAGCATTACCAGGAAATGTTAATCTTTTCTAAAGCTGTGTGCAGACACTTGAGTACCTGATCTGTCTAAAAACAAAAAAAAATTAAAAGGTTGAAAGAATTGTTAATTTTTTTCAGGGTGAAAGGGACCTCACAGTCATCTAATCCAACTTCCTGCTCAAAGCAGGTTGAGCAGTGAATTGCAGGTTAAGGTTTAAGTGATCAAGCTTCAGTAGCTTAAGAAAGTTATCACACATGAGCAGGGCCATAGCAGTATGTAGCAAATTTTGAATTAAAATGTGTAATGCAAATTGTATTTGAAGTAAACTGAATTGTGTCACCTTAAAGAAGTATTTACTCTATAACAATCATTCAAACAAGCTCTGTTTAGTTGCATTAAGTGTATTACATGCAAGAAACATTGAGATGCACTTATAAAGAACTTAACAGCAGAAAACTTCTTTTCTTTACATGTGTTGTAGGCAAACTTTGCTCTTGCATTTCCTTTAAAATATATATTCCTTGATAAAAATAACTACAGGTTATGTATTTTTGCATTTAGAAGCATATATATTGTTTAAGATGGGTATTATTGTTTTTTTTCTCCTCTTGTCAATAAATCAGTAATAGAATAAAAAGAAACAAAACCATTATTTTCTATTTGAGAATTTCAACAGAAAAAGCCATGATTGATCTGTGTTAAGCTAAACCCAAACACCATTCTTTTTCCTTTGCTTTCAAGGGAATAATGAGATCTAATGCATTCAGCTTAATACCACAATATTGCTATAATGCAATGTAAGTATGTTGGATGTCCTTTACAAGGAATTGTAATTAGTAATATTTTATTTTGCTTCCAAGGCTGTCATGTTCACCATTTAGTGATACCCAGACCAGCCACATGCTGCTAGAAGCTATGCTCATGATTCGTTAAATAACACCTTCCCCTCACCAAAATCCTGATCCTGGCCTAAGCTTTAGGCACACAAATCATTTATCTAGGAGGAACCACACAGAAAGATCAAGCCACGGTTAATACTAAACCAATACTAAGCCAGCTTAAGAATTAGAGGGTCTCCCTCTAGAGTTTTGACTGTTTTTGTATGAGATAAAAGTCTTAAACAGACTTAAACAGAAAGAACCAAAGGCGATCAGTAAAAGTCTTAAACAGAAAGAACCAAAGGCGATCAAAACTTTTATTGTTATGTCCAAAACTGAACTCAAGACAATTTGGATATACCTTGAATTTCCTCTACAACCTATCCTGCAGCTTTGGTAGGCACAGTTAAATAGATGATGTTGCTTTTCAGAGGAGGAAGATAGAATTTTAAGCAGTGTTTGAAGCAATCCCAACAAATCCCATTTACTTATTCATAAAGGTCTTAAGAAGCTTTAAATATAAAAATGTCTTAAGATCGTTAAAGGAAAGGTACTAAAGCAGCACTACATTATTACTACACTCCTATTGACCCTCTTTATAATTAAAATGACTAAAGTTTTAGGGCATTAACTACCAGATGTGAAAAGCTACATGAAAGACTTACACAGGCTTACTCCTCTTTCAGTATAAACTGTCAAATAGGGTGCAGAATGTGGAAAGAATTTCAGTGCATTAATATGTTTTTGCTCTCCAAACCAGGTACGAGTTTCACTGTAACCTATGACTTGAACGCAGTTACGAGGTAATCAAATGGATCAAAGAGATGCTTTGTACTTTTTAATTTAATGTTTTTTCAAACAAAATTTCTTTTTCCAGGAACTGTAGCATAGAGCAATTATGTTAAATTAGCACAATACAGATGATTTCTGAATCTTTTGCTTTTTGTCCATAGAAAATATAAATGAGCTGAATTTATTTCTGCCTGTGGTTGGCATTCTATCTTTCTATGGCTTAAACATTAACAGTTAATAAGTGATGAAAGTGATGGATTTATTTTGTTTTCAAGCAAACAATAAAAGGATCTCAACTTGGCTTCTGTTCTAAACATTCACATACTAATATCCAGCATAACTCACAGAACTAGCATAAGAGCAAGGATCCATCGATCCTAGAACCTTGCATTTAGAAAGGATTAACAGGTAATCATAGAATCACACAATGCTTAAGGGACCTCTAGAGGTCATCTAGCCCACCCCCCCTGCACACGCAGGGTCACCTAGAGCACGTGGCACAGGACTGCATCCAAGTGGGTTTGGAAGATCTCCAGAGAAGGAGACTCCCCACCCTCTCTGGGCAGCCTGTTCCAGTGCTCTGTCACCCTCACTGTTAAAAACTTTTTCCTTAAGTTCCTATGGAACTTTTGGTGTTTCAGTTTGTGGCCATTACCTCTAGTTCTGTCGATGGCCACCAGTGAAAAGAGGCCAGCACCATCCTCGTCACTGCCTCCCTTGAGGTACTTATAGACACTGATGAGATCCCCTCTCAGCCTTCTCTTCTCCAGGCTGAACAGGCCCCGCTCCCTCAGCCTCTCCTCGTAGGGCAGATGTTCCAGGCCCCTGATCATCCTTGTAGCCCTGCGCTGGACTCTCTCCAGCAGCTCCACATCCCTCTTGTACTGTGGAGCCCAGAACTGGACACAATACTCCAGATGTGGAGTAATGCACATCCACATTTGCAAAATGCAAATCAAAATGCGGTTTGATCAAATAATGCATGCACAAACTTTGCACCTCAGTTTCACAAGACCATTGCTAATTCTGATGCCTGACTTTCTCAAAACCAGGTGCAAACCAATCTGGTGTCATTGGTCCCAGGGACTGATAAAAGAGAAATAAAGCAAGTCTGCAAAAGAACTTTCCATATAGGCTGAGCTCACAGCTCTTAAGTAAAAGTGTCGTTTGTTGTTAGCAGGGAACCTCTGAAGCTTGTCAGTCCCAGTATGGTGGGACTAGACAAGGTCTAGAAAGCTAGATATGGTCTAGGAAGCTTCCAGCTGGACACCACTCTCAAACATTGGGGTTGCTTCTGCTGCCTGAGGCTGCACATGCAAGAAATGATGTAGAACATAAAAGTTAATTCTCAGTTCCTGTGCCATGAATCAAAATCTAACATTATTCAGTTACACAGAAACTGTGGTGTTACTAAGACAGGATGGGTAACTGTCAGCTTGCTAACTTTCAGGGGTCACAGAAAGATACAGAGTCACTTGGTCCTTCTCCAACTTGTTAAGTATGGCAACAGTGACTCTCCGTTGAGGCGACGGAAAGACAGGCTTTCCCACCCGCTGAGACGCTCTCGCTGCCTGCAGCCCAGTGTTTCTTTTTCACAGGGCCTTACAAGGAGATGAGACAGAAACAGCTCAGAAGAGAGAGTGAATGAAAATCCCAGACATCTTTGGCACAAAATTCTAAGACTTCTTTCCCCTCCCTCTGACTTTGATGACGCGTTGTTGGAAGAGCCTTTTTGCCAGCCTCCATTAGAAAAAAAAGTATTATCTTTCCATTTTCAGTGCAACCACATATCAGCTCTAGACCAGCAGGAGATCAATATGCAAAGCTGAAAAAGAACTGTTAGCATAAATATTATTCAGCTGCTAGGCACCAATATAACACAGTAAACATTATATAATGAGCAATTATTTTCATTTGCCCATTTTACTCCTATGCTTAAGGATTCATCTGGGAGCTTTCAGTATAACCATCAAGCATTTCTGTATATTAAATAGATAGCCTGCTATTCCTGCAGGGGTATTTTAATAAATTATACATTGCCTCCTTCTAGTGTAATAATCCTTTAGCAGATGTGACCCAATATATTAAATTGGATGTTACAAAGAAGTTAACTGATCTCGTTTCAGAGGCAAAAAAAGCATTTTTTTTCTCCAATGACTTATGAATTTATGTATCTGACGAAATGCATGATCACACAACTGTTTGGGAGATTTACAGTTATCTGATTGAGTATTAAAGTGCTAATAATTCTTTTACACATCATTCTATGGCCTTGCAAGAATAAGACTGAGAATTTTCAATAATGGTTCCCTAGAAGTAACAGGAGGCTTGTTGCCCTCTGTCATAGAATTGCAGAAGACTGATGACACAGTGGATGACAAAAGACTTCCTCATAGAAAAGAGTTTCCACTGCTAAAACAACAAGCTAGGAAAAAGTCTCATAGGAAATCACAGACTAGCTCATTTGGTTGAAGAATAAACTTTGGCCAGTGATGACAAGTGATCCTGTATTTCCCTTCTGCCTGTATCAAAGATGCCATAAACTAAATAGTCTGCAATGGGATCAAACAAATTACAACAAAATATATATTTTATATACCCATTTTCGCATATGAAAGCTAAAATACATATGCATTTGTGCTTTTTATGATGAAAGGGACCTTATCATCACCAAAGGCAGTGATAGCCTTTTTTTGTAAAGCACAGAAAAGCACCACTTGAAAAATAATGAATGCACTGCTAGATACTCAAGATGAAAAATGCATCACGTGATAAATAACTAATTGAATAAAGGGTGACGGAATTTCTCACTTCTGAAGGACTTTTAAAAATATTTTTGTCTTGAATTCTCTGAGGAGCCAACTCTTCACATCTATACAAGCAGAAATGAATGGGAAAAAGCTAAGAGTAAAGCGTTTGTCTCACTGTAAGAGAGTTACATACAACTATGTACAAAGCAGATATAGAGATGGAAGGAATAAGTTCTTTATATCACCATAGCTAGGTCAAGGAATGAAAGGCTTTAAACTGGTACAAGAAAAAAATTGGCTTGATCATCTGGAAACAGTATCTATGGGTACTGCAGAACAGATTGATGAGGGCAGTTGTGAAATTCTTACTAATAGAAAATTTTAAGAACATGTTGTAAAATGATCTGCCAGAAAAGACACGTAGTTGATACGGTTTTTGGCCAGCAACATAGACTAAATAAACTTCCAAGCCCCCACCTGGTTCTACAATTGTTTCTACAATTCCTGTAATACATTTATACACCTCATGGCACCTTGGTGTCAAAGTTAAGCAGGCAAGCTCCATTCTCTCTTTTCTTAATAAAAGGAAATTTCTCGAAGAAGCCTCCCATACTAGTTGCCGGTGTGACTGAGAATCTTCATAGCTCTGTGCCAATAAAATAATATTGAATTTCAAAAATATAAATGTGTAAATATCAGATTCCTTGTCTTCTCTTAGCAAGCATTAAGCACATACGCTTTTACATTCTGCAGCATCTTATGAACCCTTAATCTTCTGTTCATCTCCTCCGTTTCCTTCTCCTGGAACCACCATCTCTCAGGCTGTTCCTGACCTTGATGCTCTGCTCTAGCTCTTCCTTTTTGGTCCTCTGGCAAGAAACACTTCTCCTGTTTGTACACATAATGCAGCACCAAGTTATTTATCTGCAAACTATCTTTGCCTCAGTTAGACGCAATACAACTACTCAGTTCAGCAGCAGCGCTTGGCTGAGTAGCTCTTTGCTCTCTAGTTAAACGTTCATATACTCCTAGCTTGCACTGGCAGCTTCAGATGAAAGCACCTAAATCAAGGTGTCCTCATGTAGGCAGGGAAGCCCTGCTATATCTCTGGGAATCCACTGATGAATATCAGTTCCCACATACATGTGTTGACTATATATTTTTTTTTTACCTGTTAAGGCTAAATTCTCCTGTGGAAGGAACAACATACACTGAGTCTACTTTTTTTTTTTTTCCTCCTTCAATTTAAACACTAGGAAAAACAAATGAATTAGTGAAAATAAACATTTTGTGCAGCTTCTGAAGTTTTTCCTTCAAAGCTTATAAAATGCATTTTTTAGAAAGAAATTTCCAAGGTTGTGTTCCTGATGGAAATTTTCACCTCAATGGTTTATGTCCAGAGAAATTGTAGGCAGTTAAGCAATTAAAAACTATGCCTTACAACTGAAAGTAAATCTCAGTTACAGGTACTATTATCACCTTTCTATGCTAAAAGCAAAACTATGTTAAAAAAAAAAAAAAAGTTCTGCAAATATTCATCTAAGCAAATCAGTTTTTTTTTTTCCTTAAAGAAGCAACTGTTCAAAAATATAATCAGGCAAATTATTTTGTAACACTGATGTTGATTTTTTCCCATAATTAAAATGGAAGTGGAATTTCTTCAAACTTTAAAACTTTTAATCCAAAAACTTGCCTAAGGAATAAACAAAATCTAAGAATGAATCTCTAGTATTTCTAGACACATGTCCTCAAATCATTAAGTGGTCCTATATAACTCAGTGGAACAAAAGGGTTGAAATTGGCATAAAATGCCAAATAATTCCATTATGTTAGTGTAGTAAATGCTTCCAAGCCAACTAATTATATGAACTAACACTGGAAATTATATGCTAGTATATTACTAGCATATCATATTGCTAGTTGGTTTATAGAAAAATTGGCTACATCTGACGTTAAGTTTAAAGCAATACAGAACAAACTGGTACAAAGTTTATACAAAAAAAAAAAAAAAACCCTAATAATTATTACTAAAAAGATTAAATTAATCCTTATCTCTATCCTCCACAGGAGAAACAGTCAGGTCTCCATTTTGACATATTTTCACACATTTCATCTGAATACAGTCAGGCTAAGGAAAACTCATTTTCTTGACAGAGATCTGGCTATGACATTGTAGCTCAATATCAGTCTGGCTTCTCATAAGAATTATGCTTTATTAGCCAGAATTGGATAAAATATCACTACTATCCTGCAGAAATCTCAACTAGGACCAGCTTGAGCAGTATTCCACACATTCTTGCTACCTTTTCCTCCTCTTCTCCACCTTCTGCTCTGAGTACTAACTATTCCCTTTTCTATGCTCTCTGCTCCCTTTCTTATGTTCAGAGCCCTGGAAGTAGTGTGGAGCAGAGGACAACTTAGATCGATGTCCTATATAACAAAGCCCTATATAAGAAAGCATCTCATAAGTGAGTTTCAGTTGTTGTCACTGGAGGGAGTTTTGTTGCCCATTTCTACTAGGGGAAAACAAACCAAGCAAAATGGACCCCTCACTTGCTCCACAACTCCTTAAACACATTGAAAACCTCTATACGTGATGCTCTCTCATAATCATTCTAGATGAAGGCTGCTTGTGCCAATCTTAAACTGCTGAAGTCTAAGAAAGCAATTTCCAGAGGTACCACAGGTACCACCCTGCTATCCCTGCTGTGAAACTTGTAGATGGATAATTTATTTATCCAGTTAAAAGATGGGCACCTGAAATGAGCATTTCAGTGGGCACTTGAAGAACATGAACTTGATCATGACCAAAAACACCTCACTTGGTGAGCTATAGCCCGCCTAAATGGTCCACTTGTTGTTACTAGTTTCCATAAAGGAAATGTTAGAAGATATGAAAAGCAAGTAACTACAACTGGTCAATTTAAAGCCAGCAACACTACAATAATTAAGAGATCATTCTAAGCTGTACTTCTGGAACAGGCAAAACCACTGCAATCAGCTTATCTGGGGAAGCAATCAGACAATAAAAACAGAGGCATTTTAGGGACTAATAAAGCTGCTGAATTTAATGACTATAATAAATCTTTAGCAGCAGTTACTCCAGAAACAATTTCCATTGCAGTAAAAACCGTTCTACAGGGTTTTCCTTCTGAAATTATTTTTTGTTGATTAGATGTTGTTCATAAGAAACAATTACAGAATAATAATTTTATTTGTGGCACATATTTCCATAATTCATCTCTCCTTTGAGAGATGAGTCTTGGCTTCATTCAAAGACTAGAATTAGGCAACTCTTATATAAAACCAGAGATGAATTTCCTGATTTGATTTTCTGTACAAAAGTAGATACTGATGATCTTGCACTGCATGCATTTGGTTCAACGCAGTGTTACGCAACATTTTTGGACTTTGAGACCTGTAGAACTTTTATGAAGAACAACATTGGTCATTCGGTCCACAGCTCATATTTGACACAGGCTTTAATTACATATCTGAATAAGGAAATCAGTAGCTTGTACACTTTTAGAAGTAGATTTTGTATGGCTGCAGCTCAGCTACCTGAGGTGACCATACTGGAAGCGAGTTAAGTGGGTAAGCTCATTCGACAGCCAATGCAGCCAGGCAAGTTTTAGCGAGACGCATCTCACCCCTTTTGCAAACGCCTGCACTTAGCCAGAGGAACAGCAGTTTAAACTCCACAGATTACATATCTTGTTTGAGGTAAGGGAGTTTTGAAAAGTAAAAATTCCTTTTGTAATTACCTATGCCAACGTTCAGTGGGTGAAAGAAATACCTCAATAGCAGAAATGGTTTTTCCAGGTTTTATGCCTTTTCTTCAGCAATATCAATGCATATTCAATATATGACAAGCCAAAGTACAAAACAGAAGCTCCCTACTTAATATTAAGTTTTACTATCCTATGTGTTCACAACTAATACACCTCATATGGAATGAGGCTTAATGGATGCTGTATAAATGCTCTGGATTGTACTACCAGTGAAATAAATGAATGGACTGATACGTCTTCAACTCTCAATTCTCTCTTCAACTGCTTGAGGTATTAGTTTGATTACCTTCTTGTGAATAAGGCAGACAACCCTTCTTAATTATGTAGGGCAGGGCAAACCTGAAGTATTAGTACACTATGTACTATTTCATTTTGAATTTTCAGAGAATTATCTATGAAGTTAATATACAGGTTAGAGTTCAAATTAGATTATAAAACACTACTGATATTCTGTTGTAAAATAGCTTAGAAGTAAATTATCTATTTCATCTTCTAAGATTAGCATTAAAGAATTCCTTTTTCTGAGTAATGAATTTTTCTTCCTAGACAGAGACAGATACTCACCCAAAATATCGGGTCTTTTTTCTTCATACACTGTTTAAATTAACTTTCTCTATAACACACATATACTATCACAACTCAGTAACTTTTTCGTTGTTTTTTTTGGTGCTTTGTCACTTGAGAAATATACTTGAGTGGGTAGACAATAGAAAAGAAAGTCATAATGAACTAATAGCAAAAGATCTCTAGTCATTCTTTATCCTGAGGGGCAGCATGTGAGAAAGCTCATTAAAGACTGCAACCTGTTTCAAGTTTGTCATGTAGGGTAAGGAACCCTACAATTTCTGTAGTTTAATAACTTTTGCAACTATGTTTTTAAATGCAAGAAAATGTGCTTCAGCTGATACCAACTCATATACCTTATGTATCTATTTAAAACAAAGACAAAGCAGAAAAAAGTTTAGAACAGCCCAGGAATTGAACAAGGGTGCTATGCATGCTAACAGTGAAGAAAAGGACATATCAAGGATTTTAAGAGAGCGGGCAAACTGAAGCAGCTATAAAGGCTGAACAAGTGATAGCTGCTAAGAACAGAAACAACTTGCTAGAGCTGCTATTATCTCCCACTAATACATTAGTGAAAAACTCAAAACAAAAGCCAACAAGATACAAGTAAGCAATCTATTCATATACCTCTTTTTTTTTTTTTTTTTTTTACATCTGCTCGTGTTTTTCAAAGAGAGAGACCTGGAATGAGGGTAAAGAAATTGAAGCACACAGTATGCACAGCCTCTAAATATAAATTTTAATTATATAAAAAAGATGATTAATCAGAAACACTATTGGAAAGACAGTAAGGACTGAAAAAAAAGCAGTGAATGATAAAATCTTTTTAATAATTCACTATCTTTGCATCCTGTCAAACACCAGTTGAAAGGGTTTGCCAGGAACACTTACTTTTTTTCCACATCTTCTGTATCAGTCAACATGAAAAAATCGATATAGCACCTTATGGATCATAAATCCTCTTATAATAAAAATGTAATGCCATTAATCCCCTTGAAAGCCCAGACTGATATATTCTGAAAGACATTCATATTCTAGAAGCTGTTATTGTGGAAGTTAGTGTTTGATGTTCATTTTTTACTGTGTATGAGGGGCGGAAAATTCAGTTGAAGTTTCAGTAAGGCTTCTAATAGATTTGATAAAGTATTATTAAACAAGTATTAAAAATTATTGAAAGATATTAAATTTTAAAACATTAGGCTAACAATGTGCAATGAAGATTGTGGCAGTGAAAACTGATAATGTTGTAAGATCCACTCTGAACACTCTGAACTCTGTGACTCTCTCAGTCACAGAAAGTCTATTAGTCTTTATAAATCCAAATAATTAAAAACAATTACATTAACTGTATTCAATACTTAACTATTAATATTTAAAACATAAGTAGAATGGTTTGAAAGCCCTATAGTCTTATATATAGATGCAAATATAGCAAACCAAAACTAGTATGATCGTAAAATATTTCCTTGCCAAGTATTCAGATCCAAAAAATACAAACTATACAGGAGAATTGGAAGGATATGACTAAGGAAGTCAAAAGAGCAGCAGCTGGCAGTAGGATTCCTGACTGCCTTTTTCTCCAGCTAGTACTAATGAAGGAGCTTTCTTTGCTAGATATGTTCTGTAGGCCATGCCTGAGCCCAGGACCCAAGGCTTTTACATAATGTTAGGTGAAATCATACAGCTAGAGGCAGATAAAAATGTGATCTAGGTGACAGGGACTGTGCAAACTTCCTGCAGAGAGAGGGAATGAAAACGGCCAACCTCAATGACAGTGCAGGAAGCAGAGACCTGAAAACCCTTCAGTACCACTCACTTCTCCATGAAATCTGCCTCTCTACATTTTTACCCTAATCTAAACTAGACAAACTCTTGCAGAGCGAACACTGAGTTGAAGCAGGCTGATTTTAGTGCCATCTGGTGTCTTTCTGATGTACCTACCAGTTCTCCCGGATGGTACATCCTGCTATATGCACGGATGGATGTACCTCCAACACAACTGCATCTGCTTAGAGCCACAAAGCAGCTCAAGGTCAGAAATAACAACAGTGAAGGTGATGACACAATACACGTACACTAGGAAGCACTGCCATCCATACGTGGCTTCTACTTATCTGAGACAAGCGTCACCAAGGCGGGCAGGGTGCTGCACAAACCCAGCTACTGCAGCGCCAACCTGGGCGTTTGGGCCCTGGCCACTCGGCCTGCCTCCCAACCACGTCTTTGAACTGTGTGCTAGTGCTCTGGCCTCTGTAGCACTGAACTAGGAGCAGAATACTGACAAATCTACCCGCAGAAAACATATGTCCACTACTGAGGCAGCCTCGAGGCTCAATCTTTAAAATAAGAACTGCAAGGACTACATCTCTGCTATGCCAGCTGCCACATAAACCCTGCATGAAGGGACGTTCCCTTGCACTGCCTTACGGATTTGCTCAAATGCTTCTAAGGAATAGACCACACCTTTACAAATAGCCCCATGCAAGAAAAACACACAAACTTCCGCTTGGGAGACTGCAGTAAGAAATCTTAGGCAGATATGCATGCAGGATATCTGTGGTTAACACCACAGCACGGCAGCAGTAACTCCCTGGGAAGCTACGACCGCACAAGCTGCCCTGAAGGCTCTGCTGCCGAACCTCCCGACACACCAAAACGGCGGAGGCCGAAACAGCAGATCTCAACAGGAGCCTGCCGAAGGCCCCCTCCCTGTCAGGAGGGGCTGCTGATACGGAATTACTGCAATCTGTGCCCATCTAAAAGGAAAAATCAGGATTTTCAGCTTTGGAATGGACTGCATGATTGTTTACTTACAAAAACAGGCACATCATATGGCTGTTCAAACCCAGTCTATCTATGTAAGATATTCAGAGACTAAGTAGCAATACTATTTAGTCTAATTTAATTAGTTCTTCCAGAAAGTATAATTTTGAATTTCTGCACAGTATATTTTTTAAATGCAAGAGACTTACCTTTATCTTTTATTTCTTGTTCAGTTTCTTTTTCACTTTTTCCTGGAATATTAAAAATATAATTTCAATGAAATAGATTTACATTAATAGGTTATGATCAAGAGTTAAAATAAAAGCTGAGTTGTAAAACATTTTCATAAATAAATGAAGTCACATTATAAATAAAATTATAGCTTACACTTTAAAATGTGATTGGGTATAATTGAGTAAATATGATTTTATTTTTTAAATTAACCACAATCTACTGTCTAAACTGTAGTTGAATAAAAAGTCACTTTCAGTAGATGCTTCACAATGTTACATAGTTGTTTCTGTCATAGAATATTTCATAGTTTTTCTCCTTTAGGTATTTCGTAGATTTAAGTGATACAAAATAGTTTGCATGGTACGTGTGTAAAGTTGTGTTTGCCATTTAGAAACTACTGGATTATTAAATTATTATTAGTTATTATTACATATTTTAATATTTATATTTACATCTATTCAATTAAAGAGTAGAAAGCACTGAAATAGATTGGGAGCCTAAATCTCATTTTCAGAAATTACTTGGGCACTTGGAATCATTAGCCTTAGTGTAACTTTTAAAATAATTTAACCTGCATGTTTGTAAGTATCTGAACATTAACTGTGGCAAAAGACATGCTGTGCGCTGCAGCAGAATCCTGCATACTGTGTGCATGTTGGGCAGACAGAACTTATGGCGCCTGGCCTGCGCTCTCCTGCTCTTCTCCCCTCGCAGTATTTCCTGAAGCTGCTCCGCTCTGCAACATTGCATGCATCTTGCCTCATCATTCTAACATGGTCATTCTCTTTCCAATTTCCTTCCCCCCAAAACTTTCAATATTTTATTTCCAGAATACTTCTTAGAGAGTACTAATAGAAAGATCAGTTGGCTTAAAGAAAAAAAAAAATCTATATATATGTATGCATATGTCTATATATATAGACATAATTGCATGGACAGAAAATAATTTCACTCCTTATTACTAGCTGACAGCTGCCACTCCACAACATGCAGATATTACACCTCAGACTCTTGCACTCCACCCAAGGCACAGTGAATACTAACTACATTATGATAAGGTAAAGTCAAATAAATATGGTAATGGTGGAAGTCATTCATCTCTTCAATCACATCATAAAATCCTGACACGGTCAAGTGAAGAAATGAAAAAGATCTACAAAATAAGTTACTATAACAGTCCAAGTGTTCTTGAGTACTTGCTGAAATATCGTGGTTTGGGTTTTTTTCCACATACAACACAATAAATAAATAAATAAATACATGGTTAAGCCCATCTTTTAGTGTATTCACAGATGTTTTAATTATTTTTAAAAGAGCAAACGCACATATCCAGAGGAGACATAAAAGGTTTACATTATCCTATTCCCATTTTTTTTTATTCATGTTGTTTATATTATGTACTATTTTATAGTAAAAATTCACTCTGTCTCAAAGCACACGAACAAATAATTGCAGGATAATAAACCATGCTACAGCACAGGAATTAACCACCCATTTCTTCTGTATTTTTCCCTATTGCCAAAAGGGGTGTTCTCACCTGACACCAGCTCTCTAGTTCTGTCCAGGCCACTCAGTGATCCTCTTCTGCCCCTTTCCTCTCCCCACTTTTTTTTTTTAACCCCAGCTTCTCAACAGAAGCTGCCCAGCTTCCCATTTCTATATTACTGAGGCTCGAACAGCATTTTACCTACAGCAATCTGTACCTACTTCTGCTCCAAGCTTCATTGTTTTTTTCAGATTCTCCTAGACTTTTATTAAATCTCTATTTTGACAAATTAGATATCAGTGATTTCACCAAAGCTTCTCCCATCACCTTTATTTATTCCAAGTTCACCTTCCTCATAGCTGCTTTGGAAGTTATGAAAGCTTGACCTCGTTAGCTCTAGAGATCTTTTTTGTTCCCTGGCTCTCACCAATCATATCTAAGAATTCTTTCCAACATCATACTCAGTATATACTGCTTTATTCTCTCAAACTGATCTCTAGCTAGCCTTGATGGTGGAAATGTTTGTAATTATGCTATTTTTGAGAAAGACGTAAAAATATCATCTATTTCAAAGCCAGAGATATAAGATGGTAAACCTTCTCAAGTCTGTTCTATCACTAGCCAAACCAAACATTATTTTCAGCCCTTCTTTCCCTTCCCATTTTTTCCTCAATTTCTCCATTTCCTCCAGAAACTTTAACTTTTCAAAATTACGTGTAAAACTTTTTAAAGAATGAATGAATTAATTAAAATGAATTGCTTTCTGTGCAATGTACGTATTAGGTGCTGTCAAAATGAATAGATTTCTCCATAAATAACAAAACTATTTTTCATGTTTTCACTGTTTTCACTGTTTTCAGTGCCGGCCAGTGATAGGACAGGAGGAAATGGCCACAAACTGAAGCACCAAAAGAACCACATCTGCTTGCTAGATTTCTTCATCATGGTATATTGCATTTTCATATATATAACATATATATATATATTAATCTAATGGTTATTTGAAAAATAGCAACATTAATTAGTAGCTGAAGTAAATATTTATCTCCATAGCTAAAATATAGTTAGTCAAAAACAACGCTAGAAACACAAAGATATTCTTCTGTGTTTTATTGCAGCCAAACATTAAAACAGATTAAATATACATTTTTTTTTTATAGTCCTCTTGACCTTGCCCAGGTTGGTGTATTCTTGTAAACATGAAGCACATAAAATCACATACTCAATAACAAGTGTTTAAAATTTGATCACAGCATATTAAACTCTCACAGTCCCATAATCCTACAAATAGGCTGCCATTATGATATAAAAAAATTCTCCATTCACCAGTCTAAAATTATTCTCAAGCTTCCACAGAAAATATGGCTTTGTAGAAATTATTGCTCTGCAATTCACAATCACAGCTACTTTTACTCCAATAAGAGCATCCTGTCCCAAACCACATCACAGTCTAAGAGTATTATTGCTTTCCTGAAAAGCCCCACAAAACAACTCGGGAAATCTCTGCTATTCACTTTTAACAATCACTATGTGGAGTCTTACAGAAATCCCCATCCCCAAAATAAGCATATATTATGTCCCTTTCACTACAGATGCAAGCATGTAAAATCTTCAAAAAAAGTTACAAATTTTTATTTCTTAAATCTCCCTGTCAACTGAAACACAGCCACTGTTAGGGTACAGCATTGCTTCTTCTTTTTAAAACTTAGCTTGCTTTCTTCTGATATCCCACTTCAGACTTGGTAATATCTTAAAATCAAGTCAGTTATTCCTGAGCCAAGAAGGAATATACGCAAAATGCCAAAGAATAAAATGTGTCTTTATAATTGTGGAATAGCAGCATGCAATAAGTAAACACCTGTTATATTAAAATTCTAAACTAAAGTCAAATTTCAGAAATGTACCATTTATAAGAGCATTAACAATTACAGGTCTTAAATTTCAACATCCTATTTTTCTAAGGTTATAGCTGCAAAGGTGATTTTTTTATTCATATGACCAGCATTTATGCAAATTTGACTTTGACAACAGCTCACTGAATCCCGCTTCCTGATGCAACTGTGGTACCATTAGCTTCTTGATCAAAATAGAAGAATTTTACTAAACTCAACTTGATTCAAGCTACTCAGCTTGGCTTTAATCTACACTGATTCCCTGTCAGACCATTATCTAGTTTCAAGACCTATATTTGCTTTAAAATCAAATATGCATAAAAAGCTGTAATTCAAACATAAAAGTTTGTGAAAAACCATAATTTAGTAATCTGCAATTTTACTGCTACAAATTAAACATAAACATTTTGTAAATTGTTAGACTATTTCTAAATGACCTGAAATTGATGTAGTGTAACTGTTGACATAACATCAGTGCAAAGAGATATAAGTCAAACTTCACAGCTCAGTGTGTATCTGATTAGTGTTTCCAATAAAATGCATTTAGGCTGTATGCTATATCAGCAGTTATAAAACATGTAAAAATTCATAATATTATGCGCTTCATTTGACCAAACTGCTCTGTACATACTGTATGAATCCACAACAAAAGATATATATTAAAATCTGAAAAAATGTACTTGCTGCTACTTTATAAATAGAATATTAACAAATTGCTTGAACAGTACGTAGAAAATGCAAGTCTAATTCACAACCCTGTCACAAACACAGAAGAAAAATAAAACTAGTGAATTCACTGAACTTGACAAAAAAAATTAGACAGGAATGTAAATTAAACATCCAAATGTTTAAAAAACAAAAAAAAAAGTGTACTAAAATAACAGTTGGCTATAACCCATTTACAATATCTTAGTGTTCACTCCCCAAACCCTGAACTGCTCAGTAATTACATCGTGAGGTCTATTACAACCATCTGCTCCCCTTTTGTAGCGTATGGTTAGGGCTGGTCCTCCTGATGTAGGAACTTTTCTTTTGAAGCTTTAAGTATCTGAAAAAATAAGGGGAAATCTACATTAAAGGACCAACCATAACACACCTTACTTAAAAAGAAATAATAATAAAAATCACCTTAAATGTGAAAAAATGCAACTTTGTATCAGACTAGTTAATTTGAGAAAGCTGTCATTTCTAGGAGCCATCATACCCAGTGAATACACACAAAGTTGCTGTAGAAGGTAGGGAATAACCTTTAAATATCTATCTAAACAAATTTTATTTATTTATTTATTTTCTGAGCATATGGCATTTCATTTAATTGGTAAAGGAGATCTGGGTCATGCCACAAATACATGAATACAATTGCCTTTTTTTTTTTTTTTTTTTCCCCTCCAAGTCAAGGACAGGAAAATGGAGACGAGGGACCAAGGAATGAAGAAGGGTCGAAGTCGGGACGAAGGAACTACTCTACACATAGGGGATTTCAGCAGCTGGTAAAATGAATGTCAGCTTGTAAAAATGTCCAGTATGCAAGATGAAATGGGGAAATATAACTATTTTAGGTCTGAAAAAACAAAAGGAGGATCCAAATCTAATTGCAGAGAACAAAGGTATCTCAAAAAATCAAACACGCCTCTCCT
This sequence comes from Tinamus guttatus, assembly GCF_000705375.1. Next base: position 16,861 of record NW_010587485.1, read on the forward strand.
CAGATTTGTCTGCAGCTCTTAGCATACTGTCAAAACGTCTGCAAATTGCATGTTAAAGTAAAATAGGTCAGAAAACCTAAGAGCAACATTTCAGGATGGCCTATTATACCACAACTTAAGTACCATGATTTACAAAAATGTAAACTACTATTACACCTAAACTACCCTACTGGTTTAAGCTTATTGGTTATAAACTTAGAAGTAAATTTGAGGAATGGAAAAACAACATATATACAGATGCTTAAAGATGCAGTTGCCTAATTAAATTTTCTGGTAATAAGTAATCAGGAAACTTTCGACTCGCACTACAATATACTTTCATCCCATGTCAAACCTCTTTTTGCTGGACATGCAAAGAAATTCCTCATAGATAACTAGATTCTTGCTGAGAACTACCTCCCCCTTTCCTGCCAAACAAATAAGTTCCTCTGTTTTCCAGAAAAATCAGATAACCTGATACAAATAAGTGCCACCATACTTTACAGTACCTGAGAATAAAGACTCTGTAGTAACATTTCTGACTATTTTTGTAACTACCTGATTTTAAGTTTATTTCACAAATAGAAGAACATTTTATATAATTAAAGTGCATACGTGCTCATAGGAGTTCTTCATTCACAGTTCTTGACAGCCTTGAGTAATTATGAGCTTATTACATTATTGTAGAATTGAGTGAATACTTGCTTTGCAAACTTTAAGTTGCATGAAGAAAAATAAAATTCTGAAAACAAACCCTTATATGAACCCTTACATCAAAGCAAAACAAAACTTTTGCAGCAACAGTAAACATGGATTTCATAGAGAAAAGAGCATAAGAAAATGTTTCATTGGAACTTTAACTCTCATATTACAAAAGTAGAAGAAAGGATACTCAGTGTAACTTGTAGTTTACTTATGTCTCCCTTTAATTTTCAGGGGCATTATACAATTTCAGTTATACTTTGTGTGCAGATAATAAACTGTTTGTAAAAATGTTACATGAGTGGTTGATGATTCTTTTGCCTTCAAAGTGTTTCTTTTATAACTACACAAAATATTCAAGGTTTTTTCTTAATTTTGTTTTTCAAAAGAAAATGCTGACTCCTTTCAGTGATACTATTATTACTTTTTCCCCCAGCCCCCCACAAGAGGTACCAGAATTGAGATACATCCCCTTGAAAACTAAGCTCAAGGCTTCATGCTTTAAGAAGTGTCTTGCACTTGTTTTGAAAACAAGTGAAAGGAAAAAAAAATTCTTTTCAGGTTTCATCTGTTTCAGCACTTGGAATTTTTATGATGATGAGAAATTTGTGTGTGAATATCAGCTAAGCCTCACTTAGGAGGCCTAGATTCCTAGTTTGCTCTTTTTGTTTTAATTTACTTTCTTGATATCATGTAATGTAAATCATTAATTATATATAGCATGATACTATTTTCCCTGCATCCTATGTTTGCTGATAATGCCAAGAAAAAATAAATTTCCTCATATTTCAAACAGGAGACAGTAAAATGAAAGTTAAATTCGGTGGTTAAAATCAACAATAACAAAAATCTTCCCTACCCCAAAACTTGTCTTTTCAGAAAAGCAGTATGTGATGCTCAATAATCAAAAGCACTGCCAGAGACTATTCCAGTACTAAAACCAGAATTTATCAAGGTATTTTACTTTGAGTGCTAAAGGCCACCTGCAAGCTGCAAGTCCTTTTTAATCTTAACTATGCAAGGACTCCCAGAATCCCAGAATGACTGAGGTTGGAAGGGACCTCTAGAGATCATCTAGTCCAACCCCCCTGCTTCAGCAGGGTCACCTAGAGCACGTGGCACAGGGTGGCATCCAAGCGGGTTTTGAAGATCTCCAGAGAAGGTGATTCCACAACCTCTCTGGGCAGCCTGTTCCAGGGCTCTGTCATCCTCACAGGAAAGAAGTTCTTCCTCACATGGGGGTGGAACTGCCTGTCCCCTTTACTCTTTGAATCACAATACAAGGAAAAGACATCTAGAAGGACAACTCCAAAAAGACCAAAATGGAGTGTCAAGTCATGATCAATCAATACTCTCATATCAATATAGTTGATACTATGCAAGTAGAATCATTGACTTTTGAGATTTTACAACAGTCCTACCAGGTACTATTTCCCTGTTTTAACTTTAAGCAGTAAGTTGAAATATGTTTCTGAGAGAAAACAGACATCCCCTTTCTTATTTTACAGGTGCAAGTTGAAACAGCAAACCAATTCACTTTTGCCTTCACTATTTTTGTTTGTTTGTTTATGCTGACAAATGTATCTACTGCTTATTCTGATGCTATTATAAACTTTGGATAACAAAGTTTCCCTCTTCTTATGGAAGAAAATACTTTTAGATGAAGCATCTACGCATCTACTTAGGATCATTTTCAGCTTTAAACATTTCAATACCATGTGACAGTTGTGCTAAACATTGGTAGAAGGACCTCACAGACATAACCTGTTAATAGAAGCATTTTGAATCAGCTCAGCTAAAATAATACACTAGATAATCTGTGCCTTTAGTCTGCATGGGACAACAATATAGGTCTCCTGTTCTTTTTTTTTTCCCCTATTTCTCTCTACCTTTGCAATGTCCAAAAAATCCTTTCCCACAAGAAAGGAAATAAAAAATAGAGCAAAAGAAAGCCAAAGAAAAAAAAAAATAAAATAAACTCACACAGAACAACCCAGGCACCACACCACTTAAAGGGCCCTGCATAGCACAAGGACTAGCTAACACAGAAAGACACTGAAACATTCCTTGGCTTAACAGCTGACCACTGACTCACACTAACCAGAACAGAGCAGAAATAAAACTGCACAAACACCTGGCTCTCAGATTGCAACTTCTGTGAGTTCCCTTTTAAAAGATGCAGTCAAAGTTGCACTAGCAACTTTAAGACTAAACTCCGAAAAACCAAATCATCAGCAGCAACGCGCACTAGGTTCCAACCTAGAAACTGCTTTTATTAGGTAGCTGGATACTCAAAGTTGGTTTTGGTAAATACAATTCTCACTACGATCTCCTGATGGATGAACTTCAAGTGCTCCTGTTCTTAAAATCAGCCTTGTAAATAAAAATACGTGACAACATGAGAAAAAAAAAATCTAGTAGGAGATCAGTGGCTAAAGAATGTGCTGCAGGCTTTCATATATACACCCACAACCACGCACATACAAAGGAAGTAGGCCCATATTTTGAGATCCCTTTACAGCAAAAGCAATAAACTTTCTCTCTGCAATCATTTAAAATTAACTTTTAATTTAAAAGTAGCCATTCTTTAATTGGAACTCCTACCATATAACTCATTAACAATCAGTAGCATTAATCCAGAACTTTTTTTTTTTTGGAGAGGGGAGGACCAAACACTTAAAATTAACTTACCTACAAGATTATCATTTGAATAATCCTCAACTTCAATAGCCATTTCTGTAAATTACACAAAGTAAACAATCATTTACAACTGAAGAGTTATTAAAATATTTACAAAATTTCTATTTTTATTTATGTTGAAACTGATGACTTAGTAAGACTGGCCTCTAATATTCCTTTTGCAGAACAGAGATACAAATACTCTTATCGACATTTCCTCCAATAAAAACTCTAATATTAAAGTAGGACAAAGAATAATTTGCAGGACTACATATTGTTCCAATAAAAAAGAATGGGAAATCTGAAATTGTACCATCACAAATCTCATCTTCCACAGTTTTGTACACCACTGAGAATGGAATTTAAAAAAGTGCCTATTCACAGTGTTTTATCTTTAACTACACAATATTCTGACTTCTAAATTCAGTTCTATTTAATCCAGGTTGTGTATTTAAGTTAGTAACCAGCAAAGCTTTTAAACTAATGATTTCCGTGAAACTAATGATGGCTACTGTGATTTAAATGCCTCTTAGCTCCCACACCCTCAAGAAAAACAAAACAAAACAAAACAAAGCAAACCAAAATAAAGTCTTATTTTCTCACAGTCTTATATACTGATAAAAGAAGGAAGATACTGCTATCAAAAAGTAGTAAATTCACGAAAATAGGACTATACAAACCTGATTCTTCAGGCTCACTCGCCACTTTCTCTTCAAGAGGTTTGCTTTCTACTGTTACAGAGAAAATTAAACATGAAAGTTATATGGCACCACCACAATTTTTTTCTTTTTATCTCTCTCCTGCTGCCACCACTCCCCTGCTCAAATCAGCATCAAACAGCAAAAAAGAGTTAAGAAAAAGCAAATATGATAATCTAAAAGTAAAAAAAAACAACAACAACAAAAAAAAACCATTCACCGGACAGGTATTATGTCCAATAGGTTAGCCCTTCTTAATTATTGACTTTAATTCCTGTTACTTGGGAAGTGATTTTGGTTATTATTTGTTATTTCTGGGAAACACTAATGATCACTCTCCCAATTTCTTACATTACAGCACACTTTTCAGATGGAAAAAAAACATGAAATACCATCAAATTCAACCACCACTGCTCAGACAAAA
>NW_010587485.1:32160-72287 GCF_000705375.1 Tinamus guttatus
CACTTAATAAACAAGTCCAGAACACCATGGGAATCAGTAAAGTGCTGCCTTCATATAAATGTCCTAAAATTAACATCAAGAAATTCAATAGTAATTTCATTGTGTAAAAACAATCACAATTGTATTTTGAAATAAAGGTCTGTAATGGCACCAGTTATGTAAACACATAGAAATAACACCTTAAATTGAATGTATTTTATAAGCAATAAGCAACTCAAGGCTTTAAAAATAGATACTGCATTTTAGTTTATTAAATATGTGCTCCACTTTTGTGGGTTATCATGCTTAGGTTCATATAACCATCTAGTAACATACCCTTCTTCCAAGTACTGGAAAATAATAGTCCTGAATAACACTAAAACGCATTCTACATACCTGAAAGCTGCCATGTAGAATTATCTTTACTAGAACTGTTTTTGAACCTAATAAATTTTACCTTTCTAAAAAATGTTTTAAAAATATTTAAAAATGTTTTAAACACCTTTTAAATTTTTTTTAAGTGATTTTCAACCGTAGGCATCAAGTTTACTCTGTTCATGACAAACGTTTTTGAAGAAAAGTGAACGCTGAATAACCTTAGTGTTTCTATTTTCTAATTTTAGTTTAAAAATATAAAACTTCAAAAGTACTTGAATTCAACAATAACAAGACAATTTTCCACTGTTGTTAAACCAATTTAGAAAATGAGAATAGTGCTATCACTAAAATTACACAATTTCTCATATCAATTTTGCTTTTAATTGGGAATGACAATGATCGTTTTACAACAGCTTCTATATTTTTCATCTGCTTAACTGGAGCCAACCTGGGATGTGATTTTATGAACAAACACAAAATAAATAAATAAATAAATAAATGTATGCAATATATAAATTTATTAAATGGTAATATTGTTTCACCTGCTTTTTCCCAAGAAGATGAATAATTCAAAAAGAAAAATCAATTTTTATGAAATGTGCTGTTATGATGAATAACTGGGTATATCATTGCATATATATTATAATCACAACTGTACTCCAGCATAAAATTATCTGATGTGATCTTGTTCCATTGGTATCCATGAGAGCTCAGACAAATACCTTCTCAGCATATAACCTACCAACTTTCAGTGGCAGATGATTTACACAAAGTTACCAGCAGTGACTCCCACTAAATAAACTACAGCAGAAAGAATCACAGAATGCTTAAGGTTGGAAGGGACCTCTAGAGGTCATCCAGTCCAACCCCCTTGCACACGCAGGGCCACCCAGAAAGAACACCACATAAAAGCAATTGCATGAAAGATTTATATTTCTACCCAAAGGAAAAACACCACAATGAAGAGGCAAATATAGTTCAAATGAAACAGTGTGTCTCTTGTTTCATCTTTGGTGCAGGGACCTTACCTGATTTGACAAACTGTTCAGCTGGGTGAATGGTGTCCTCAGAGTCTGATGATGTTGTCTGTGCTGGGACAGATCTTTCTTTAAGGCCTGCATTTTTCAGTTATAAAGTTAACTTTAGAGTTTTTTTTGTTTGTTTGTTTTCATTCAATTATATATCAAGAAAGAGACAATCTTGTTTCAATTATTTCAATCACAAAGGAAAAAATATTTCACATTAAACACTTCAAAAGATATCCAAACAATCAATCATTACTACAGGGCCATATTGATAAAATGTACAAAAATGTACAAAAAGACTAAAGTATATTCATATAATATACAAATATATATTTTGAAGATCCCCCCAAAAATGAGAAAAACTAGATGGAATTTTTAGCAGCTGTGTCTAATTCAAAGAAACTAAGCAATTATTAAGCTAGTTTCATGTTCTGTTCAGATTTCTAAGAAGAATATGCAGCAATTGGTTTATCTTCTTGGAGAAAAAATCCTTCACAATCTCTTTTTTTTTAGTGTATATTTTTTATGAATAATTGCCTTGTTCTTTACAATATCCTGCTCATTGTGATCGAGATTATCAGTCCTTCCAAGATTTAATACATAGGATTAATTAAGTACAAGCACAAAATACATAGGAAATTGTAAAGAAACCTTTAGCTCTAACTTTGTCTTCAATATTAACTAGTCTCTGTCTCATTTCCTTTAACTCCTGAGATTCTGCCAATAAGATGCTTGCTATTTATACCACTAAGTCTTTTCTGGATGAAAACATAATGAAAAGCAAGAAAGCAACAACAATAATGATCAACACCAAGGTAAGAGATAAAGGTAACCTAAATCTTAGATAAATATCTGCCCAGTATTAAGATGGTCATTATTTCTCATTTACTGTCCTAGTTTCAGAAAGCACAGTGAAAAGCTTGAGAGATTATGCCACAGCCTAAGACATCGCATCCTCAAGAAGAAGTTATTGATGTTAGCCTAATCCTCTTTTCTGTTATCCTTTAAGAAGGATTGAAGCAAGATTTAAACAAGACAGGTTCTGACAGATATAGAGAAAAAGTTTTTCCCAGTGAGCACAGTCAATCAGTGGAACAGGCTGTCCATAAATGTTGTACAGGCTCCATCCTTCGAGGTTTTCAAGATCGTACGAGATAAAGCTCAGAGTACCCTGGTCTCATCTCTCAGTAGACTCTGCTTTCAGTAGGATGCTGGACTACTGACCTCTTGAAGTTACTTCCAAACTGAATTCTCCTGTGATTCTAGGATGGTTTTCTGATATTTGATTTTATATGAGTTGTGAGGTTAACTAAGTTATTTTCTAAAATAAAGAAACAGCGTTCCTCCTCAGGAGCCGGGGAGAAAGCAAATAAAACTAAACAAAATGAAAAGAACTGATTTCTCAGAGTAAAATTCAAAGAAATCACTTGAATGAAAAGAATTATAATAATAGTAAAAGAAGCTAACTATAATGAGCACTCTGCTGCTGCCAAGACTGGTAGAAGTAACTGTACGTGAAACACCATAAGCATTGTACTTCAAGGCACTAAAGTTCTTAAAACATATATCATAAAGTCTCTGCTAAGTCAGGTATATCTCACTACAGATATGACTAGTGTATCTCAAAATACTTTTGTGTAAACTATAGAGATGCTATTATTTTAAAGACTGTGAAAAGCATATATTCACTATCCAATACATGTGAACAGGAGAAAAATGAATTAATTCTAGTTTCGCTTTTTGTATTACCTAAACTAAATTGAATATATTTTTAAAATATCTTACCTAGGAGCCCACTACTATAGAGTCAAGATCACAAGCTGGATTAAAAAAAAAAAGCCATATTGACATCTTTCTTCTTTGCCAATTTTCTCCTGTTTCATTAGAAAAAAATTCAAAATATTCCTAGACAAAACTTCCATTCATCTTTTGCTGCACTAATATTAATGACTAAAAGAGTAACAAGTTACTTCATTCTCTAATCAGCTTTGAATACAGAATAGATGGGAAACAGCTAATTATTTAATGCTACATTCTCAGAATCCAGAAGAGAAGAAAAACATCCATCCTACTTTCACACACACAAATCACCAGCTTACAATATCCACATTTTCAAATAAGTTGTGGCTCTATCCTCTGATAACCCACACCCATTTTAAGGTTAACCATTTTCTCTGCTTCATAAGGTTTTTGCTGAATGATATTTTTTATATCATTCAAAGCATTTCCCAAGATACTCAGGCCTTCAGAACAAACCAGCACTTACAGTGCATAAAAGGTAAGAAGAGACTAGCAAATTTTTCTTTGTTTACCTTGCACATTTGTGACTTTGGCTTTGACGCTTTATAGATCAGCTATCAAATATGTGTTCCTTGCTGTCTCCTATGCAAACCTATGCTATCTCACATACTTTTTTGAAACATACTCTTTCATCGGATATGAAGTTACACTCTATTTTTACTTTTGGTGCATTTTTTTGAGTTTAGGTGGTAACTTGCCATATTATCTGGATCACAATAATGCTTCACAGAGATTATTGCAACAGCACAACAAATGTCCAGGCAAAAATCTCATTTTATTATGTGCCTATCTGTATAGCCTACAGTGCTGCTCAAAAGAAATGTTTTTGAGAAACGAACTATTTTAAGACCAGACAGACTTTGGGTCATACATGAATACACAACAATTAGAAATTCATTCCAAATTTCACTCTCCAGATATTTACAATTTCTGCCAAGTTAGAGAGGAAAACAAAGTGGAGGAAAACATGGTATCTCCCCACTCCCCCCTTAAGAACAACTGTGATATTAGTGTTCACCTATCAAACATGTACCTTAACACCAAATAGAGCAAATATGAATAAACACATCTCTATCATTGCTGAAACTTAAAAATTAAAACTCATTACACAAGTGCATTTAAGAAATACGATTCCTGAAGGTAACAATATTTTCTTTGACAAACAAATAATGCTTTCAGCAGTATAACATTCATAAAACATATCTTTTCCCCTTCCTACCACATGTGTAAGCATTTGACAAATAGCTCAGTACATCAAATCTTTCAATTATCTAAGTACTGTACTACTAGTTATAGCTGTTATTTAATCCATTTTTAAAAAAGGTTTCCTGTCAAAGAATCAGATTGTATCTTACCCCATTACCACATCTTTTAACCTTAGGGATCAAAGCATCTTAGGCAGGTATTCATGTGCTCTATGCACATATATGTGCTGTCAACAGTTTTATACTGAAAATTGAGGCAGAACAGAGAACAGAATATTATCTTACAACCATTCACATGCATGAGCTCAATATCTACCTCACTGTTTTTCTTTTAAAAAATCCCGCAATATTATAGTAAAAGAATCTTCAGCTATCATCACAAATTTTGTTTTGAATCTTTTGTAACTTTATTGGGCAACTAATGTTTCAACAAAATAAGCAACAGTATTTGTCTAGTAAAATTAGAAAATATTCCTTTCCTCAACAAACAAGAAAGCAATTATAAATTCAATAAAATACTGAAGGATAAATCCTTCTGAAGAAACGTTTTGTAACTTCCTATACATTCCAATTAGACTGCTGGATAAATCACTTCTTATTGCTAAAAATATAGAGGGTATAACAGCAAATTAACATAGGAGATTGCTTACAGAAGTGTCATGTACTTGGAAAGTGTTTTTTGAAGAAAATGATCTTAATAGCTGTAAAAAAGAAGCTCTAATCAAGTTCAACCAGAAGACAGTAATAAAAGAATACCACTCTTCTTTAAATAGGAATGAAACCCAATAATTATCCATAAATAGTGCAATGGTCTCACTTTTACAAGTATTCACCAGAAGCTTCCAGTGGAAGACTGCTATTAATGAAAGAGCACTGAAAAATCTGACTCTGATTTTGAACAGTTGAATTATTTGGAAAATCTGGCTACAGTAAACTGAAAAGTTGATAGTTCAGACCAAAAAAAAAAAAAAAAAACCAGAATATACTATCACAGGATGCATAAAGGCAGTGTAGTACCACCTTGTTTGTGTACACCTTGAAGTCATACAATTAAATGCAATGCTACACAGGCATTCAGACCAACTTTGAAATAGTTTTATGAGTTTTCCTAGAATTTACACTTCCTTACTATTATCTCATGACAATACATTCCACTAATTCTCTGCTTTTGGGAAATGAAAAAAATCTCATGGATTTTCACTGCATGTGTCCAGGTAATCCTCGTTCGCCCTTAAACTTATACTTGATACGCAACATTACACTTTAGCCCCATACCAAGAAAAGAGCATTTTCATACAAAGCAAACAAACAAACAAAAAAAAAAAAACAGATGTAGATTGAGAGTATGCTTAAAAGTAACTGCCATTAATCTGGTATTTCTGTTACGAATACATGTACAGTGACCCAGGATACATTAGCATATGAACATATTTCACAGCAGTCATTTTGCTTTTTGTTTACAATGCCAGAACATGTGTACCAATTTTCAAAAAGCAATTATGCATAACCTTTCTTTCCACTTATCATTTCTACAAAACATAATTTTCTTATTGTCGCATTTCTCATATACCTATTAATACACTGAATTTCTCATCCATCAGATCTATTCCTACTTAGCGCAACTGGAATCCTGATTATTTCTTTTCTTTCTTATCTTCCTTTGCTGAGCTTTCAGAAATTTTGGATGGACTTTTAGCTATCTTTTTTGCTTCTTTGCCTTTTCCCGCCAGAGTAGTACCAGCCTTTTCAGTAGCTGATTTTTTTGTAGTCTCCTTGGATTTGACATTTTTGTCTAGGCCTTTTACCTTTTCCTTTCCTTTGTCTCTTTTAACCTTGTCAGAATCTTTCTTTAGTTTATCCATCTCAACAGTTTTCTTGTCCTTTCGATCAGCAGCATCTTTTCCTTTTCTGGCCTTCTTTTTTTCTTCCTCATTTTTGATTTCATCCTTCTTGGAATCCTGTTTCTCCTTTATTTTCTTGACTGGTTCTTTAATTGCTTCTTTTACTTTTTTTGTTTTGTTTTTCATTTAAAAAAGGGGGAAATGTTCAGTAAGAGAACCATTTTAAATCACAGAATATATTTTATGAGCAACTATCTACATGCTTTGATTTTTTTTGTGTATGGTTTGTTAAATACAAATTTAAATGTGTTCGTTTAACTACTTAAGCTTTAAGCAATTTAAACCAATCAGCTTTAACTTTTAGCAATAGCTCACACCATGCAGCCATTTGATAACCTTAACTTACTGTAACTGCATCTGAATAATGCATTTAACTACTAAAAATACGCCTCTATTATCTTACTTTCTTGCTTAACTTCTAGAGAATGCTAACCACAGTTTTGTCAATAAGCATGAAAATCACATCATATTTTGAATCTTTGATATTGGTGTGACCATTTTAAGGCCTTGAAAAATCAAGAACATATTCTAAGGAAAAATTCTTCACAATTTTTTCAACTTACTAGAACAATGAATGAAAGTGTTATATACCTACAGATGATGCCAAAAGTTGAAATGTATTTATATGTATCTGTAAACATATGTGTGTGTACATATATATATATATATATAAAGTGCAAATGCAAAATTATTAAGAAATAACAATATCTTGTCGAATTAAATCAACAGTAAAAAAATTGTTTAATTTGGCTTAGTCATATTCAATAAAATCAAAGTAATAATAATAAATTCTCATATTTTTGCTTTATTTTTGCTTTTCAATCCATGCTGGTTGTATTACATGCCTTGAACTTCTCTATTTAAGTTATATTACTCAGTTGGCTGTAATGGAGTATCTAGATAACATACCAACAAAAAAGTCAGGACAGCATTCTTGAAATCTAAAAGTTCATTTATTCACTTCCACTTTGTTCACTATTTAAAAATATTGTCACAATACCACCAATAGTAAGCAACTTTTTACTTTTAATAAAGTTTAGAAAACTTTCCACTAACTATCTCCATGCGATATTTGTAGTTACTTTCAAAAAAAAAATGTAATACATTACCTTAATTAAAAAAAAAATCAATAAAGATTTGAAATCTAAAATAGGTGTTTGTGTTTAGACAAATACCCTTTTGAGGCCAACTATAGTTAGTTCAGGTAAAGAGCAGTAAAGTGATAACAATTCTCAACAGCTGCCTCTAACAGCTGTGCAATGTTTTGGTGGTGTTAACAATTCACTCACACAGTGAAAATCATATTTCTTTCTTTTTTTGTTCTTGTTTTATAAACATAAATCATCTGGAAATATATCACAACAGTTCCTCAATCACGTACCAAGCATCTTCTTTGAAAAATAAGCCAAAGCACAGGAACGAATTGTTAAATGATATATTTATTAAACTCTTGGAAATGCACAGCTTTCACCAATTCATGGCAAACAATGCAGAACAAAAGCTGAAAACTTCAAGTTGCATGCAAAGATGCTAAGAAAAACTCAGATGAACATGAGAGCTTTCCGCAGCAGATATATTTTTTCTCTAATGTCACTTTGTATTATGAACAAAAATAGTATTTTTCACATACTTCTATTCCATACTGTTTTTTTTTGCTAGCCTATATGTGTTTAATAAAGCACAAACACTCTTTATATAGGAACATGCTGTGTGAAGATAACTGAACACATCTTAAAAGTCAAGGAGTACCTGAAATAGTAACTTTAACTTTACTTAAATTTCTCCTTGCATGAGAAAGAAATGGATGAAACTATCCAAGTGCAGACTTAAGCAGAAATTAAGGTACTCAAATCCAATTACCAGATGATAATAGTGCTTTGAGTGCTTTGATAACTAAAAGAGCATTTGGCTAAAAGATTCAGATTTTTTTCCCCAAACAGAATAAGAAGTAAACATTAAATGCTTATAAGACAAAAAAAACTGTTGCAAAAATGTTTCACAAATTAAAAAAGAATCTCTAATTAGGAAAGCACTCACGTTGCCATTAAATTATAACCAGTAAAAAATAAATACTGCAAAATAGAGTGAATAATAGCTTGTTTCACTGTCAGACAATAATTAGCCAACACAGCTAATATTAGTAAACATTATTATAACCTTCAATGCCTATTTGCAACACGCATGCATTTCAGACATCATATCTGATAAGGTTCACTGACAAAAATAATATTAAAATACCTTTGACTTTAGTTTTTTTCTTGGCTACCCCTCCTGGCTCCTCACCTGGTATGTTGTAAAATGGAAACAGGTTATGAATATATCCCTGTGATGTTCAAAGCCATGATACAACATTTTCAGATCTGTCAGGTAGAAAATTACCTTTACCTTGCACCACACAATGGAGAGATACCAAATGTTTGCTCGTTAAGAATGAAGCAAGCAGGTACCGAGACGCAAGGCAACTCACCTAGGCAAACCCCCCACTTGCTTGCACACAAGTCTAGGAGCTTATGGAACTCTTCAGAGTCAGCTTAGTTCATAGAATCACAGAATGCTTAAGGTTGGAAGGGACCTCTAGAAGTCATCTAGTCCAACCCTCCTGCACACGCAGGGTCACCTTGAGCACGTGGTACAGGACTGCGTCCAAGCGGGTTTTGAAGATCTCCAGAGAAGGAGACTCCACAACCTCTCTAGGCAGCCTGTTCCAGGGCTCTGTCACCCTCACTGTTAAAAATGTTTTCCTTAAGTTCCTGTGGAACTTTGGATGCTTCAGTTTCTGATCATTTCCTCTAGTTCTGTCGGTGGCCACCAGTGAAAAGAGGCCAGCACCATCCTCCTCACTGCCTCCCTTGAGGTGCTTATAGACACTGATTAGATCCCCTCTCAGCCTTCTCTTCTCTGGGCTGAACAGGCCCAGCTCCCTCAGCTCTCCATTTTGTGGAGTTCTCTCCACGCAGCATCATGCCAAGCTATTATTACCGCTATCCCAACTGCTTCCTTTGGTAGGTATTGCAGCAGTTCTCCCTCAAATCCATCAACCTGTATTTCTATATAATTTTATATATACTTAATAAATATATAAAGTTTGTAATCTCTTTATAAGTGATTTTTTTCTTGCAAATGAATTATAATCTATATTTTATAAAAATAGACATGAATAAAACTCAAAATTAAGAAGGAAACTTCAGAATATAGACAGCAAAGGAGGGGAGAATATTTCCTTTATGCCACATCACTGAATATATTTAAATCTTGTTTTATTTTCATTTCTATTTCTAGCAGTTTAAATACTATGTCCAATAAAAACATGTGTTTTGTCAAAGTTATTGCTCATATCCCAACAAGCAGCTACAATTTCATTTCAGTAGATATACTTTACTATTTTCCTTAAAACTTTTACTTAAAATAGGCCTTACTCTCCAGACAAAGATTGCAAGATACTGACTGCCCTCTTTCCCCTTTACCTAACAAAAATTGAGGTCATTCAGCAACTTGTGGAAAAGGATGTATGAATTAAGTAAAAGCCTTCCCGAAAATATAAATGATAATTAGCCTCATCCTTCTAGTATCACAAAGATTCTGGATTATTACTATCACGCTGACATAATTTTTAAGACCTAAATGCTCTAAGCACAACTACATTAGCCCTAAAAATTATGTGGTTTGCTATAGGAAAACTGACTAAAAGATAACACAAGATTTGCTAAATACATTAACTCATATATCGTTTTGACAAACAAAGATATTCACATGTTCCAAAATTAGGCTTCTGATCCAGACATACCAGGCTTCTACATCAGACATCTGTATCTTGAATTTAAACTCCCAGAGAGCAGTACACAGATGCCTGAACGGTATCAATATACCTCAACATTTATGCTTTAAAAAACTACATTAAAAATCATATATTTAATTTCACATGTTAAAAATGACACTGTGATCAAGCTACATTTAATTTCTACCTTATATCTTTCCAAATTATGAACACTGACGTTATTGCCCATTTTTTTTCTAAAATGGGTTGCCAGGCTAAAAAAAGAAAAATAATAATTACTCTCATAATTAGTTTTCCTACAAGCTCAGTCTGTGATATTAAAGTCTTGCTGAGCTCTTGTTCCACAGATCATCAGAACTGATGAAATACAGAGCAATACCTATGTGCAACTATCAGCAAACAAACCATCTCTTTATATAAAAGGAATAACAGAATCCCACTTTTTGTCACGTTACGTTCAACAATGCAGGAACAAACAGTAAAATCCATGGCGCTAGTGAGGACAAAACCGTATCTAAGCTTTCTCCCAGTAACCTCTTTTTTCATAGCAAAATGAAATGTTATTTGAAATTGAAGATAAACTCTAAAAATAAACACAATTTTTTAATCGATTTTTGCACATAAACATTAACATACAGATATCTGAAACAATGTAAAAAAATAATGTATAGAAATACATTACCTATATTGAAAGGCAGATTATAAAATACGTAGATCACTGCTTATTGATCTTTCATTTGCTAATAAACATTCAGACAAACTGTAATTAATTTGAATCTACTTTCAGTACAATGAATATCATTATTTTTATACAATGAATATCATTAAGATGCTCGGCAACCCATCAATGCTTTTTTGTATTGTAATTTAAAATGAATGGACCTATTTGCTGTAGAATAATGTGTTTCAAAATCTTAATTACGCAATAATCACAAGACTATTCACCTTAATATCTGTCAGGCTTGATCCGTAAAATGGCTACAATATAGGAAAATCTCATTTCTGAATCCCAACCTGCCTGAAACAAGAGGTAGGTGCAAACCAGGTAAAGTTTCCAAAATGGCAACAATCTAGGGAATGTAATCTCTAAAAAACGTGGCACTTGGGTAAGCTCATTGGCAAAAATCGAGGCTCTTGTAGCCCCTTGGGCATATAAACCAATAGACTGTATTTTATGAGTCACAAAACCGAACTCACAGACCCTCATTCTGAGTTACAGTTCAAGCACCATAAGACCTTTTTGATCCAGTTTTCCTAGCTCCTACTAGTTCTAGAAATTCCTCCTCCTTTTTTTCCCTACTAGATTATGCAGTAAAAAAATAAATAAATAAATAAATAAAAATCTGGTCTTAGCAATGAAAAGAAATTTATAGAAATTTATAAGTGTAGAAGAATGACAAAGACGAATGCCATTTGAGCCAATGCATTAAAAACAGAGATCAGGTTAACATATTTTCTCTAGCATTTTCCGAAGATATACTTTAAAAAGCTATACAAAACACCCATTGTTCATATCCAAGTGGTTATTATTCCATAATTCTTAATGGCAGAAAACTTAGGAAATATCTTAACTTGATTGTTTGAAACTTAAGAGTATTACCAAGCAATCTAATTCTGCAAGAAAATCCAGTTACTTCCTCCATTTTCCTCTCAAAAGAATATGAATACTAATTTTAATCAGAAAAAAAGGATAGCACAAAACACAATCTTTTTAGACACTATCTCAAAAATATTGTCAGTTTATAGTCACATATTTTTAAACTGAGATATCTGAAGTTGTTTCTTGCTTGTTCAAATTTTATATTCTTCATTTAGTAACGCTGAACACTTTTTTCTTTACTATTTTTCCTATTCAGAGGCTTTGACACATGAACAAATTTCTATATAACAATTTCACCACAACACCTACACCTGCCTAAACCCTTGCAACATCATGCAGTAAATGTAAGTCAATTTAAGGTGGTTTATCCATCTATATGTGAAAAGGATGAGGCTACTTCACATTTACTGTGGGAAATACACGTGCCCAAAGACAGCACAAAGCTGCTGACAGACAGGGTACCCTGCATGCTACCCTTCAATAATTTGTGCATCACAGCATGGATAACAGAACAGAAAGAGTCTCAAAGCTTTAAACTTTAGGGTTTCTGTTCAGACTGCTGCCTTAAAAATCATGAGATCCTCCAAAGGTGAGAACAGTGCAAAGATGCTATTCCACCAGCAAGCTTCCCATGAGCTATTAGGGTTTACTTTTTTTTTAATCACAAAATCTCCTTCATCACCCAGGAAAATAACAAAAATGTTGAAATCAAGGAATGAAGGAATCAAATATAAATCTTTAAGCAGAAGCTGATGTCAACCAGCCTTCCCTCTTTTCCCCACTCTTTTTCCTTCTCCAGAACTGCAAGGCAAAAAAGTTGGGATTCTTTGTGTATGCACCTGCACAGTAATTATTACTATTGCATTTATATAATATACTACACTGGGTTAGTGTTCTGCTCAAGTTCTGCTGAACAAAATAACTTGCTCACAGAAGTCAAGAAGCCACTTACCTTAAATTGATTTTAACTTGTTACCTCTCTATATATTGCCAGGCATATCAAGCCTCCCAAATCCTCCCAAATGGAAGACAGCTTTGTAATTCACACAGCTAGCATAAAAATTGCAAGAAAAAAAAAATCTTGATCCATTCTCATTACCTTGCTCTAAAATATCTTATTTAACTGCATAAATTTAGAAGGAAAATCTGAATTGGAGACACAGGATCAACTGAGAGAAAGGATTTTTTAAAGGATGGATTGCTTATTTTTTTTAAACCAAGGCCTTTGAACTAAAAGAAACTGAACCATTTGCTTTAAAAATTATGAAATGCAGCAATATTTGGTGAGAATTTATGCTGAAAGAAAGGAGATTCTTTGTTCAGTTAACTGAATAGCAGGGAGAAGCTTTACATTTTGGGTTTGAGGGTTTCTTTCAATTTGTTTGAACTGGCAGAAATCATTTTCATATCTGAAGTTAAGTCACAGACATATGTTGCATCTGATATGAAAGGTATAAGGGGACAGTAAGCAAGTCTTCTGCCTTGGTCGGCCAGAGCTGCCATACTGACCACTCTAATTAAGTCACATTTAAAATACATTTTTGATTTTCCTATCTAAACGTTAACTCTTAGGAACTGAAATGAAAATTCTCTTAACGCTTCAATGAATTGTTCTTCTACCCCTCCCCATCCAACAATAACCTGCAGGAGCAATTTTTATAAAAACTTGATTTATTCTAAGGTCAGTCACCGGAGACTAATTTACAACGCTGAATTAATATGCAATGAAACCTACAGATGGCAATGCTGAATTTGAAACAAATTTCAAAAGGGAGAGATTGAACAAACTCAAAAAGCAAGAGCTTTTTGAGAAAAAAAAGTTCTTGCAAAAAGTACTTGCAATAACAACTTCAAGAGATATGCAAACGCTTTTCTGTTTATTCTATTGAATTCTAAGTTGCTTTATGAGTGTTATATTTTTTCATGCAAAAACCCTCTTACTGTCTAACTGAATATTGTTGAAGGTGGTCACAGAAATCTGGGGTTCAAACCTTCCACAAATTCTCAGCCATTTCATGTCTATGTATGTATTTTTGTCCTATAAATTGCTTATATTAATAACACAACAAAGCAAGCAAAAGCTTCTGCTCCACAGGTTAACGCAGCATTTGTTTGGAAGGTTGTTAACTCAGCTCAAGACTGGCAGTTAAAAGATTTACCAACACTGGAAAAGGGCAGAGCAAAGCACCCTACACACTGGCCACAGTAGAAGAATACAACTCTTTTTTAAAAGACATATTTTACTTCTTTAAAAGACATCTACTTCTGCAACTCTGTAAAATTTTATTTAAATGACTTGTGAGGAATATGAAGGTAACTAATGATCTAATAAGAGCTTTGTGATCAAATTCATATAAATTATTTAATATTCATTCTTTATTATCTACAACTAGTAAGATCCTATGATTTAAACGCTGTATTTTCCTCATTAAAAACATTTCCTGCTTGTTACTAATTTTCTTCTACACTAAGTTTTCATACAAAAAAAAGAGTGATAGAAAACAGCAGCTTTGCCTTTAAAAATTATTTTAATTTTTATCAACTTTACAGTTGTTTGGACATAATGTAAAAACATTAGTAGGTTCAGTGTATTTTACGTCATTGATAGAAGGTACAAATCTTATTAAAAAAATCTAGATTACAATTCTATCAACTAATTTTAAATAAATTTTGCGAGAACGAGGAAAAAACAATTCACTTCAATCATTTCATTCCTTTGCTTATTGGTATATCCTTTTTGTTACTGAACTGCCTTCTTTGCAGAACTTCCACACTCATATAACTAAGGATTCATCTGAATCTTATTACCACCCTTACTAGTCAAGAGCTTCCTGCCATCGTAACAACCAACATAAAAACATGAAAAAAAAATGGAAACTTTGGAAGCATAGTCATCATCTATAAGAATTTAACTATTAAGCGGGAGAATAATAGCAAACTTTTCTGCAAAAATACTATACTCTGAAGAAGGTAGGAGGAAAGTGGAGAGGGGAGAAAAAAAAAGAAGTAACAGGCAAAATGGAGAGGAAAAAAAAAAAAAAAAAAAAACTTGTTCTCCTAGGTCTCAAATTTCCTAGGTCTCAAATACTCTGCAAGTTTCTTCCACTTGCTAAGAAACAAGAAACTTCTTAATTATGTTCCAGAAACCTACCAGCATGTATTTTTTATAATGTGTATGATTTTTTAACCTTATGTCTCATCTCTCCCAGATTAGGAAACATGCAAGTTATGTGTTATTAATGTTATGTGTTTAACAATCATAATTATTAAATAGTTGAAAGAAAATGTGATTGATATTTCCTGTGATTCAAATGAGCAGCACCTCATCTTGAGCAGTATTTCTGCTCTGCATATGCCATACAACAGTATTTTTTTTGCCTTTCTTTTTGTTTTTCTATAAGATTAGGTAAGACCATCTTGTATTTGATTGTTTTTTTGAACATGCATATTAAATTGCTTTAAAACTGCCATGCAAAAGCAAGTAAAAAAAATGTTTAAATTATAACAGGTTAAAATTTCAGACTGCATCCGACTTCATTATAAGCCTTACAATGGATACAAAACTAAGGAAAATTAGCAGGAATTATTATAAATAATTTTGTACAATTGTAAATATTAAACTGTTTGAGTACAGTATTCATGTATTGAAATGACAGCTCAGAGCTTTTAGAAATCAAAACAAATTGAAGACCACAATTACAAAATTGACCTTTCTAAGCCAGTAATTTTATGATAGCAGACAAAATTCACCAAAATATTTTTGGAACAACTGCTCCAAAACAGTTTTATAGGAGAAAAAAAGAGGTGGGGGGCTAAACCTTGCAAAACTCCGTTACATTTTTGAATTTAGGAAGAAATAGACGACATTAAATTCTAATTTCTAATTAATCTTTAATATTCAGCATTACATAAGAAATACATAATCACAGCTTCTCACTCTCATAAAAGGCCCATCTTTAAAACTGAAACAAAATCAGAAAAGTCCTTGTCAAGACTGAAATAAAATCAGAAAAGTCTTTTTTATAAAAAGATATGACTGAAAACTTACTTTGAAAACAGACAAATTAGTGAGAACAAACCATATAACGATATACCATTTTCTGAATGCGACAAATGCTGGCTAACTTAAAAATGTTTTTTTTTGTAAAATTTTCAAACACTTTCAATGAAGTGCTTTTATTATTTGAACTGGTAAAAAGCATTTATCTGAGAAATCAGTAAATCACAAAATAAGTTATTTATTAAAATTATATATCATAGCAGAATTATTGTTATCATGTCTGTAATTTAGGACTAACATAAATATATATTTACATAATGAAGTCATGCCAGGATACTTTACAATCAAGGCAGTTACAAAATGCGGTTAATGTTTGCTAGAAAGACAAATATTATATTGTTAACAGTAGAGGTTATTACATTTAGTTTTGTAAGTTTTGTGCACAAAATGCACCAACTGAAGCAAAATCATACAGAAATCAACTACTCGACTGCTGATACACTCTTCATTCTACGTATTTACAGAACCGTGTAGTACTTGTCTTCTGGTCACAAAAAAAAAAACAGAAGAGTCACTGAAAGGCTTCAACTAGTGAAACTACATTACATGGCTGATTTTAGTTCAATGTTTAAAGCATCCATTTAGGAGTTCCCCCTCAACACCATAAATTCCTGTCATATTAAGACTGATGACCTCGTGGACATTTTTGAAAGCCAATCAAATTAGTCTCTCAGTCATTGGTTCTGCAAATCCAAAATAACGCAAGTCTTTTTTCCCTGAACCCCTTCATTCTGTGACGTACCATCAACGTCATCTGCAGCTTCGCTCTCTTCTTCTTCTAGTATTTCAAAAGGAGTCAATACATCATAGAGAAATGAGAGAAAGCCATAAAACCAATCAGAACTTTCCTCTGCTAAAATATTAAGGACTTCCTCTAGGGAATCAATATTTTCATTACTGCCATCTTTGGTCAGGCCTACACAAGAATACAGGAAAGAGAAAGAGAAAAAAAAAGGACAGCAGTTAGGCAGAAAGAGAAAACTGTAAAAGGAGGATCTGTGAAAGACATGTCACAGACAGCAGTCGTTACAGGAAAGCTAGTTAGGAATAGAAAGATGTTAAAGTTTCATTCTGCAAAGTACACACTATAATTTGGACAATAAACATGCACATCATTTGCTGGTAGCTTAAAGAAGGAAGCTTTGGTTTCTCTTTTATTCTTTCTGATCCTAAAACAATTACGTTTATATTCAGTTATCTTCTTGTGACATTTATTAATGTTAAAAAATGCCTTTTAAAGCAAGACTTAGAAACCCTCCACTAAAAATTATGCAATTTGACTCTTTTTAAAAACATCATTTTCAAATTTGAGAGCTTGTTATTTACAGCTGTGAATAACATTTAAAAGGAAACCGTTTTTAAACGTCATAAACATTATTAATAGTAACATATGTTTTTTCATGCAGAATTTTGATTTTGCTTAGAAGTGAGGACTCTGCTGGGTTTATTTTCCTTTTTTTATTATTTGTTTTCGTTGTTTTAGATTTTGCTCACTTGCTTTTTTTTCTGAACATGCTTACCAGTCATCATTTCTATGATATATATTCTAGATGATGCACTCGATGCTCAGAAGTTAGTTTCAAAGTTGAGGACATAGGCAAGAATAGATAAAAATCAACAAGCATCCAATATAAAGGGAGATTAGGATTTATTTCTATTATCCTTATGTATAGTTGCATAGAAAATCTTAAACAAAATCTTAAACAGAGATGGCCAAAGTAGAGATGTCAGAACAGAGAAGAACGATTTTATTGCATCCCGACTGTCTGAGACCAGGACTTAGAATCTGGGCTAAGAGACACACTGATCTCGCTGCTGTTTAAAATATAAATAAGCCGCTGATCTCTCATCTTTTTTGGTAATAAAATCCAAAATTTTGCCAAATAACTAACATTTCAGCTTTTCCATTCTGAGCAAAGTATAACAGAATGATCAAGCAATAAAAAACAAGCTTTAAGGAGGAAGAAGGAGGCATTTCCCCCACTTCTAACCAGAACAAACCAGTGTTTATATTGGAAGAAGCAGCAGAAAAGTGGCTAAGGGTAAAGACAGGATGTTGAAACAGAAAAAAAAGAAAATCAAGTGAACGTGTTGCACATGCACACTACAAAAGTATTAGGTGTAGGTTAATGAAACATTCATGATAGGAGTCTACAGCAGAGACACTTAACACATTTCAACACATTTTTCTTACAGCCCATAGTGAAAGTATCAATAATTCTGAGGAAACTTCCAAGTCCATGATGTTCCACATCCTTGTACCTGGATGTCCAGAACCTCTACTTCAGTGACCAGCCATTCTCTTTAATTTTTCACTGGATAGCTCAAAGGTTTAAAAATGACAGACTGAATCCAGAAGGCAATCAAGGTATTTTAAATATCCCTCTCCAACTTCTTCCATGGCTTAGCTCTATAAAAATTAAATTTTATAAACTTAACTTTTTGCAGCGTTGTGAATCATCATTCTAATTGCTTTACAAACTTTGGACCAAATAAGATGCAAAGACAGAAATCAAAATAAGTACTTTTACGAAGAATGAAATCTGAAATTAAGAATAAAAACTGAATCAAAGAGAAAGCACTGCGTTGAAAACACAGAATTATAAATATCTGTATAACTGTTGTTTAAAAAAGAAAAAAAGGCTTTAAATGGATTTAAAAAGAGAATGTATTGACACAATCTTTGGATAGTATTTCTGAAAACACGTGAAGAAGCACATGGAGGCTCCTATACCTGCACTAACTCAAGAACTGGAGTGTCAGGCAGTTATTTTGACAAAACGTTAACATATGATACAACAGCATATTTTCCTTGCAAAGGGTAGAAGACCAAAGAGAACATTAGATATTTGAAGATATATCTTCCAATCTTGGCATTTACCAAAAAACCCCTAGAACAGAATACAAATAAACCCCAAAACTTCCTAACCATTCTTCACAAAAACGACCTAAGATGAATCTAATGCATTTTAAATATAAAAGAGTTTTAAGCTTTGGCAAAAGAAAGTTAGAGCAACACATCCTATGTTGTAAATTCTGACTTTCCATATAAACAGCTAAAAAAAAAAAAAAAAGAAAGAAAAGTATAAAGCACAGATAAATACCCAACAATTTTTGCCTTCGATGAAGGCAACAAGCTTTTCAAATATGCTAGGCACTGCCCACATTTTTGTCCATGGGCAGAAGTGCTTTTCAAAGTCAAACACATGTACTGGTAAGCGTACACGAGCATGGTAAGTAGTACCTAAAATTATCTGGTGACAAAAATAGAACTGCCTCCGCAGGCAGCCTTGTTATGCCAAATCAGCGACTTAAAGGAAACACCTGCTGTATCGCAAAAGATATCTAAAAATTGCCACTTGTCTCAAACACAGATCTAAGGAGCCACAATAGTTAACTATACAAGTTAACTTGTATGCAACCAGGCTAGGGTAAGGGTGATTTTATAACTAATTAATAAAAGAAAAACGCCTTTCTTCACTTGTAAATACCTCGTAAGAGAAGGAACTTATGTGAGCCTTTAGTACTTGAAGATGCTAGAACAGAATACAAATAAAAAAAGTGGAGAATAAATAACCTAAGAAGCTGAACTGTGCTTAATCATTCTTTAATTTGTACTATAATACCACAGGTTTTCTGAATCAGCAACCTTTCTTGTTTTTGCTGAGTTGTAAAGAAAAAACAAATTACTGGTTTAAAAAGTTAGGACTCTACTGTTTATTTCCTTTTGGGTGTTTATTAACTTTATTATTATTATTATTATTAGAGGGAGAAAAAAAGTGTAAAAATGGCTCCAAGCCTTCTACTTCAACAGATAGGGCTGCTTACTCTGAAAATGTTTTCTGAAATCCTACTAAAGTCATCAATTCTGTCCTTAGCTAAAAATTTATTTCAAAGAACAATCAAAATGAGGTGGAAAGAAACTGGGAAAAGGAAAAACTGAAAACAGAGAACTCCGGAGGAGAAGATTCAAATGCCTCTGCTCCAATCACCAGAAAAAGTTCAGCAAACAGAAAGAACTATGAAGGATTAAAAATTGGCACAAGAAGCAACTTCGTAACCATCATCCATCAACTGGAGCAAGAATGCCCATTAGGCAGCCAGGATAATAAATGAAACAAGAAGCAAATGCAAAAGCTTCGTCCATTAAAGAGGAGCAGGAGTGTAGAGAAAGAAAAGCAGGATGAGAAGATGACTAAACTTTCTATCACTAATAATTTTGGTCAAAAGATAATTTGTAAAAGGATAGTCAACTTGATGAAGATAAATAAATAAAGCAATAAACCCAGTACAAACTTGGAGGCTCAAATTCTAAAATATATATCCATGAAAAAGAAAAACCATGAGGCAACTCTGTACTAGCTTCATTACATTTTTATCGTAATTCCTGTAAGTATTCCTACCACAAGGACAGTATATATATCTCCAAAATGGTTAATTAAAAAAAAGAGAAAAAAGATAATAACACTATTACAACTGTTCAGGTTAACTGGGCTTTTCTTTTTTCTTCCCCTCTTGCGCTTTTAGAGGGTGTGAAAGAGGGAGTTTTCAGATATGCGTATTTCTAAATTACACAAATGCCTAGAGAAAATTTGAACATTAAACCTCCTGTGACTTCAGCAATAAAAAGAACAGATCCTATAATATATGATCCAATAAATAAATAAAATTTATTTTTTATATCCTAAGTTATTTACTACTATATCAACTTTTGAAATAAAAAATAAATTCACTCTGATATAAAATGAACTTCAGAATATGTTTATTATTAACATACAAATCAAATATTTAAATTCCTAGTGAAAACTAAAGCTTATGGAAAGGCATATAAAACCACTGTAGCTGCAAAAGATTTTTATTACATTCGTTTAATAATAGTAAAGAGTAACTTACTAGCATAACACTAAACTTTAAGTCTATCCTAATTTAGCAGAAAAAAACACTTATTGTTATGGTAGCCTCACTTAGAGAAAAATCCCTGAAAGTATAAGTGCTTAAGCACAGCATATATACTTTAAAAAATCCCACAAATGAAAAATATAAAGGAGTCACACATCCAAATATTTAAAAAGTTATCCTCATGCAAGTGAATACAGGCTTACTGCAATACGTGCCTTTTTTTTAATTAACTCAGAGACTTAATTTTTGAATAAAACTCTCTCAAGGAAGAATCTAGTCCTTTAATTTTCATATGTATAAAATAACTGTACTGTATAAATTACTCTACATAAAATTCATTGCTATATAATTTATTTTTTAAATAGGAATCAGCACAACAAATTTCTGTGAACTTAAACTAGATGGATTATAGACTCTATTAGAAAAAAACTGTATTAGAATACTATTTATAAATGTCTGGTAATTTCCTTAAATTGACTACTTCCCTTACACTGCAGGAAATAATCTTGAATTTAGATAACAAAAAAATCACATTTCTAAGCATTTTCTCAAGAATAGAAAACAAATTTTGATCTGTGACCTTTTAATGTCACGTTTGAAGTATCAGCCTTAAACACATGCAAGACAAGCTAATAATAGAACTACTGTCATGTGCTGGCCAAATCACTAGCTATATCATGTTCTATAAAACAGATATAACAAAGCAGCAGCAGGTTTCTGGCTACCGACCTGGCAGTCTGAATGAGACTAACACAAATGGCAACAGAGTATGATAACCACTTTCCATATACGATATAAATATCTGGGAGAAAAACACTGAAAGATTATAACTACATAAATCTCGAATAAGATAATATTTTATCATTAATGTGGAATTTGTAGCTCTGAAATCTCTCAGAGCTTTGGGGATTCTTTGGATAGCCTCTCACATTCACAGCAATCAAAAATGGTTGAAAGAGTTTGATTAGAGGACTTTTCATTACCATTGAAGCAAAAGACTAAATAAATGACCCTTTCCCCAAATATGTGGGAGTTCTGAAGGCCAGAGAAATTGAACAAGCTTGTGGAGAATTCACAATAGAAGGAAAATACAATTAAAAATGCTAAACAAATAATAGATAAAAAAAAAGAGTTCCTAAAATTTGCATTAAAAAAGAATTGATTTCAAATATTCGATTAGGAAAAAAATGTTGTGACATTGAATAATAACCAAAAATGAACCATGGCAACTAAATTATACATATTAGTCCACCTGTGTTTGTACTTGCCTAGCAAAACTTTAGCATCTTCTACATCAAAATCTCCATCTCCATCAGCATCATAAATACCAAGCTTGCCTAAAAATACAGAGAGAGGAGGAGGACAGAATTAGGTTATAAAAAAAATAAAAATAAAAACATCAAAAGCTTGTTTGCAAAACAGTAATTTCGATATGCAATCATTGACTATCAATGCTTGGCTGTTTCTGTACTTTTTTGATGATTTAGTCACATTTTATTTTTTTCTGGGATAATTTTAAGTTCCTTTCTATGCTTGCTAGACTACAAAGTGAATACATGTTAATATTTTACAGAATGTTTCTTTTGGTGCTTGCAGACTGTACAATATCTAAATCAATGGTGCACTTTGTCTGAATACGCTTTCCTCAGAATAAAATTTAAATTTACAAGAAACATTCAACAAATTCCACTAAATGAAGAATCAATCAAACCATCATAATTTGTTTTCAGTACGCTGCTTGACATTGTACTTGGGGGAAAAAAAAAAAAAAAAAAAAAGGATAGCTTCTTAGTTTCTGTTTACTGAAACAGAAGCAATCTACTCCTTGGACAAAGAGATAATAGTCATAATTTTGTCACTCTATGACATTTTTGTAACTATATGACATTTAATGCAGTCAAAAAGAGTTACCCATTTAAACTAGTCCCTTTAAAATATAATCCAAAAATATTTTTCTAAGCAACTGAGTCATCGGATGCCTGATTTTTCTTTTGTTTTGAAGCTGCATCTCTGCCAGCCATGGATGTAAGCAAAGGAGAACTCAGTTTCTCTTCAAAAATAAATTTTAGCATAGAATTGTGGTATCAAGCATTTGGTGTACCTTGGGATCAGCAAGTGAGTAGTGATCTAATTTCTGTCGATAAAATTCAAGCTTCGCTTTTAATAGTGCAATAACTCCACAGACTGCTTGCAGAAATATTCTGTAGGACTACCCCTCTTTGTCGGTTTATTATTAAATTTCTCACCATCTTTAAATGGAGGCAGAAAATGACTTCTACTAAAATATATTCAATTATTATTCAATAACTCTTAATATAGTGTTTACAGAAAAAAAAAAAATCAGACGTGGATCTAGAATAAACTAAAGTATGGTCATCGCCATCGTAATGAAGCAATCCATTAGAAATGACCACCTTATTGATTCGTGGTTGAACACTATAGGATAAATGTAACACACTAAGAATAAGAAGCATTGTTTTAAGAACTGGAAGAACAATTGAAAAGAAAAAGAAATGGCTGAGTTTTTCATTTCATGGTAGAAGAACATAATCTTTTTTTTTTTTTTCTCTCTCTTCCAAGTTAAAAACATGAAAAGTTGAACAAAAGTTTGCAGCTATGGGACAATAAAGGAATTTTATTTCTCCAGTGTCCTACCTTGCAGTACCTCTGACAAGTTATAACGGAAATCCTTTGCTTTGGCTGCATGCACAGTAAAAATATAGAAACCATTATTCACATCACTAAATCCAGTTAAATTTCCAATCAGAAGCTTTTCTTAAAATTAGTATAGATCAAATATCATGTACCAACAGACCTGTAAAACGGTAAAGCTTGTAAAACTAGCAGTTGTAAAACTGCATGTTGAAGCTTGCAAAATCAGAGACAGCAGGTCATACAGTTTTGTATTTAGGACATGAAACCTACCAGCACTTTCACTCTTGGATATTAATAACAGTATTTCTATATAGTCATGTCATGATATAACAGTCAGAGTTATATTCAGTTGAAAAAGGAGGTAATTCTACTGTTGATTCACAAGAAGATGCCAAAGAAGTCATCGTTAACACACCCCCTCCTGAGAACAGTAACATCAGCCACACAATTTTAAGCCAATGCAACAAGTTCCTCAGCCTAAACTCAAACAAAGCAT
Source organism: Tinamus guttatus (assembly GCF_000705375.1). The sequence goes on from NW_010587485.1 coordinate 55,934, forward strand.
TTGTATTAAAAATTTCAGAAGTACTGCATACATTTTATGAACAGATAGAAAAATCTATCCTTAAGTACACTTTAATTCTCTAGTAAAAGCAGTATTTCAACAGAATGGGTTTTCCAGTTTTATTAAAGCTCCATTTCAACAGATGGAGTCCAGCATTAAAAACAAACCTTTGAAGCATATTGCTTATTTTTATTCTTAGCTTCATCTTGTAGGTCATTTCCAAACATGACATTAGTTAATTTACCTAGCTAGTCAGGTGCTGCTCTGCAGAGTCTAAACTAAAGTTTGATATTTTCTGAAATGCAAAATGGCCTCCATCTAATGCATATCATTCAAAGTATGGGAAGGATCTTAGTATATTGTAAGAAGATATAAAATTCTTACCTAGAACTTCTTCATAATCTACGAGTTCAAACCAAACAACTGCTACTGATGTCCAAACTCCCAGCAAAGCAATTACCATAAACCAGGTGAAAAATGAGCTTCCAGAAAGGCTTTCTTTCTTTCCGTTCTTGTTTCCTCCATGCTTAGTCTCTGTCAAAATAAGATCCACAAATACAGAAAATGATAAGGAGTTATAAAATAATTATGATTGAGCATGTAAATAGAATTTGGCATTTGAGTAACTTTTAAACATCAACTTAGCTACTTGTTTTTTATATTACTGTAAGTTACAGAGGAGAGCTCGATGATTATTTAAGTGGTAAAAATTCCTATAACCAAGCAAAGATCCCGATCTTTTTTCTCTTTAATTCCTTAGTTGGAAAGCCATCTCTCTGTCCTACTACCATACATTAATATGAAGTTTAACAATTTTGACAATTTTGAGGACAGTACAACCAGGAGAGTTTTGAAGAAAAGTATTTCTTCACAAGCAGTGAACAGTTTCAAAGGCAGTGATTGCAGCAAGTTAGCTCATGAAATCCACATGGCAATTCCAACAGCCTAAAGAGACTCTAATATCTAAACAATATTAAGAGTAAGACTCAAATTCAGACGCTCAACCAAATAACCAGTATGTTCTCTGGTATTTCAAATCAAGCAAAGAGATCCACTACATGCTGATTAGTTTTGGACTAGGAATTAACTGATAAAAGGATAATATGGATATTGAAGGCAAACTACAACTTCATTTACAATGAAACAGGTATGGAAAGTATATATGCAAATATAGGTGTTATAAAGAAAATATGGAGGAAGAGAATCCCTCAACATAGCAGGTGGATTGGGTGTTTCAGATCTCTATCACCACCACCACAAGAGGAGGTGTAAATTCCTTACTATAGCTCAGGATCATTTTATGTAAAGAAGGACAGACCTAGTAAATGGATACCCCCAAAAAAGGTGTCTATAGACTTTCTGAGCCTGCTCCAGTGCTTTCCAATACTGTAAGACAGGAGCTTGGCCACATTTCAGGTCTACCAGCCTATTCCACTTCATTTCTTCTAAGCTTTTGCCTTTGCCCAAAGAGCCACATTCAATCCTACTGATAGGGCAATCCATTTCTAAGGTGAAAACAGACTGCAAAAGTAACCATAATGATTTACTTGCTATACAAGGAAAGCAAAAGAAATCCCCCTGACCTATGCCAATTTGGCCACAGAGAAAATTTTGTTTTTCAATCTGAAAATTATGGTGATTAGATTTCATGTTATAGGCAGAAACATAAATGTCCTCAGACAAACATGAACAGAAGTGGGAAAAGTTAAAAAGTTGAGCATGAGAAACAAAACAGAAATTCCATATTTGTAGAAAGACAGAAGAGCATGTCAACACCTCAATCTCAAAGAAATAAATATTTGAAGTAGTGTCTATAAAACACCTTTAAAACAATCTATAATCATCCAAAACTCAAAATTCATTATTATTCAATGTTTTACAGATTTCTTAAACCTTCAGAAGACAACCCAGCCTTCCCAAAACTAAAACAATGTAATTAGAAACAACTAATAACCATTTTGATCTCAATCACCCCTAAGGACCCACACAATGGTATTTTAGAATAAAATGGAGTAATTCTAGATGTTGCATAGCAATTATTTGACTATTTTTGTAATAGAAATTAAAGGAGGGCTTTCAGATTCTGTTTTTCAACACGATCACAGTTGTTCTAAATTAACCTTTTATTATATTCATTCATATTGAGTTCAAAATCTTAAAAAAAAAAAAAACCTCAGCTTAACTCTTACTGATATATGACAACATGTTTCTTCATTAAATGACTCATTGCTGAAACAGAATATCATTTTTTTTTCTCTCTTCTAAATACAATGTTTGCTTGGCACAGACTTTCCAAAAACATTTAAAGAGAAACCAGGACAGCTTATGCTTCCACCCGCTGATCTAGTGCCTGTGCGTCACTACTGCACACAACCCTAGCTGTGTGGTTGGGCAAAGTTACGAGGAGATGCAGGAAAGATGTGCACACAATGAGAAAATATGTGCGAAGGCAAGCAGTGTGTGACAACATCTTCAGAAATGTGATCAACTGAATTTAAAAAGTGTATAGAAGACTACTGAATTGAAATTTTTAATATTCAGAAATAAATAACTGTGCTGTGTAACAGTGAAACTTCACTACCCCTGTGTTCCAGCGCAGGCTATAGTCAATGAAAACTTTACACATACACATATTATTTAACAAGAAACTTTTAGGCTACAGATTCTAGGATACAATTTTCTTCTACAGAAAACTAAAAAGAGGCAAACAGAAAAGAGAATCTACTTGAATTTCATATGCCTTCATTTACTGCTGCTGCTTTATTGCTGTTTGTTTATGGAGAAAAGGATTTACACAGGAACAATGGAACAGGAAAATGAAATTCAAAAATAATAATAATAAATAATGAAGTAAGCAAGCATAACTGCTCCCTATTTTTCCCAATCCAAAGGACTGCTTCAGGGATTTCCTTTAAAATCACATTTTCCTAAAAAAAAAAAAATCCTTCACAGAAGTTGCAAAGTTATATTTTTATGCTACGGCTTCCTAGCTTACAGGAAAATTTGTTTCAAAATTCCTGAAAAATTCTCCTAAGAATTTAACCACAGCAGCTTTATCAGGAAACGCTTCAGCATAAACAGAGGTTATGTAATGCAGCACTTATCCATGATCTAAGCAGACAGCCACACACCCAGAGTCAGAACAAAAACCTGCAAGCCATTAGGAAATACTGGCTCTGGATTCGAATTCAATTCCAGACAGTGAGTTCTAAATTCAAGTTCTTTCTCTGCACATACTGCCAGCTATGGCAAAAGTAGGTCACTTCCCATATCTGGTAAGCCTTTGCTTACACCACCAGATGTCTTTACACAGACATCATAAAGTCTTAAACTGCACTGTATTCCTCAATGCCAATTACTATTATTTTTTTAAGTCCTATACCTCACCCTCCCCGAAATTAAGAGTCATTCATAGACAAAAACATACGGAAAAGCTTTTTCGTTTACTCTATTTTAACTTATAAATTCTCAGTAATTTGGTGTGCTTTAAAAATAACTTTTAAGACACGTATCTAGATGCAAAATAAAAAGGTCTCTTACTGTAACGTGCTCTACTCGGGCAACAATCAAGTTGCAATTAAGCCTGCCATCAACCCATGAAATACCACTGCTTCAGAAATCATTTCGTCAAAGAAAACAGAGGCAGCCTGTGACGCAGATTAAAACAGCTAACTAGCAAGAAAACAACAACGCAGAGCAGCGAGCTAGTTGTTTTGCCAACTACAACAACAGCCATTGCCAATATATGCAACTATGTATTTTCCATTTGGTCACCCAAAGGTTAGATTTTTACCTGTGTCATCAGCCATAATTCTTGATTTCCATAGGAAAAATGAGTGCACTGGTATCCAAAAATCAAAGTTGAAGGTGGAATAAGAAATGATTTATCTTCACTCTAGTCTTGCAACAGGAGCAAAAAAGATTCCTCAAGCTAGTTCAGCTGGAACCTGAAACTGGACCTAACTGAAAACTCTCCCTCAAATCTATTTTTAGAGCAGCCATGCTCACGAGCCAAAAGCTTTTCAGAACTCATATGGCAATGCAGTGACACTCACAGCCGCTCGCTCCTCTTAACGGAGCACGCTGGGTGCTGGCCTCTTTCTCCTCCCCTTTCTCCTTAACCATTAAACACAGCAGCAAAATGAATGCGGACAAGTTGCAGAGAGGTATTTGGGCTGCAAAACACGCCTCAGTGCCTGAGTGACGCTGGCACTAACCCTGCCAGTGCAAAGGCAGTCACGAGGGTGGACACAAAGCTTAACAAATGCGGCCAGACAAGCTGGCCAGGAAACTTTCTCCATGTTGGCACTCCCCTTCCAGCATGAGCAGGCTGTTGGGTTGAAATTTGTTACCTACTTTGACAATAAAAGACAGCTAATTTCAAGGAATGTCATTTCAAGTCTTAGAAGAGCTACTTGAAATTGATTACACGCATTTTTGCATCGAGGTTTCAAGTTAGAACAGTTCCCCCAGCACACCTCGATTTTGCCCTGCCAGACCCAAAGCTACCGACAACTTTGCAAAGCAAACCAGCGCATAGCCTGCTTCCCCAGAGTGCTGTAGGCAATAAGCCACGAGGGTAGAATAAGCAAAAATTCCATCATTTATTTGTTAAACAGTGCAGAGAGGGTTATTCTGCTTTATTTTCTCCCTCATGAAGGGAAGAACATGAACTCATTAACAGTAGCCTAGATGAAAGCTGTGATAGGCAGCACTCAGCCCTCCTCCCCAAACACACACCCTTTTGTAAACCAGGTTGCCATCAGGTAGATAGAGGAAACAGCAACACGTTACAGCTTGCTTTGAAAAACAACATAGACCTTATATAACTATTAGAGCTAGGAACTAGTCCCAGTATACAATTCCCAATAGCTCAAGGAAGAGTAACAGTAAGAAATAATCCTCAAAGGAGTTTAAGACTTGGCCAGCGGATGTAAAGAAACTAAAGGGCAATTGATTCTATAATCAATGAATCTTTTAAGGATTCTTTAAAACCACTTAAATACATGGAACAGAGCAGATATTTTAAGAAAGAGTTTGTAACTAGCAGCCCATTTCAGCAACATATGTAGGGCACAACTGATTTATAATAAAATAGAATAAAAATGTGAATAATGTAGAAAAGTCACCAGATACACGGAAAAAAAGCAACAGCTTGTTAAATGAACTACTTAGTGAAATAAAATGCACACACACACACCAAAAAAAAAATTGTTCTGACAGATACTACAGTAGGCAATTTGTTGCAACTTCATTTTGGCTACATCTACATTTGCAGACACTGCATCTTACTACAGTGGATTCACAGACCAAACAACTGATTTATAGAGTCAGCTTCAAACTAACTTTAGCTGAATGAAACTAACTTTGGCTGAATCACCACAAACAGCTGCAGTTTAACTTTCCACTTTATCTCATTTCATTCAAAACTAACTCAATATACTCCGAGCCCACTCCACAATGAACAAAAGCAGACTAAGTGGAGACAATCAGGAAAATCACTTCAAAGGTGCACTCCTGATCACAGACGAACACACACATGTGTGTGTATGTGCATATACATATATTTATATACACACCCACAGCTTAACTTGTGCCATTTAGAGTGAACCGATTACAAGGACATATGTGTCCAGGGAGTTTTGTGAAAGATGCGAGTTTGAATTGGACAGGTATTCAAAATAAAATTCAAGGTTGGGATAGAAGCTTCATGAGGTCTTCCACAGTGCTCAGATTCTTTGACCACCCATTTGTTTGTTTGCTCTTGTTCGTTCTCATTCTCACCTGAAGTCAAATTGCTTCAGCGACAGCCAAAGCTAGTATTTTCCACATTACCTGCACAGATGTTTTAGGCATCCTATTGTGTACTTACACAGATAGTTTGATGATATTATGGACAGATACAAACAATTGTAGCAAACAACTTTCAGCAATAAAATTGCAGCCAAGTATATTGCTCATTTTTTCATGTTTTATGGGGGGGACGTGAGTATCTACTAATTTTAGAATAGCCTCTGCTGAAACTGCTCTCTGTAGAGACTCTATCTCTCTTTTCCCCTGTCCTATTAAAAGCAGAGCTATTTTTTTACCTTAGCCTTACTGTTGTTTTCACCTCATGATTACAGAAGGCCTTTGAAACATGACAAAATAATAACCCTTCCCATTCTGAGACAATCTATACTTACACACATATAGAAATGTATGCTTTTTTGACAATATCTTTATTCTAAAGCTTAGCCTCATAAAGTATTATTCTGGAGTGCTCAGTTCTTATGTGCTTTTACAAAATGTATTTCAACACATTTGGGGAGGGTTAGCGGTTTTTTTTCCTCTGGGTACTTTACAGAGAGAAGAGAGGTATTTACTAAAGTGCTGATGGCATTTCTTAGAAAATATATCAATCAAATTTCTGCAAATATCCATTCAAGAGTTCAGTTTTAATGTTGAAAGATTTGACAAAAAAGAGAGTAAGATCTTTGAAGATAAGCTCTGACATGTACAATATAAGTTTATTTTTAATAAATAAAATACAAATTCTTCGTGATACAAAATTTATTTTTCTTCACAGTACCTGAGAAATCTTCCTTGGCATGACAATCTTAAAAAGCTAAAAATTAAAAAAGTTGTTTTATATTTGTTTTCTCCATTAAAAAATAGATTTCTCTCCTGCATTTGATAAAATCTACTCCATGTGGTTACAAAGAGATCTGTATAAACTATCCAAGGACTTTAATAAGCTACATTAAAAAATATTTAATCAAAAACAGAGAAATGTATTGAAAAGAGAAATGATTCAGGTTGTAACTGAGGTGGAATAATTAAAAGTTCCTAGATCAATTAGAATCAATGTTATATAAGTCTTGAGGGACCTTCGTTTTCAATCGCTGCAAGACTTTTAATAATAAAATATCCTATTATAAGAATATACAAAGAAAAGCACTAATACTCCTTTTCTAAAAGGAGCAAAGTCACAAATTCAGGATTCAGCAAATCAGCAGGCGGATCAGGCCTACGGTAAACAATAAAAGTAAAGCACCACAAAGTACCTAATAGACTCTAGGATCCCAACTGCCCTACTGAACTGCAGGGAAGCTCCTCCCTTCACTTGGAAGCAACTTCACAGAACTCTCTCCTATAATTCAGCACTTAACAAGGATTAAACATCAAAGATCTCTCTTGCCCACTGGATAGCAGGGTTTAAGTTGCCCTAAAACAGGTTATTAACTATCCCTCAGGATATAAGAGCAAAGTTTTCCTCATCCTCCCTGAGGAAGTTGTCCGTTCTTGCAGTTAAGCATAAGCTGAGCTGAGTGACCATTTGCAAGAGCCAAGCTCTGTACAAGGGAAGCCTGGGGCATTCCCTGCAACCTCACTCTTAGCAGGCCGACTCACTCTTTCATGACAGACTTGAACATTTTCAACAACAGGAATTAAGATGTACTCACTCTCATGTAAGTATATCCCATAAATTGCCACTGTTGAATGAAAGTCAACCAATATTTCAAGAAGGAAATGGAATTACATTTTTTTGCTTCCCGACCATAAGCAAGAACTCCTACAGCACAGGAGGAAAACAACACCCTCCCTAGTCCTGTTCTATGCAGAATTACATCTGTAATACTCTATCAGAAAAAATGCTTCAAATAAAAGAGATGCATCTGATTGGCACCCTTCGTACCTCTACTCTCTATGAAAACAAAAGGAAAACAATCAGCTCAGCATTGTCTAAACTAACAATTTTCTTTGGTGTTTAAAAAAAAATCAGGTAGATAAACTATATCATCTAATCACCTCCGAGGTCAGGCAGCATATGGGACATGATTTTGCATGCTTTAGTTCTGCCTTGTAGGTAAGTGCAGGAGTAGACATCTGAAGAGATAGGACATAATGACTAGGATAAACTGGAAGGACAGAATAAGGAGATACATGAAAACAATAGTTACAGACAAACAGTGAACATTATTTAGTCCGTAATAAGAATTCTAAAATAAGCTCAAAATGGATGATGTAGTTTGCAAACATCCAATAGGAGATACTTTGAGTGAACAGTTGAGAGTCCACCTGGAAGCAGAAATCAAAGTTTTTTAATGTTACATCAATACTAAAAAAGTGCAAGTACAATAGAACAAAGGAAGAACCCTATGATCAAAAGTTTTAGCAGTACTTAAAGAAAAGTTGACAATCCTTTTATAAACTCAGTCCATTTCTGGATATAAGCCCTTGCAGATAGAACTAAGGAAGGCTATAGATACTTTCCTGGTTTGCAAGTATCACAGTATTTAGAATAGTCATTTAGTTGCAAACTAAGATGATTTATTACCAAAAGTACAAAATGGAACAATGATGATATTCTAGTTGACTGAAGTCAAGCCTTATTCCTATCTGTTATTATCTGTCTAGATTTATCTTGACAATAGATAGTGAGCAAATACTGTTTCCCATTTAAGTGATTTCTGCTAAAATCCACAACTCAAAAATCAGAACATTCACTCAGAAAGAAATCTATTAAGAAAAATATCATGAGAAAGACTAGCTTGTTTTTTTTTTTTTAATAATATAAGATTTTTGTCAAGATAGTCATTTGGCAAGTAGTTATGAAAGACAGAAAGTAACTTAATGGGAAATTATACCATATGATGTTATACATTTTGTAAGACTCGATGAAGAGACTCTATTGAAATTTTGCACAGCAGAGAATTCTTCCTGCAGCTCCGTGCCTTTCAGTAAGGTTTGCAGAAACCAGCTGCCTGACACCAGAAGAGCTTCTGCTCTGCCTGCCACCATAAGAGCTTCTGCTGTTAACATTTTCCTTTAGTGTCCATTCATCTAAGCATAACTACTGAAGTCAAAGGAGGTAAAAAGGAATGCAAAGATATATATGGAAAAAAAAAGACTGATTCTGCCCTGCTTCCGTTCTAAAAGTGCTAGAAAGATTAACACTTTTAAAGGCTAGATAAATTTGGTCAAAACCATGTGACACTTCTTTTTGGTATTCAGACAACCAACTTTTTTTTGAATAGTTCAAGATATAGTGCAAGGAAAAACACACACATACACACTTTAAGTGACCAATAATGACACTGCTTACCACATGAAAGATTGTATAGCAATTATCAACAAGGAGTTATTTAAAGGAATATTCAACATGTCCATCCCCTACCATGTGAGTAATCTGCACTACTTTCCTTTTACAACAGTTCTTCTGTATAATGAAAAGTTAGTAGGTAGTACAATAACAAGCTTAGAGTTAACACTTCAGGGAAAAAAAAAAAAGGCATTGTAAAGGCTGAACAAAAGAATTTTGTGTCACCTCTTTGCATAACCTAGACAGATTTGATTGAAAAAGTAAACCTACCTGCATGCTACGATATTTTGCATAACTAACTCTCAGATCATAAAAGTCAATCCAAAATACTGAAGGTTAAGGCTACGAGCTTAAACAAGAAATTTTAGCCAGTCTCTTGATACACTGTCAATATATCTGAGCTTTATTTATGCCACTGATAAGGGGATAAAGTTATTTTAATCTTCAAAATTAAAAACATATTTAAAGATATTTATTGTCTGCTATTTTGCTTATTCAGCTCTCTTGCACAGAAAAAAATAAAATTAAGAAAATTTAAAACTATACAGTCTACCTATCTTGTACTTGAATTGTTGAATGTAGCCAATATTCCCAAATAATTACTACATTAACTAAATATCTGGTTTATCAGATTTAACCACAGAATATGCAAACCTTGCTGGTGGTTTCTATTACATAAAGTTTGAAATTCTCATTTTTGCATATGTCAGGCTGGCATTAATTTTAGGGTATTTTTTTCCTTGTTCTAGTTTCCTATTCTGTAATGTGGGTCATATCAAAACATTTCAACAGCAAGTCCCAATTAAGCCACAGAGGAAGGAAAACAGGTGATGTAGTTTCACATCTTTCAGTTTTAACCGTAGTTTGAAGGAGTTTCATATATAACCAAATGAAACTCTAGTTGACAAAGATATACATGAAGTTCTGTTATTCATTGATTTCTGCCCACAGGAAAATATAGAGCATCTTAGAACTCTTTTTGAACAGTTAAAACTTGTCAAGTTTTAATTTGGACACTAAATCAATTTAATTAGGAGCTGGTTTCTTGGAGGTGCTATGCATCTGCAGTTCCTGCGGAGTTCAAAAGAACTGATAGGCGACTCATGCAGTTAATCACTGTGAAGTTTTGGACCTACACATAGTTTTAAAATACGTTACAAGATTTCAATTGCAAAAGTATCACTCTTTTATACACAGTGTTTCCTGCAGCTGCTGTGGACAAAAACACTGCCACAGCTACAAGCTCCTGTCTTAAAACATTTTTATAATATTAAAAGGAAAAGGACTAGAATACTAAAGAAAGAATGAATTGGACATGGTATCTTAGTAATTAACTGTTGATTATCAGTTAATTAGAATCTCAGCAAATAAAATTTGTTAAACAAAAAAAAACTGCTGTTTAATGGTTAAAAACACCCATGCTATAAAAATGTATTAAAAAAAAAAAAAAAAAAAAAACTGTCAAACAGATTTGCAGCATTTGTTATACTGGGTAAGTACACTCATGCTAACAGTGCAACTGCATATGAAGGGAAGACAAAGACTTGCTTCACTGAAAAAGTTTTAGTAAACTGAATCACACGCACACCACTGTTTAAAATTGATATTTGCATATTCACATACTTCATTTCCAATGTTTTTAAAGAAGTTCAATACAGTTATTATTTTTGACTTCCAAGCACATCCCCAAAAAACTTTTCCATGCACAGAGCAAGAGCCCATAGGATGCAGTTAGGAAAAATATTGCTTCAGGCTATCACACAGGTTACCAGTTTGACATCTTCATCAGGAAAGAACCACTTGGAGTGAATCAGAACTTCATTGCACAAGTTCTCTATAATGAAGAATTAACATAAAAATTAGCAGAGGAACAGTTTTCACATGTTTCAGGCTGATTCAGAAAGGCTCAGATGAAAATGATCTTCTTTCTTTTCATACAGATTACCAACAAAGGTGTTATCAGTTTAAAGAAAAGGCAATATTGAAATAACACTTCTTTACACCCATTGTAATTAGGAATATGTTTAACACATATGCCCTTTACTGCTAATAATTTTGTTGCCTTTACTGCAGCACTTCAATGCAGCAATCACCTTAGTAGATCCAAGCCAACTCTTAACCTTTCCTGCTCATGCCAGTGCTCCAGAAGGACATAATGAAACACAAAGACACAGATTCAACTTTGCCCTCTACCAGTGCCCAATGATTCATTATCATCTCTCCTCTTCCGCTCAAACTTCTTTTCACAAGGCTGCGCTCTGAACCAGACTGGGTAAAGACGGAAAATCAGCTTAAACCAACGAAGGGAAAATAGAGCTTTATCTAGCAAGTTCACAGCTGGTAGCATAACCACGAAGAAGGGGAATTGAAAAGAGGAAGGCTGCAGAGCTGAAGGTGTAACTATAGCACTCCCTAAGAGATTCACCTCCATCGTCCCAGTATGATACACATCCAATATCTGAGCTGAGATTGGAATAAATTCCCTGTCAATGCTGGTACTAATCTCAAATCTGGAAGCTGCCAATGTGCCTCGCACTATTTAGACACACATTGCCTTACTAAGGATAAAATGAATAAAAAAATAACACACAGGCAATTTTTGATGATCTTCATAGTTACAATATCAATGAGATTTCGAAAGTGACACAGATGAATATTTCACATTCATGAGCAGACTTTAATTCCACTGTAAGATTAAATCCATTTTTGCCGGGAGAGGATAGATGGGGAATAAATATCCTGTACTTTTTGTGTGTGTGTGTGTGTGTGTGTGTTTCACGAAGGATGTATCTACTCTAGAAATTCAAAGTCTACTTTGAATCTAGAAATTCAAAGTGCAACCCAAATATTGTAACTGAAGTATTATGCATATGATTGGGAAACAACAGGTTCTAAACAAGAAGTCCAAGATGCAGCACACTACAATGCAGAAAACTCCAGTAATGTGTATACTAGATAGTACAACTCAGATCAAAAACCACCTGCTTTCCTATATCTCCTTTTCTACTAGGGACACCTTTGTACATAAAAACTTGTAGTTTTGACTCATTTTGTCCTGCTACATTTAGGAAACAATGCTGAAGACTCAAAACAGTACCTTTTTGAAGGCAGAGGAATGAAAGAAATCCAAATATCCATTTTTAATCTATGAAAGAGCACGTCATAAGAGCACGTACTGCAGAGTTCTTACTGGCCCTGGAAGTCTGTTACTCTACAATAATATGTAGAAAATTTCACACAGATAGACCTAGAAAGTGTCTTTTCAGCATTTAGGGCTCATTTAATTCAATTTCTGAAAAACTGAATGAGTAGATATATCAAGAACTCACTATTCCAATGCAAATCCTCTCCTCCATGCAGAGACCTTAAACGGAAAGCAGTAATCAACAGGGAATTTCTTGGGAATACCTAACTGTTTTAAAAATCTTAAGAATGTTATTAACATCACTTTCATTTAATCCAAGATAAGAAAATTGATCTATACAAAAGAGTTACTGCCGCAAGTTCTGTAAAGGACATTTAAAAAGGAAAAACAAAAAAGAGGGAACAGCAAAGCAGTCAGCCATTTCACTGACTGCATTGTTGCAATATACCATGTAACTTAAAAACCTCCGCAGAAGTGGTGCTGTTACCTAAAAAAAGTGATTAGGATCAGCACAGAACTGCCTTCGGAAAAGGAGATCAAGTCAACTACAATCTATGTAATAATAATAACAATAAAACTAAAGAATATAAAGATCGAAGATCAGGAAATGACTGAAAAGAGTTTAAAGGACCTTAAGTCTAAAGGATGAGTTAAGTAAGTTAAATGCCTGGCAATACATGCGCTTTTTGGAGACACAAAGAAATTATATGGTTAAAATAGGAAAAAGTAAAAGCAAATGTGCACTGGCATGTTTAAAAAAAAAAAAAAGAGAGAGAGAGAGAGAAGGAGAGACAGAATTTGGTATGTCAGAAAATAATCTCAATCACTATTATGGAGATTAAGGAAAAACTACCCAAGCAACAATGGGAGCATTTGACTTCAAGTTGTGTAATGCACAGTTGCACAGCTTCAGAAGTAACAGTGGTAGGTAAAATAATTTTATACAAAATACCCTTCTCTGTAAATATGTTTTCACTCTACCAGCTAGAGGAATTTAAGTAATTTGGCCCTGTAATACCTTATGTCAAAAATGAAGTTTCTCAGAGTGCCTACATTAGTGGAGAACTTGTGGTAACAACTAGAAATCCTAGTTGGGAGGCAATAAACCCAATAAAGACCTATGAAGAATATATATTTTCCATGGTTTGGAACAGCTGACAGAACTTAAATAACATGAGCCAGAAGGATGTTTCTCAACTGAAATAAAACTACCATAAGGAACTTTTTCCTCACTTTTTTTTTTTTTTTCTTCAGTACCTCTAAACAGCCACCACAGAAACTTGGTACTAAAAGTATGGTAAAGGAATTTGGCTTAAGAGGCATCTGGAAGATATCTGAAACAGATTCAAAAACTCCTTAAGAAAATAAATAAACAGCATATTTCTGTTCAAACATTTGGCAGGCCTGTTATATGCACATACATTCCACAAACTGTCTAAAGAGAAAAAAGTATAAAATTTTTTAATAAGCCATTATGTAAACTAATATCACAGAAGTAACATACCAGGTATCTGAGATACATGAAACTGCTTTTTCAGCTTTAAAGTCAAACAAACTTCCCTCCATCCAAGTGCATTAGAACTAAGAAAACAGACATCAAGTACTGCACAATTAAATAATCACGGAGAATTATAGTTGTCCAGTTTTAAGTCCTTGCTTGTGCAGTATAAAATAAATAACACTCCCAGTGAAACATCAAGGCAGATGCCTAACCATCATCACTCTTACTGCTGCAAGCTATCATGTCTTATAAATCCATTTACATTTTTAATTCATCTACATTTCATAAGCAGTTAGACTGCTGACCCTCACTCTTACTGGAAAGCTCCTGTTAAAATTCTTCTGGAAAGAGCCATCTATGAACGTTCCAAACACTTTCACACATTTCCTGCCTCAGAGAAGTTATTCACAGACAGCTTATACACACTTGTTCCTACACCTAAATTGTCCTTCATCTCATGAAGCTTTAAGAAATACCTAATGCAATTATCCAATGCTTCATTTAGCTGGCTGAAACTCATTTTCTTCCTTTTGAGAAGCTGCTGTTTTTACAAGGGGTTCTGTAGGCAAAGTGACAGGAAGTCAGGCTTTCCGGTGAAGATACTAATGAACACACGCTTTCCTGCTCCAAGCGCTCCAAAATCATCAAGTTCTGACCTGGTTTTCGCTTCTTTACTCCAGATCAAATCATTGGCACATACATACAATTTTGTAAATGTCAATTTCAAAGGAACTTCCACTGCGAGCAGTCTGCAGTACAAAGCTCAAATGAACAAAGCAGTTTTTGTACTGGGGCTGTTTTATATTAGGACTGTTTTTAATATATAACTCACTTTAAAAAAAAAAAAAAAAAAAAAAGAGGTTGAGTTCTGTTGCTAAAGGATGCTCAGTTTTACTTCTGTCATTTCGATGACCTAAAAACAAGTTATATAAACACTACAATTAGTGCTACTTCAGATTTATTCTATTTTGCAAGATTAAGACCAACCTTTTCTAATGTGGATACCTAAAAACAGATCACTGAATTCAGATTTGGACACTTCCTTGAGTTGAGATTTTCGGCTGCACTGTCATCTTCACCAATCTCACAACCACAGGCTTTGGCAGGAAGGCAAGTCCTCTCCAAAGAACAGTTTTAAAAGCAAATACTACAATCACCAGTCAGGAACAAACTCTAACTTCACGTTTGTGTGCTACACCATCCTAATTACCAGACATCTCAAAATTATTGCCACATTTCATGCTTGCATCCCTCAACTGTGGAGTGCTTATAGGCTGCTGCAAAGACTCTTTGCTCCTCTAGATGTTCTTTATCACACAGGAAACATCATCCATTCCCCCTTATCTGCAGCTGCATAGAATGCTAAAGCAACTGTGAAAACAGCATCAGCTTCATGCTATAATTTCTACAGCTGTCCGAGGGATTTTAACTAAGAGTAGCTGAAACTAACAAGATATTGGTCTTCATTTACTAAGTTTCATCACGGGATTGTGCCCAGCCCTTAGACTCACACTACTTTATATCTCTCTATATAACAATAATTAATGTGCCCCTGTGTATCTATGCAAACTAAGTATTTTGATATAAAAAGATACAATTTTGCTCATGGTGAATATAAAAGGATACATAATGCTTTTATATTTAGTCAGGGACAAAGATTCCTAATAAATTTATTTTTCAAACACTGAACAACCTTTGAAGCGATATTTAACATATTATTAACAGTACACTGTTTGAATCACCTGCAGCACTCAAAACTGCACAAAGAATGCATGTTTTTAATACATTCCTATTGGAAATCTGCACTTGGCATGCTGCTTAATACTGGCTGTTGATCATCTGTCTCATGAATATCAAAGAGTACCCTTGGTCCATCAAAAAAATGTAATAAAGACTCTAGAGCATATGCCAAAAAGAAAGGTTTTACTTAAAAAAAAAAAATCTCTGAACCACTGTAATGTCATCCCTGAATTCCTTCAGGCTTAAGTGGTAACCTGAAATCTTTTTCTCTCAATTCATCATATGATTGGTAAATTAGTCCTACACAGTTCAGCCTCAGCACTGCCATGCATATAACTCTTATATTGAAAGAGCAGCAACAGATACTAACTCAGTGCCATCGCAACTCGGCATCACTGCAGCGCAAGGCAAACTCACAGGCGAGCAAGCCCTGAGCAAGCACTCTAACCTTTGCTAAGGTCACTTTCCTTAATCACTGCAGGATGCACAATTACCCAGTGATTTCCATAAGCATATTCCACTATTCTTAATGGGAAAAAAAAAGGGAAAAAATAGAAAGCTTTCTGCACCTAAATTTCCAACACATACTAGTTTATTAACAGTCAGATTTGCCAAGTTGCTCTTTATTCCAGTGGGGCAGGGGAGGGACCAACCATCTCAAGATCCCTTGCATTTTTCCAAGATGACTCCTACACGTTTCTGTGCTTAAGTGAACCACCAGGTTAGATACTACGTCGAGGACAGATCCCACAAACTTAAGAGCAGCACACGCCCCTGCACCCGAGCCGGGGTAACTCCTCGGATAAAGGCGGCGGATCCCGCGCACACAGGATCCCTCCGGGGTCTCTGGAGGGAGACGGAGCCGCCACCGCACAGCTCTGGG
>NW_010587486.1:8360-53194 GCF_000705375.1 Tinamus guttatus
TGCTGAAAACGGGAGATATTTTGTGAGAAATTTTAGGAGAGCTGAAATGTCGTTGAGTAAGACTGAATGGCCCCAGGACAAAAAAACTTCAGCCTAATGCTGGGCTTATAAATCTAGTTTATCTGTTAATCTATATTTTATTACCAAAAAAAGGCAACTTTCTCACAGCATCATCTATCTTGTATTTTTCTTTTTTTTTTTTTTTTTTCCCTGAAGCAACCACTATGAATAGTGGAATGAAGTTTGGATGGGGAAGGCTAAGGAAGATGCCAGAAGTTGGCTTCTGACAGACTGAAAGGGGAACATGAATTCTTAAATCGTGGACTATTCAGAGCCCGTCTAAACTTAGGATGTATTAGTCTGAGTGACTCTGGATACGTTATAAGGTTCATCTTAATTTGACGTAATCTTTTTTGAAAATGGCTTTAATATTAAGTGGATTCATGAATACATAAACTTTAATGGATAAAACATGATCTTTCTGCTCAGCAGTTTTATGTAGAACTAAAAAATAGATGCGTTTCATCTTATTATTTGGAAGCTGCAAATAACTCTGTCATGGGCAGCATGATCTGTCTGAGCCAATGAGACTGACTGATGAGACTAGCCATAGATGGAACAAGCCTCTCTGGAGTCTGGCTTAAGTGGCTTGAGACAAGTGTGTAATAAAAACAGTGTAATAAGAATCCTTCCTTTATTGGAAAGACCTTGTCTAATTGAACTATGAGATATAGGTAAGCAGACCCACGTGTTTATAAAGAAACAAAATGAACCAAAACGAAATTTTTAATGGAAGAACAAGTGCATTCAATCCGATGAGCCAAACCTCCAAGGCAGAAGGTAGTGATCCACCCCACTTTGACGCTGTTAATAACAAATGAACAGAAAAAAAAATGTGAATTTTCATTTTGCAGAGGGTTCCTGTTTGAAATTTGGTCCTCTTGGCTCCATGGACCTCTTGAGGCGGATGGAGGATGTGGCAGGTCCTGGTGGGACACAGTTGTCCATGATCCCCACGCACTGCTGGGCACATTTAATGCCACCCTGTGGTGGGTATAGTGCCTTCTATAGAGAATGCTGGAAAATGACAAAGTATTGTTCTGTCATCACAAAAGCGACAATGTAATGAGTGTAAATTCAAAATATGCGAACACCCTAAATCCTACTGCTAGTAATATTGAAATTTTCCAAGAGCGGGTTAGTAACTACAGCTTTCATTTCTCCTCATTTGTTACTGGCACTGTGAGAATTTCCAGCAAGAGGTTAGTTCCTATCGTGCTGCTTTTACATTTTTATTTTTTTATGTCTTTGGCTTAGAATTTCCACTTTAGCCTCTCATTATAGTCAGCAAGCACCGACCCGCTTCTGCTGTCTCTGATTAAAAATGAAGCTTGTCGGTATGGGGTCTTTTACTGCTCTTAGGATTTGCAGCTAGTGAAATGGTTCTCCTTGGGACGTGGCCCTCCATGCGGTGCACTCGCTGTTGGTGCTGGTCACTGTTAAACGCCACGCGTGGCCCCTCTGCCCCGAGCAAGAGGAGCCCACGTTTTTGAGTGTTGTAACGCTGTGGGTTGGAGGCCTTGACCCAGTCCTTGTCTTCTGTTCCTCTGGGATTCAACACAGCTCGAAGTCGCTACTGGTTTTGATTTGTGCGCTGGGGTAAGGATGCTGATGGTGTCAACAAATGAATTAACTCGATTTTAAAACTCTTTCACTGTCAATGCCAGGTGGATTTAATCGGTAGCAAGAACTGCGAAGGCATCCAGGTGTTCCTGTAGTTTGCTCCCTCCTCTGTGAAGGGCTTCCCTTCCTGCTAACACAGCTGGAGCGCTTGCGCTCCCTTTCTCGTTCCTCTTTGCAAGAGGGTCTGTATGCGGGGAGCGAGGACGGGCTATCGTTCATCATCCCAGTGACGTCCCTCCTGCTCAGGAGAACTTTTGCTCCCCACTCATGCATTTATATGAGCATATTTTTTTTCCCTTCAAATCACAGGCTTCCAGGGTAGGTGAAGACTGGAGAGGCCTCAGCTACAGAGATCTGGCGGGAGTTACTTGATACTTATTTTCTGCCTCCCTCTCTGTCTCTCTGCTGCTCTGTCTCACCAGGCAGTATTAAGACAAACATGATTTCATTTTCTCCTCAGTCATCTGAAACATCTTCTCTTCTGCAGTGCCAGTGGTGAAATGGGTTTTCCAAGTTTAATTAGCAAGTCAAACAATAACCCAAACACTCTCGCCGTGTTTAGCTAAAGGTTCTGTATCCTCAGCTGAATAGCAAAGGTCTTGCAGCGCATGTGCTTCCTGTTTGTGTCACTTGCAGAGAGCATCCCTTTAATTTTTTATTTATTTTGCTTTCATAAGCAAGCTGACTGATAGCTGGTTTGTTCTCTCTTTCAGGTCGTGGAGACAAATCTGGTGGCTTTTGACTGTCATTGGATCATTATAAATGAGGTAACTGTCAAGCAAACATTGTGAACCGTGAATCCTGTTCTCAGGCTTTCTGGCACTTTTCCTGCTGATCTTGATTTTGCCAAGAGGAAGTGGTAGCTGCAACAAAGTTGGGGCATGCTGGGAGGGGGGATGTTACTGAATACGAGCAGAATTACAAGTTTGGGGGCTTTGTTGCTTTGTCTTGCCTATTTTAAACAGACATCCTTGTATGAATAAATGAAAAATACTCCCCTACTGGGTATCTTTAGCCTTCACTTTTGATTTGACTAAGAGATTTAAAAAAAAAAAAAAAAAAACCTTAAAAAACTTTTCCTGAGTGAAGTGCTTTTGTTCTGTGTTTTTTGGGGTCTTTTTTTTATTATTATTATTTTTTATTTTTTATTTTATTTTTATTTTCCCTAAGTATATTTCACTTCTCTCTAAAAATCCCCCTGGAAGTCAATGCTGGTTGTCATCAAACCCATCGGTATCCGTGGGAGGCTTTTTGATAGAGTTCAGGGTAAGGTCACATGCGAATGTTCATAAAGAGAAGACTGGAAGAAAGTTGAATCGAGAGCCCATTTTTAAAATGTGCAATAGGCTCTTCTATGAGAGCTTGTCAACTAAAATATGACAAGTCAATAAGGGAAGTGGCTTTGCATATAAAACATGGAACCATGCAGTTCTTGGCTGCATTCAGGTTTTTCCTTTGGTTTATGAAAAGCGAAATAGGTCCAGAATGGCTGGGACTCCCTGGAGAGGTAACTCTCCCCTAGTGTAGGTCATCTTATCCTCTCTGTATTCCCAGAATAAAGGATAACTTGGAGAAATTGCTTACGAATTCCAGGCCTACTTTTTAGCTTTTCTGTACATCTCTGCTTGCGTAGTTACTAGGTCTCCATTTGTAGAGTAAGTTATAGTGAAGAAAGTGAATCCCAAGTAGTTTTTAAGTAGTTTTTTTTCATGTGTATATTTTGGTAACTTTGTTGCAGTGAGATGATGCTTGGTATACTCTTTCAAACCCAGTGAATTCCCAACCTGTTTTTAGCCAATTTTCTCCGGGAAAAACTGTATCTTGATAAGTACTGTATCAGTAATTTGGGATCAAAATGAATTATTAATTTGGTCAAAACAAGTCAACAATTAACCTCAGTATGAATAGATCAGACCCAGTTCCTACATGGAGCCCAGCTATAGGTTTTCTACTTCAGTGAAAGATCTTGCTACAAGTTTTGCAGTTTGGTCAACTGTAAATGAATTTGAGCTGGAAAACTCCAAAAAAGATGCTTGGTCTTAGCTGTGTTACCTGTCCCCCCAAAAAAGCAAAGTAAAAGCAGAGGTTGCGCTCTGAGCATTTTCTGCAGGCTGAAGGTTTCAGAAATCAGTGTCTCCACGGGACTGATTTTGCTTTCTGAGCTCTATGGCTTGTGGGCAGCAGCAGATGAAACCGGGGCAGCAAAAGCAGCTACTGCTCTGCGCTGCCTCCCCTGCTCCCAACCTCTTCCTTGAGCTGCTGCTCCCACGCTGGGGTAGCTCCAGCGGCGTTCGCCGAGGCACCCGCATCACCCCCCGCGTTTTATAGCCCTTTCGTATGCAATTGGTGGAAGCTGAGGTGAAGCTCATTTTCCCAAGCTGTTATGTGAACCAGAGTCATTAAAATCTTCTCTGTAGCCCATTGGGTCATCCCTGCTGGCAGCTCCTGAGAACGCCAGCTCATTTCATGCCGGGGAAGTAACCTCCTCAGCCATCTCGGCTTAATCTGCTGCTGGAACTAAAGCCCTAAGTTCCTTAAGTTGCTTTTAGGTAATTTACTGCCAGCTCTGTCTGTTTTTACAAGGCTAAGAATATCAATATTTGGGGCAAATAAAAATCAGCCAAAAAAAAGTTTTTTTAGATAATGATATAGATGGTCTCGTGTTGTGTCCTATTTTTCCTTTGGTTCCTATCACTATGTTCAAATTATAGCGGGAATGTAAATATTTCCTGAATGATGAATGTTTGATGATAGGATTTATTCATTGCAACGTTTTACCCGCTCAGTAATAAGATCCCGAAGACTCCACTTGGGCAGTGCAAGGTTTGGAACTGGAGGGATTTGCAGGACCCTTGCAGTGTTCTAATAGCTGTCTTCACATCCTCAGCCAGAGCATTTCATAGGTTTTCCATTAATTACTGCTGGCCATCATACCTGGAGACGACTGTGAAGCGATCCGAGCGCTCTGCCCATTTTTCTGTAGTTTCTTGCACAATTCTCCTGTAATGAACCCGGGCCTGTGTGATTGGGGCACTTGTTTTACCAAACATAAGCTGTCAGGTAACTGTTTTAAGTAAGTAACAGTGCTTTTCTGACCTTCTGGTTTGAGAATTTATTGCTGTGAAGCTGCATTTTTTTTTTTCTTTGCAAAGACTACACGATTCAAATAATCCCTTGCAATGAAATATTAAAACTGGAGCTAGTCTCCCTTTTCCATCACTCTGCCAAATTCATACAGCACTTCTACTGTGTATAATGCCATGAAAGGAAAAACACCTTCAGTTTTGTGATGGTGAATCTGCTTAGGTTCGCAGGCTAGCATCTGTTTGTCTTAATTTCTAGCTTTAAGTGCTATAATGCCTGGAAACAGTTACTTAACTTTTATTGTCCCAATTATTGACATTTTATTAGATAATACCACAAATTTGCTTCAGGACTGCGCATATGGGAGGAAGGGGGGGGTGGTTTCCTATAAGGTAAAATTTGCTAAAGCATAATATATATCTTATTAGTCCTCTGCAAATACTACATATCTGTTCTGCCTGATCTTTACATTTAAGCACTCTGCAAATGGATGCTCCTCTTTCTTCAGGGCCTTTAAGCAGATGGCTTAATTCCTTATTTAAAGTTTGCAGCAGTCATAGGCTTGAATTCAGTGATGATCAAATAGACCTGTGCAAAACGTGAGAATGGATTTCTCACTCTGCCCCTCGGCCTGCCCATCTCCCACTTGCCTTCCCTGCCTCTGCTTGCTGCTTTCCTCCGCACGACAGCAAATCCTGTCTCCGGCGGCCTAGGACCTTAAGATTACACTTCTTTCTGACTCTTAAATCCTAAGTGTGCATCAAGCTCAGATTTTATTTAGCGGAACTGTTGAAGGGACACTCATAGGCTTTTCATCAGTTTTCTTTCTTTTTCAGTGAAAGAAATGGGCTTTTTTTATTTTAAATCCTTGTCTGACTTGAGCGTTTAGCTTTTCTAAAACATTCAGGGTCATCTTTTTATGCCCAAGGCTGTCGCCCATTCTCTGTTACTGCCATTCACTCAAGGACAGCTAAATATGCTTCCCGCCACCTAAAGCTTCTCTACATGAAATGAAAATATTAATGGTGCTGTGCAAAGGACTGGGTGGGTTTCATCTGCCATCGTGTGCACAAGTCTAACCAGCCATGTTAGAAAAAAATTGAAACAGGTTCACAGTAAATGCAGATAAGATTTGTGTGGGAAGAGACTGAAAAGTTGGGCTTGGTTGGCCTTTAAAAGCCAACGCTGAGAGGGGCTGCGCTGTTTGTGCGTCCCTGCGTCTGGCGTGTGAATAAACATGTTGCTGTCCAGGGTTGGAGGACAAGGGTGGTGCAAGAACGGGCGAGTTCAAACTGCCCATGAACGAGAGCAGGGTGAAAGTCGGCAGAGGCTTCTAACTGCCAAAG
Source organism: Tinamus guttatus (assembly GCF_000705375.1). The sequence goes on from NW_010587486.1 coordinate 14,474, forward strand.
GCATGGGAGCCTGGAATGGGAAAACTCCTCTAAGGAGAGGAGCGGGAAGGAAAGAAAACCGGGAAATAATCAGATTGGGCTGAATGACAACATTTATTAGCTCTCCAGTGTTGTCTGGCTTCCCGCTGGAGTCGATGCCTGGTGTGTAGAGTTGATCTTCTTCAGTTCCCATTTTCCAGTTCATCTCTAAGCAACTATTCATCTAGAATCACTCTTCTTTCCCTCTTTGCTTGGCTGCTGGGATGGAATAGGCATCTAATTTTATCCTTATCATGTGAAATAGGACATCAAACCTTTATTCTCACCCCAGGTCAACTAAAGGCAGGTTTGGAACTGCATGTTGAGCTTATAATTAAATTCTAATTAAAAAAAAAATCACTAAATGCATACAGGTGCCAGATATGTTGAACGTGGCCCACTGTCATTTTTTTTGACATTTGATTCTTGTGTAACAGCTCATCTGCCACCCTTACATCATTATTCTGTGTCCTCCTTTGAAGTGCAAATGCAAATTGTTTTCTCTCATACAATAGTTGCTTTATATAGTTTTCTTAAGTCAGATCCAAAATTCAAGAATGAGAGATGGTACTGGAGAGTCATGATATAAAAGGCTCCTCACGGTGCCAAGTATTAAAGCACGACAAAGCAATATGTAGCAAATTGCTAAAGCTGAGTTTGTGTTTGCCTGGTATTGATTTGTAGTTAGCTTGAAAGCTGAGTTTGTGGGATAATCAGTGCAAGTCTTAACATCTAGAATAATAGTTGTCATTAATCTGTTGAAATCTGGGACCACAGGGAAATCTCCTTGGTGTTTGGATTCTATTATTAGTTTCCAGATGATGTAAAAATAGTTGGTGGGCAACCTAAAGGTGAAAATGAGGACTTTCTAATTAAAATTCACACAAAAAAGTGCTGAATGCAAGGGAAACAAGAAAAGATTTTGCGAGAGGAAAGACAAATGAGCAGCCAAAAGGGAATTTTTTTTCTAAAATGGTATTTAGCAATATAATGTGGCCATGTAGGTATTTTTTCTGGCATTATCAAAACCAATCTCTCTGTTACAACTTGGGCACCATGTGTAATGAAAACCATATGAACTTTTTGTAAACCTCCTTCAGAAAGGCAAAAATCAACATAAGATTCTTGCACTCTCCTTTCTGATTATATTGTAAGTATTAAAAAAACATGTTTTACTAAAACAGCGGTTTCTATTTTACATTACAGCTAGTGAAATGATACAGGTTAAATGAAAAGACAGAATCTTAGGCTTAGAGAAACCATTATCTATGGTACATTACGGATTAATCAACCAGAAGTGCAAGATATTGCACAGGACACAGCTGATGCCTTGTGTTATTTTTGTTTGCAGAAAAATCTATATTTCATAAAGAACATTAATAACAGATGAATTTGAAAACTCTGGCATTGTATGAAGAAGAATAAAAGGCTTTACTGTAGTCAAGAGAGTTGAAGTTGAGAGTCACAAGTTGTGCATTTATCTTGAGAACTTTAAAGGAACTACATGAGTAGCAATATGTCCAAACCGGTTACTCCAAAATGGTTTGTTTAAAGAGTATTAGCTGAAGCGCCACAAAAGCCAAAATTGCTGGGTTAGTTGTCTTGCCGTTTAAAAATCTATGTTTTCAAAAAGCTTGATGATCTTTTTATGAGAAATGTTACCATTTGAGCTCAAATCTTGCTCCTTATGTGTGTCTCCTAAGTTCTTAGTAGCGGGTATAGATGGGGCAGCTAGAGGCAAAGAAGTCATGACTTCTAGCTACAGGCACAGCAGTGCAGATGTGCTACATCCTTACAAAAAAAAGAGAAGCTAAAAATACACAAATGAGAATCAGAAATATTCAGTAAGCATTGGCTGAATGGAGGAGTATTTATGTGCAGGCTGCTAATGGAGTTCTTCAGGAGCCTCCCTTTTGGGGGAAAATAGCTACAAAATTATTCATCTGGCATGTTTTGGGGCATCAAGAATATTCACCTAATCTGATTAAGGCAGCTTTCGAACAAACAGTTCAGTGTTCAGTTCAAACAGTTCATATGGAAAATAACTTCTAGTTGTAGAGATTGAGCACTTTTGTAGTTTGTTTCTCTTGCTTTGCAGTTTTTGTGTGACTGTGCTTGTAAGCCCATGCTCCTTCCCATCGAATTTGAGGGCCACATCTTTCGATACTGTAGAGCCCCTGTTGCCTGTCAAGCTGCTGGTATTTCTGATACATAAGGAACTGCTTTTCTGATCTCTTTAACCTGCTGTAAAAACTAATCTTTTTAAGCTTAATGCTTTACATATGAACATATTAAGCTATTTTTTTCTTTAGAGCGTTTTTCCGCAGAGCTGAGCGTTCAGCTCCAAGTTTTCCTAGGTACCCAGCAGAGTAGAAGGTTGGGTTTAACTTTGGGGTTGCAGTAGCAAGCAGGCCCCCACCTGGGACCAACTCATGTGATTTTCTTGGCCCTTTTGCTAAATGGTGCTGGCTACTTTGGGCGCCGCTTACAGGGTCTTGAGACTCTGTTTCCAGGGAATGGGCACTTAAGGCCTGGATAACTGTCTGAGCCTTGGCAGCCCCTACCTAATGCTGCGCTAAGAAATGCATTTTGTGACGACTGCCTGCTGATTGGTGCATCATCGGCCAAGGATGCTGAGAGAGACTTTAAGTAAAAACATCTAAGGTAAAAGAGAGGGAGAGAAAAATCGAAATAGAGAAACTGTACCCAGTTGGGTCTACAAGGATTCTTCAGCACTTGGGCAGAGCCCGCATAAAACACGTTTATACATGTGGTAGGTTGGTCATCTTAAGGAGCTCGTTTATGTTCTCCTAAGGGCTCCACACCAGAGCCGTGTAGCACCCGCATGTCTCCGGGCCCTCTAGGTTGATTTTCCGTTTGCAATTCCGTGGTAACGCTCCTGCCCTTTAACCTCTCTGCGTATTCCCTGCCTTTTCCCTTCAGGAGATCAGCGATGCAGACGTGCAGGAGCTGGTGCGAAGGTCCATCGGGAGGTTGACCATTATCCGGCAGACGTTCCCGGTCCCCCAGAACATAAGTCAGCGCTGCTTCCGCGGCAACCACCGCATCTCCTCCTCGCTGTGTGATCCCAAGGACCCCTTCTCCCAGAGCATGGAGGTAGTTGCCATACCGGGCTATGCCCGCCTGTGAACTGCTCTTCGTGATGACTTGCAGGTTTTTTCTCCAGGGGCACATGTGATCCTATATTTATTTTTAATGTCCTCTCTGACACAGAGCTTAAGGATTCATCATGGGACTGGGAAAATACTTGGGCAGGGGGGCAGGAGCAGCTCTGATGGATGAGAAGGATTGACTTGGTGCACAGCAAGCAAGGAGAGGCTGGAAATAAAACCCCTAAGGCCCATACAGTTGGGTAGATGTTCTGCTGTCCTGTTAGCTTGTTGTTGTTATCTCATCATGAAGAGCTTCCTCTGCCCAAAGCCTTATGAACTGCATGCTGGCCTTCTCTAAGGCACAGATGTGCTGGCAGTAGGAAAGCCATCCTGGGGACACCCATGTTGCTCCTTTCAGACTCAATGTCTGGAGGTGTAGGTTTGTGGCCACGTTGCAGAGGGGCCTTATTTTTAGGTATGTAGTTACAAATTTCACTGACCTCATGTCAGTGGCTCACAACTGCCAACATATTGCAGGTTGCCAGTGAGATGCACACGCAAGTACACACAGACCTTCAAAGAGGGCAGAAACCAGAACATATTTGTGCTATTTCCACATTTCTGGTCTTTTGTGGATAGAAACTGTGGGGAGAAAACCTTAATAGCCCTCCTACTGTATGAAATTGGAAACTGCTCATGGTCACTGTCCTACCAAATTTACATATATTTTTTCAAGAGCTACTCCTCTCTCTTTCTCTTAGGATGTCTGGTTAGGCCGAGTCATGGCAAAGTTACAGCAAACCGGGAATGCAAGATTAGATGAAAATATTGGTTTTTACCCTCGTTCTTTGGCATGGTCATGTATAGACGTGTAGAAAGAAGCCTGTATTGGCAGTGGTCCTTGCCTGAGCAGCAAAACCAGCAGTCTTCGGGAAAACCATGAGCCTAACGAAAAAAGGGAGTGAGAGAAAGCAGTGGGAGAAAAACAGGAAGATGCAAAGGAGTGTCCTTGATGAAAATGAATAGCTGTGTAAGGGGAAGGAAGAGCAAGAGCAGTGTGGCCGGTGCCAATTTGCTACAAATTGGCAAATTCCACTGCACGTGTTAGGTGGACTGTGTGTCTTAACCTAAGTGTTCTGATCAAACCACTGCTCGGATAGCTGTAATCTTCCTATTGGAAGCTTTCCTGAATTTTCAGTGCAGCGAAATGATGGAGGTTTGATGAGTTTAACTGCTCTGCACGGCTAAGTGGCTGTGCGCTGCCTTTCCTCAAGAAAGCAGCACCTCGTTAGCAGCAGAGTGAGGTTGTGCTACATAACGAAAGGCAGAAAAAGTCAGGTGCAGCTTCCCCTGTGTCTCCACATGATGTATAGACCTGAGAGCAGCTATGGCGCTTGTTCCCTGTTTCTTTGTTCTTCCCAAAAATATTATAAATTAACTTCTGTTCCAGGGGGAAATGGGAACAGTTTATAAATTGAAAACCTTATTTTTAGTATTTTTTATGGTATCAAAGAGGGAACCAATCAGAAATAGTCTCTGGAAATTGAGTGGATTTTTTGAGTTTTTTTCTAAATTACTTCACCTAAAGGCTATGTGAGTAATTAATTTTTTAATTTTTGAATTGAATTCAATTTTAAGCATCTTAATTGCAACACTGGAAAAGATTTTGATGACAGTCATTCATTGTCTCTGTAGGATTGACCTTGTCAAAACAATCTCTGTCACTTTAGAGGCCCTCCTGAAAAGGCAGAAGAAGTTAAAAGTTGGATGACTAGCAGTTTTTACTGCTGTTATCCTTTAGGCTAAAAACGCACCTAAAACTCAGCTAAAAACTAGTCAAATTGTACAGAGGAGAGACATAATTAATCCATATTAATCATCTGTGCTTAATTTATTTACTAATATCTTGCTTCACATTTCTTAAAGTAAAGTTCATTTAGGTTAACTTTAGTTAATATCTAAAGTTAATGGTGCAACTATCTGGCGTTATTCAGTTATATACAGCTTGTTATTCCAAGTGTCCAGCGATTACTTGGAGAGAGACTGGGAATAAATGGAGTATCAGCAACTGATACCGGGCAAAGCATGAAATACCTTGGTAAATTTACATGGGAAACGAGTAAAAGTGCAAAGTAACTTTAAATTGCAGCCCTGCTGTGCACTGGGACGATTATTAATGATGCGCGAGCCTGGCAGTGAAAGGGAAGGGTGAGTTTCAGAATCAGAAATTAATTGTAGTGTCTTTATCATTGTTTTATCAGTGATGGATTGCTGTTAATGCTAAGCTGAACTGTTAGGAAAGGAATAACAACGCTTAGTAATTGCTGAACTCTGTCCTCCTGAGCACGATTAATACTTGATGAAGGCCCAGCTCTATTACTCTTAGATTAGTAAGTGCATCCTTCCTCATGAACCGTGACAACAGCTTTCTGTTCCCATGCCATTAGGTTATGGAAGCTACCTTGAGAGCAATGTCATTTTGTTGGGAAATGATGACTTGGCACGTGTAGCCCTTCATGTACCAGTTTAGCCTCATTAGTGCCCTTATTGTCGGTGCGCCCTACGGGCTTTTTCCTTTTATTTTGGTTATGTAAAGTGTCCTCGGGTGTCCAAGAGCTGTAATAATAACTTCTTTCCCCTCAAACCAAATGTCCCCTTCATGCAGGCTTCTCTGGGAAAATACTGTGGTAGCCAAATTCTTGGAATTCTTCGTAGATGTAGGGAATATGTAGATAAAGCAACCAACTGGTTTTTCAAGTGGTGCATGAATCTGAACCCTCGCGCTCGATCCATGCCTCTAATCCTCTCATTCACGGTCTGTCCTTGCAGGAGGTGAGTTAAATAAATTAGGTCCTATGTTACTCCACTGACTTTGCAAACGAGAGTAGTCAGAATCCCTGGACTTGGTGGGAAAGCTTGAGTAACAATAAAAATCCATCTCCCAGGAAGAAGGGAGTGAAGGATCGTTGTCATGCAAAGAAAAAGACAAACAAGGATCAGCAGCTCAGTACTAACAGCACAAAGTTGTAACAGCAGCAGGGAATCCCAGGAGTTCATGGGAGGAGAGAGGCAGACCATGAGATCTCCTTCAGTAAGATGTGGGAGGTGAAGTGCCTGGGGAAATTGTGTCGAGGTGGGGAGGCAGATCAACTCTCTCCTGGATCATATGGGGGAAGAAGCCTGTCACAAAAGCTTTCCGGGAGGCTCGTACGGAGCAGATTGCAGACGACATAGTCAAAGCCAGCATGAAAGGTGGAATTTACATAAGAAAATCAAAATATACAGTACATGACTCTATTATAAGGAGGAATTGGGCAGGAAGAGATGCTGTTCTGTTTTGCTGTTCTGTATGTGGGTTTCCTGTGGAAATACTCAGAATTGCTGTGCTTCCTGGCCTCTCCCTGCTCCCTGTTCCTGCAGGACTTTCCCAGTCTTTGGGTATTTTCACAAGGCAGAATAAGGGCATTCTCCCTAAAGCTGGCGTGATTTCTTATTATAGATATCCTTCCTTTAAGGTTTTGAGTAGACCATCTGCACAGAGGAGCCCTTGCATAGAGCATTTAACATATTCCTCAAATCTGGGTCTTTTGGCAAGTCTGTGACTGATGGAGAAGAAAAAAAGAGGCAGCAAGCCTGCCTCAATTAGCAAATTGCTGCTAGCTAATTTGTTTTCAGGGGCTAGCAATTCTCACAGCCCCTTTCACAGCAGAGCTGAGGAAAATGAGTTTGCCTTGATAACTGCAAGCCCCGGGGCTTCAAATGACCCGCAGGTTATCTAAAAATAATATTCCCAAAGGTCCCTCGCCTTTAGGAGTGTCATTTTGCTTTCCAAGCACCTGTGGTTCTATTTGGGGTGCTGTTAGCAACTTAAATGTTTCTGGCATTTTGAGACATGAGTGAAAAAAGGCTGCTCTTTTAAAATTATTTTTGGAAACATTTATGATGGTGCACTTGTGTTATTTTGTATTGAACTGCATCTTTCGCATTCGACTCAGTACTGCATGCATTTAAAAACACATATATAGAAAACGTAGCAGGCTAAGTGGAGTGGGCTGACAGGGTTTTTTGTTTGTTTGTTTTCCTGAGTTGGACTTTCCCTTAGTTGATGCTAAACTGGAACTTCCTGACACCATTCGCGTGCCCACGTGAAGTACAGACGTGCAGCAGAAGTGATGGTGCATGAATGTCTGAAAAGTTCCTTGCAACTTTTCATATTTAAAGGAAGTCTGTTTAAGTAAATGAGCTAGGCTTTTAATCCTGGAACTGTGCGAGTGACTGGACTGTGCATGGTTCATGTGTGTAGTTTGTATTTGCCCATCAACAGTAGCGTTACTGTTCCAGGCTGTTGTGACTAGTAAAGCAGTGATTTTTTGATTCCCAAATAAGCCATTTTGTTATGAGCAGGTTTTGGGCGAGGCGAAGTTCTGGCTGATGAGTTCTGGCTGCTGGCAGGGCACCACAAATAATCCCCTCATTTCATATCCTTGCAGATCTCCAATCTGTACATATATGACACTGTCCTGCTGCTGGCAAATGCCTTTCACAAGAAGCTGGAGGACAGGAAGTGGCACAGCATGGCCAGCTTGACCTGCATCAGGAAGAACTCGAAACCGTGGCAGGGAGGCCGCTCCATGCTGGACACCATCAAGAAGGTACCTGTCCCTTCTGTTTATTCACCTGCAATTTCTGAGTTAATTGCATTGAGATGGCCTTTCCTCTTGAGATCTGGACTATTCTGGCTAGTACTGGCCTTATCAAAGCAGTAGTTTGAAGTCTTCAGAATGAAAACACTCTCTAGATTTTTTTATTTCTTTTCCATGTCACAAGGAGCATATTTGAAGTTAATTAATTGAGTCTGTTTATTAAGCTGGTAGAAATTTCAAGTACAAATAATACATTGGAAGAGTGTCACAGATGAAGGGGTAAAGCAGAGAATTTCTTTTTTCCTGAAGCATTTTATGTTACAAATAAATCGTTGTACACAGAGTAGGATATTATTAAAAACAAACGAACAAAATATTGGACAATTATATCCAGCTGATATTGTCAAATGTGTTGTTGCAGTGCTATCAACACTTGTAGGGGGATCATAGAAATGAGAGCTGTGTTAGGGGATCTCGTCCATATCCAGCCATTGCAAAACTGTTCCCTATAGGAGACTTTTGTCTAACCCTGAGTCTGCTAGATGAATCACTCACTACTTCCCTGTGAATATTATTTCATCCCCTAATCGTGCTTGTGTCCAAGTAATTTTTTCTTCCTCTTCTGCATTTAATGATATTTTTACTAGTTATTCCCCTTCTGTCATGATATTGACACCTGCCACAATTATCCCAGCCTTCCAGGTCAGTATTTAGTCAAAACTTACATAGCTTGATAGCTTACCATTTCTTCATGAATTATTCCATTCAGCCCATTTGGTCTCTTTGTTATTGATGTCTCTCATAAAAGCGCCTTCTCGTTTGTCTTAATGTACTTTCTGCTGAAGTAGATTTACATTTGAAGTGCTGCCAGTGTATGCACTGTAAATAAAAAAAGACATGGTAGTTTGGGGTTTTTTTTTTTTCCCTTTTTGAAGTGCTTTATTTAAGGGTTTCATTAAAAGGACATAAAAATAACTTAAAATCTGCCTCAAGAAGTTGCTTTCCTGCATTAGCCCTTTAACTACACCAGAAATGATGCAGGCAAGAAGGAAGGACTTGAGTGGCTCTGCAAGGCGGCTCCTTTTTTTTTCCCCCCAGTTCTGGGGCTAACCTGCATTATCTCCAGCAGAGCAATTGAAAACTTTCTCCAAACACTGTCCCCAGATTGAGTTCTAATAGCTGGAAGTTGTGAGCCTGCAGAGGTAATCTAGGATGCAGTTCTTATTTTGGGGCAGGTTACAGCTTTCTGCAACTTTCAGTTATGTTGCGCTTAGACTATCAGAGCGACTTGCAATGCACATTTTCCACTCCTGTGTATTTTGGGCTACATTTAAAGCAAGGCTGATTACAGGGCTTTCTTATCAACTTGCTTTTTGTAAATGCTGTTGCTCATATTTTCGTTGGCAAACTAAAGGCTATTCCTCCTTTCTGAAACCCAAATGGAGCTGCCTGGGCTGGCCAAGTCAGAATAACTACTTCCCTATTAGAGTTTGAGTTTACTTTCCAAGCTCGGAGTTTTGAGCAAACTCCATCAGCCCTGCCAGCATCTCTAAATTTAGGTCCCCTGTGAAAGGAACTGCTGAATATTTCTCATCATAAACATTTATGGGACATTTGTGGAAGTGAGGCTGATCCTGTCCTCCTCAAAACATCCTTTAAGCTGCTCCTTATCCCTCTTTTGCTGTCTTGCATCTCAGCCGTGGAGTTTATTGCATTTTTGGCCACATGGTCCTGGGTAGCCTAAGTTCATCTTTTTTCTATTTCCCACCTTCTAAAGTCATACGATTAATAAAGCAAATTGATCCTGTGGCCACTCACAGAAGAGCTGTGCAGCATTTAAGATAATTTGGCAATGCTTTACCCTGAAATCTGAAGAAAAAATGGACAACCAAGAAATATGAAAGCATTCAAGAAGGCAAAAGCAAATGGAACTTTCAAAGTTGTGGTTAACTTGGATCAAATGCCAGGGAAATTCATGACATGCACAGCTCCAGCCAGGCTTGTCACCTGTTCTTGAAGTAACAGAATAGCCCTTTGAATCATCCCTGCTGTTCTTGGTTATTTTTCACTGTTGAACATGTGATTTCCAGGTCATTATTTTTAAAAACAGCTCCAAAATTGTTCCTCTATGTGAATTCTGCTGATTTGACAGGGCCTGAAAATCATTCCAAGCCCGCTTTTATTAATGAGAACTAGTATCTGTCCCTATCCGTTCTAAAAGTGAATAATTATATTCCTTAGGCAGCATAACTGTACTGAGGAATTTGGCCAGCTTCCGTGATTCATCCTGAATTCCCTCCTTCAGGAGGAACTATCCCCAAACATGCACGTGGAGTTGCTTGTTTCTGCTTCGCAGTGACAGAAATAACAGTTACTGGAAAACAATCTACTGTTAGAAGAACTAATCATCCTAAATATCCCAAAAATAAATGCGATTATATGGAGGATCGACTCAGAAAAATGACATCAAATATGTGCATGTATCTTTTCATGCCACCAGACCTCTTCCCAGTCAGTCTCATTTGTTTACCTCTGACAAACAGCAAATTTTAGGGCTAGCAGCAGCCTAGAGCCTCTTTCTCTGTGGAAAATGAGCTGTATCTTATGCTGTTCCATGAATCACAGGCAGGATTGTCAACTAGTTCTGATCTCAGTGACGTTCAGTGGTGATATATGAAACAGATATCAAATTGTTTTTCAGATAATAGATTTCCTTGCTGACAGCTGAAAATGCTATTTTGAGTTGTAAACCAAACAAATTTGATACTGCAGACATTGTCAGAGAACACCAAATGCTCATAGTCCGTGTTTAGAGGATTTTTCTGCTGAGAGCCACCGATTTTTCCTTAATTGCAAAATAGCTCGTATATCAGCACCGCTGTAGTTTGCAAAAAAAGGGACATTTGAAAAGGAGCAGGGAGAAGCAGTGAAACATTTTATACCTGATGCTTGGCAAGCTGATGTTCCCATGTGAGCGCCTGACTGCTGGGTAAATAACCGCTTAGATCAGGGACTTGCTTGCGGAATAGCAGTGCCCAAGTGTTTATCAACTGTAGTTTGTCTTGCTAGTGCATTGCTAGTCCACACAAGACCCAAGTAGACTCCAGCTATATTGCTAAGCTCTATAGCAGCTCTGCGAGGCCCAGAGCAGCGATCAGAGACCTAAGTAAAACATTTTTGTCTTAACGACCGACATTTCACTCCTCAATTTTAAACGTGTCAGGAAATTGCGTGCTTGTGGCTCAGTCTTGGAGGAATTTTAGCAAGGAGACGATAAATCTGCCCTCCTTTCCTCCTGAATAGTATTGTTTCTTTAAGGCAGCTGAACTGAATGAAATATTTCTGCCTCTTACCCATTATCTTAATTAAGGGTGAGATAACTCTGAAAAAATTCATCAGGAAGTTGCTGGATCCGTAACTGTCACGGATGGCCATTTCCTCCATGGGCTCTTTCCACTATGCAATAAATCAAATAAATGTTTTAGGGGGATCCAGGTAGTGCAAAGCCTATGCAAAAAAGGAGAGGAGTGCTGTCCTAAAACTCTTCTTAGAGCCGAGAGCAGTAAAACAAGCACCGGTGCCATGGGAAATGCTGCGAGGGCAGCAGGAGCTCCCAGATACGTTACCTGGGCTGCTAGGCTGGGCACAGTCTGGGAGAGGGAGCTCTAACCAAAGGCAGACTTCCACGAGAAACCTTCAAAATTCCCACAATATGTAAGAAAGTTTCTGTTGTGGCGACTGCTGGGTTTGAGATAGGAAGAAACCAGCTCACGGACTTGTGTGTCTTGGTGCAACCACAGCAGCCGTGTAAAAGTCAAGGTAAACAAACATACACAAAGGTTTTGCTGTGGATACTGCGTTTCAAAATATAGTAGTTAAGCCTGATGGCCTTTATGAGGTGTTAGGTATTGTGTCTATGCAAAGAATTTGGGGGTTGTTTTCTTGGAAAGCAGATTTTATTCCTTCAGACATAACTGGTGTTAAATCTCTCTTCAGGTAATCCTTTTGATGGCATTTGTTCAGACAAGGACAAGCGTTGCAAAAACAAAGCAAAACCTAACTTTTTGAATTTGCTATGTCAAGAATCGTCCACTTTTTAGAGAAAACTGCATATTCATACCCCTCCAATTATTCGGACTACTCAGAAGTTGGAAAAAGAATCCACTTTAAAAGCTCCTGATTTAAAACATCTTCATTCAAGGTTTTGCTTCAATCCCTAGAACTACTGGACCATGACAGTTTTTAGATCAAGTTTTGAAAAATTGTTTTGTGAAAGGTTATCAGAAGTACTGCCTGACCACGAGGCTGCTTAATAACAACATAAGGTGTGTGCAGCACGGTTTCATTTCTGGTCAGTGAATAGGACAAGGCGAACCTTGAGTTACCAGGAGTCTGGGTTGTATTCCTGAAACCCAGTCCTTCAGCTGAGGATACATTTGCAGGACTTTCCAGGCAGGCAGAAGCTCACTCTGCCCTCTGAACCGACCCAAGGCTGCACCAGCTCCAATATAAAACTCTGGAAATTGTCGTTTTTACAGATTTGTGCCCAGGCTAGTAAGGAATTTTAACGCTGTGCCACACGTAGTGGCATGTGTTGAAATGGGCTGGCTGGCTCGCACCGAGGCTGCAGTGACCCGGGGTCCTTGTGCAAAGGACCCTGTAGGTGGCCCTTATGCAGCAGGTTACCCTTTTCTTTCTTACTCTACTGCCTCAGCTGAAAAGTAAAGATAATGTAAGAGGTTAAAAATACACATATAATAAGTATTTCCTTGTTTTAAGTTGAAAATAGCATATCATAAAATATTTATTTTGAGAATGTTTCCTTGACAATACTATCCCCTTATGAGTTTTTAAGGTCTATCTCTGAACAATTTCCTTATTTTTATTATAAACATATTAATGTTTTATAAAAGGTTAGCACTATTTCACGCTAATATGCACTGGCAGTGCAGAGCTCGGGTCCTCGCACAGCTTTTCTCGCTATACAAGATGTGAGACTATAGCTTTTTAAATCATGATTCAGCAAGAATCTTGTGCTTAGCTAGGCACTCCATGTGACAAGAAGTTATCTGGAAGGTTTTTGATTCAAATAATCAAACTTCAGCTGAAAGAGCAATCAGAACTGCAGCAGTCTCATCTTTTTAAAGCACAGCTATGCATTAATATCATATTGTGATTTTAATAACGGTTTTACTGCAGAGACAGAAATTGTCCTGCACATACTTAAAATCTTTTTCTTTTTTTTTGAATGAAGTGGATTAGCTGACATATTTTTTTCAGAATCTGAAAACGGAGTGATTTTTCTAAGGCTTAAGGTTTTAACTGTAAGCATTTCACTTGGCTTGGTTGATTTTTACAGTTCCAAGGCATGCCGGTTTGTGTACAAAGCTGAATTGTGTGTCAGGTTGAATTAGCCCTAGAGTATGCTCAGTGCATTGCTGTGGCATGTGTAGCCTTTTCAACTCCCAGGCTTAATGGTGAATATTCACTCTTTTCTCTTTGCAATTTTCACCGCCTACACCTACAATTAACAAAAATCTTGTGAATTCTTAGGACTAGACAACTTGTGAAGGAAAACGTAGAAATCTCTGTATTCAGCTAGGGAACCCTCTCATCTTTTCTGCTGATCACAGATTGATCTAATGAACTAATGAAAAAACGTGGAACCTGGTTGTTGCTTGTTTGATATCTGTTTAGCAGTGTTGAATTTGATTAATTGGTGGAATATTTAAGCAATACAGAGACAATTGAATTTTTAGGCAAATGCAGTCTCTGAAAAACTCTACTTCTGGTAGTTATGTACATATTCTGCCTATGTAAATACAAGAACTTATTGACTACTTCTGTATGTTCAATCTGGTCTCTCTTTTTTCCCACTAGGGTGGAGTGAATGGTTTGACTGGAGAACTCGAATTTGCAGAAAACGGGGGGAATCCCAATGTCCACTTCGAAATTCTGGGGACCAATTATGGAGAAGATCTTGGCAGAGGCATCCGCAAGGTGAGGCTGCGTATGTTTAAAAAAGAGACTGTTTTTATTACTTTTCATTCTTTAAAATTGTATTTTTTATTGCAAAGAGGTCTTGCAGTAGCTGGTGTTGATCAAAACGTTATTCATCATACGCAGTATTTAGACTGTTGGTAGACTGGTTAAGAATCTGATGTAGACTTCTTTTGTAGCAGCTGCAACTGTATTTGCAAGATAACAAATTGTACATGAAAAAACATGTTTAGAGGACCAGATTTCTGCTTGATGTGTATGGTAACAATAAGTAGCTCCAATAACTACTGCATGCAGAATGTATAGGTGCAGAAACAGAAAAGGAAAAATGCAGAATTAAGTATACAAAATCTCTGTGATCTTGCGCTTTTGGGCAGTACATAAGGGATGCTTTAGTAGAAATGAACTTCTACATAACAGGTCTGATGTTAGATCCTCAGTTGCCAGACGGTCTGAAAACTTGGATTTAGATTATTTGGGAAACTTGCATAAATTGCACTCATCTCCAAGGTTAGTATCTTGTACTTTGTCTTTGCATTTGGGTTTTGCTACATGCTCTATAAAGGTAAGTCCTATATGAAGAACAGTGGGAGCAGGTCTCTATTTGCAAAGTATATCCTTAACTCAGTGTTGGTAACTTACTTTCTGAGATGGTAAAAGCCACAGAAATCACCAAGTACCTTTTAGAAAAACAGAAAACCCCTAGACTTTTTCAAGAGCAATTCTCATCCGTCAATTCCAAGATAGATTTCCCGTAAGCTAATACTGAGGATAATCCTCCTCAATGAGGAATGTGAAGTGATTGTCTCAAAATGAATGATAGAGAAGGTTATTTTTCTCTGTGCGAACTGGGTGCATGTGTCAGTGTCACTGTGTGATACAGGACGTTGTTTGGTTCCCCACCTTCTGCAGTAACAGGTAAGTGCTCCCAAAAAAGAGAGAGATTAAATAAGAAGGTAAAAGTGCGTCTAAACTCTTGATTTCTTTTTTTATCCCCTGCTTTCCATCAGGAGAGCTGTTACTCCATTCATGCTGCTTCGAGCTCTGTTTTATCCCCTGTTTTGAATCACTGAATGTACACAAGTGCCTATAGCTGTATGACCCCGAGCAGAGATGTTGCCAGCTGCCTCAGAAGCCGAGCGGGCCTGGATCTTGTTGCTACTTGGACGTGTGCATTGCAAAGCCTTTAGGCGAGCACTGTGCTGGCTGAGCCTTTATTCCCTCGCCTCTAAATTGAGTTCCTTTCAACATATTTGGATTTGATTTATTTTTCTGTGCTGTGATTTTAGGAGCTATTTATTTTTTAGAGCAACTAACTACTCTTTCCTAAAACCAACCTCTACATCTCCATTTATTTTAACTGGTAGGTTTGGGCAGCTTTTTGACCGCAGGCCTGTCTGAGTGAATGCCTGAAGCACAGCATTGAATTCCAATCTCCCCCTAGTACAAAACCATGGAAGAGAAAGAGGAGACCACCAGAAAGGTCTAGGAAATTAACAGGAACATAGAAAGATTATAGAGCTTTTCTCTCTGTTTTCATATGGTTTACTTAATAGTGAAGATTTCAGCTGTGATATAGTTTATATGTATATGACCACTAATGAGTGCAGGTGTGGGCATGCAGAAGGTGCACAAAACAGTAAAATATTACAGGCTTCTCCAGCGTTCCTGTCTCTTTCTCATAGTACAAGGACAAAGAGAAGTTCGGTGACTTTGAGTGGAAATAACTTGAAACTGGGCAAAGGAAATAGTTTAACACAGAATTCAATTAGTGTGTGAAATTCACTGCCCCAAGACCTTACTCAGAATAAAAGCAAGTTTTTAAAAAAATAATGTACTGAAAATATATTTTTGTTTATTTGATTGCTTTTTAAAACTTGTTTGGTGAAATGAACATTTCAAATAGCTTATACAAAATATAAGAAAATTTTGGAGCCCTTTTGAAGACTCCAAACTAGCTGTCTATCTGTGGACTTTTGTGTGAGGCACTGAATATGATTAAAAAGAAAGAACTCTCCAGAGCAGAACAGATTTAATCTATTCCTTTTTTTTTTTTCTAAATGGCATTCAGTGATTCAGAGGAAACCCTAGGAAGTCAAAGTAATTCCAATTAAGTATTTTATTTTTATAAGTAAAGTAATAAATGGATTTTTAAAAAGAAAAATACAAGTTATTTATGCAGAAAGTCAAATACACAATTAAAGTACAATCCAGAGATTCTAAAACATTTAGAGAAAGAGGAAAGAATATTTGGGGGGGTGAAAATGTTGGTTTTACTCTTTTGAATAAAGTTCACATTTTAACTTTAATTAAGTTTTGCTTCAGTTTATGAACCACTAAGGTTGGAAGCAAATCACAATAATTGCAGAAGTCAGATATGTTTTTGTTAGCAACACTCTAATTAAAGTGCACTTCAAATTTTCATGCATTTAGTGGTCCTAAGTGTCAGGAACTACCTAACTTTTTATTCCTCAACTCTAGTGGAAGCAGCTGCAATTAGCAGACTGAAATTTCTAAACAAATATATCACCTTTAATTAAGGTGTTTCCAGAGTACTCTTGTAGGAGATAATGAAGGATGAAATCATGACAAAAGACCCATTCAAGTCATTGGGACGAAATGTTCACACCAAGTCAAGCGTGGAAAGATTTATTTATTTTTCCATAAGGAATAATCAATTGATTTTAATTAAAGCAAGTAAAAATTCTAAAAGCACTCAATTTCTCAAGAGTCCACGTCCTGTTTAAAATCACTGCTGTTTGGGTTCCTGAGTCATTCAGCTACTTCTGAAAAGTTCATCTGTTCTCCCAGGCTTACAGGATTTTAAAAAGGAACTGATCAGAAGAAAATGAGGGAATGTTGTAGGTATAAATGTAATCAAGCCTGTAGCTACCAGGAACTACGTACAGGTCTCCCTTGCACTTTGGTGGGCACTTCTTATTACAAGAGTATTCGCATGCAAGTCCAGTGGGGCCATGGGCCTTGACCGAGCGCAGAATTAGCAAATGGAGCAGCAGAATTGCTCAAAATGCATGTTTTTTGTGTGATTTTTTTTTTCCCCCCAGAAGTTCTGGATCCCGGCAGCAGTGCACTCCAGCACCTTGCAGGCAACAAGCGGCTCAAGCCAAGTCCGTGGTACTTGGAGAAGGCAGCCGGGTCCCTGCCACATGCTGCGTTTGTTGGCGCTGCTGCTGCTGCCCTGAGGGCCCTGCAGAAAACTGGCTTTGCAGATCCTGTTGTGGCCTGGGTTTGTGCAGATATAGATATATTCAGGGGGAGGCCAAGGAGTGTTTCTGACATTTCTCTGTTGGCATTTGTCTGCTGGTATTTGACATTTGAGTATGTGTTCTCTGACATTTAAATTTGGGTGAGGTGCTTTTATCTATACTGTTGAAATAAAAGCTGCGGTTCCCCTGAATACCCTTCTAACAAACAGGCCAACAAAGCGGGGCTGATTGCTTGGAGGATTCTGTTTGATATCATGGTGGTAGACACAACAGCACCGCTGGAATAGGGCCATTTTCCCGCTTCTTCAGAGTCTGCTGTAATTGAGAAGCAGTTTGTCCTCTAAGCTTTGGAGTTACAGCTGCTTTTCTTTTGATGCCCTTAGGAAGGGAAGAATATATACTTGATATTAGGTAGTGTAAACATGTATTAAAATGTAAAATTTATGAGCATATGTAACATTAAAACCTGTAATGCAATATCCCAAGCTCTAAGCATTTCATGTGAATGTGAGAGACAGAGGCCTTGACCACGGTGCCTGGCAAGAAGCTGTTCTGGGTCTCTCCTTCTGCCGGTGCTCGTGGCAGGGTCAACACCTGCAGACTTGGTGCTGTAGATCAAGGGCTGCTTGGGACATTGCATCGTTGTTCCGTTGGTTCAGAGATGAGGAAGTTATACTGCACTTTTTTGTTTTCTTTCTGGTAAAAAAATTGCTACTCTTTCCTCTTTATCTGGGAAATAACTGTTGATTACAGTAGCAGCGTTGGTTTGCTTTCAGATCTTTCAGTTGTATCCATCAAGAAGTGACATATGTTACACCTATTTGTCTGGATTCCCTCCTGGGAAAGTTGCTGTCTCTTCTTACCAAGCTAAATCGTTCCGTCTTTAATTTCTTATTCCCTTCTGCTTTCTTGGGTGAAAAGAGAAGTTAGACAACTCCGATGACCCCAATTAACTAACATTATTTAACATTATTTAATAACCAAGAGCAGGCAAAGCATTTTCGTCTTGGGTAGCCTCATGGTGAGCTGCTTGAGGTAAGTGATAGGTTCACTCCTTCCCTTTGTGATCGGCATCAAAGGTAGGGAATTAAGAAAACCCAGCACTTAACTGCTGTAAGGTGTTTCAGCTATTTCTAAAGGCTAACATGCAATTTATGATGTGACTGAAAGATACACTTGCAATTTACAGCAACGTTATTGATGGTGTATATTTTAGGGAGTTGAAAAGAAATGTTGCTATGTCTGAAAGCTTTGCCTCTGGTGTTGATAGAAAAGATAAACTTAGCTCTCCATTAATTGTTATTCTCCTTAAAGCTACTTTTAAGTACGCAAGCAGCTTGCTAGAAATGAGATGAACTACTTAGTACTAAAGGTAACACTGTGATTCAGGGCTTGGTTGCCTCCTCTTCCAGTTCAGCACAGTGCTTAAATCTGCTATAAACTTACTGGAGAGCCTCATATTCTCCCTGCATCCAGCCCTTGGCAGTCTGTGGGGGTACCATGACCGATGCCGTGCATCATCCTGGCTTCTGCGAATCTGTGGAGAAATTTCAGTGAAATTTCATTTGAGCTAGGGATTGTTGGGAATTTGCATGTTAGTGCAATGATGCCAGTGTTAGCAAAGAGTAACTTAAGGGAAAATGCCCTTGTATTTAGCTGCAAAATCTAAATGCAGACTTGAGTCTAACAAAAAGTGGGAAATGCTTTCACCGTAGTTGTACCTACTGGACTTTTCAAGAGTAAAACAAGGGAGAGCTGTATTCCTGAAATGCAAAAGTTCAGAAAATTTGCTCTTTTGCTCTTGAGTAGAGCATGCTGCTTTAAAATACAAGCCTGGAAAAGGAGAGAGATGCAGACTCACTGGCCTCCCAGATGGAGAATTTGCCAAGTCTTGGTCTTCCTCAGTCAGATGGGAAAAAGATCCATATCTCAGTCTCTGCCCTGTCCCCGGGCTGTTTCTTTGGAGCGTTTGATACCAAATGCCATGTAGAACAGCCGGTGGCTGATTCTGCAGCCTGGGGGATGGAGCCACAGGTAGATGGGGAGGTTCCAGGGCTTCTTCTAGTGCTGACTTCTTTCTGCAGAGCAGAACAACTGCTACCAGAGGTCTAACGAGCAACCTGTTCCCAAGGAATTGCTCACTGAGGGACAGGAGCCACTACCCAAGAGCCAGGATCAGGTTTATGGGCAAAAATGGAGCACAAACTCTCAAATGCCAGGGTAGTGCCAAAGAACCCAGACCAAGTTAGTACAGTAACAGCGTCCTGCCCCACGGATTTCTCCTGAATGGGAGTCTGATAAAACACGTGAGCTCCAGCGCTCACAGGCACTAGCGTGTAGTAAAACCTGTTGTAAAAGAGAAGTGGTGATTTTTGTCCATCTTATTGCTGCGCTCTGAAATGAACAGTGTTTTACTCCTGCATTGGGAAGGGTGGGAAAGGAAAAGTGTAGAGAATCAGGAAAGGAGAGTGCAATGGGACCCTGGGGAGGAGCACTGGTGTCAACTGGAGAGTCCTCGTGGGGCCTTAGTACTGTATGATGTTTCTCTTGGCAATTTTGGCAGGGATCAGTCTGTCTCCTTTGCCTAGAACTTCCATTCTTGTCAGAGCTGATATAAATTTTCTTGCAGAAAACTGATTTCAGTCTATTGGGATCTACCTATTTGACTGGTTTCATTAAAGAGGTTTTTTTTATATATATATATATATATATATGCCTTAAATTATATAGTTCTCTATTTTTTTATTCAGGTATTCAGATGACAGGATATATTTTAGCCCTCAGAGAAAACACAGTTGTCTTCATAGCAAAGAACAGGTAAAAATACTTACCCATTTCAAACTTGGGTTTGTATTTTCCTTTAGTATCTTGTAACAGTGGAAATTTAGAAAGAAATCCCATAGAAAAATGTGAGATCTAGGAACTGTGTGACTACCTCTATACTCCCTTGTAGCTGTCAGGTAAAAGCCTAACCTCAGAGGTTCCCCGATGGATATTTTGTGCTTCCTGGACATGACAGCATAGAAGGATACATTTATTTATTTATTTATAGTCACTTTTTCTTTTTCTTTGAACATTGGTATAAGTAGATCAGTTTTTAAAATAACTACAGTGGGAAAGATAACGTGGACCGGGATATCAGTCACATTAGCATGAGAAACTTGATTCGTGTCCATTATGGGCACTTTCTATTCATTTTTGGGATCCTTTTCTTCACATGCATTAAGGCTGTCCTCAGGCTGCGCAGTCCTAGGGGTTCTGCCACGGGGGTTGCTCCAAACTCCACGTTTGCCATTAGGAAGCCTCCAAGTTTTCATTGGGTTGCTCGGGCCGCTTTTGAAATGTCTTTGCTTGGGTTATGTGGTTTTCTCTGCAGCACAAGGAGCTGAGAGGGGCTGACAGTGACCGCGAATCTGCAGAACTGCCTGGCAATTTCTGGAGCCCAATATCCTCAGATACTGCAGCTGAGTACATTAGCTTTGTAACTCACTTCAGAGATCTGAAGTGCTTGGGAACTTTGAAGTGCCTGGGAAGTGACATTTTCAATAATGTCAGAAGGAAATGTGCGGATGATGTAGGAATGAACTTAATGCTTCATTGGTGTCTTGGGCAGTCATGTCGCTTATGCGATTTTGGAAATCCCATCAGGGCCTTCCCTTCACCTTTGAGGGAGAGCTCAGGGGGTGCTGCTTCAAGGGTGCTTTTCTTCAGCCTTGAAATTACTAGAATAAAGCATTCGGCTTAACCCTGAAAGTTTTAAGGCAGGGGGCTCATTCCTCATGAGTATATTTCAAAATGCAAGTTTTCAAAAATTTCTCTTTATTGCTCTTGATTTCTCCTGATTGCTCTTTAGAATTGGTTTGTTTTTGATCAAAGCTATCTGATGAAAAGGACTTCAATTCCTGAATAACTAAAGCTGAGACAAGCATACATTTTCCATCCGTAAGAAGTAATAAGTGCATTTTGCTCTCCATTATTCCAAAGAGGAGGTGTTTTGGCTGACATATAGCATGAAGAGGAAGACTTGCAGTGAGTTAAACCTTTGGGTGTGAACTGGGTATTCTAGTCCAAATGAATAGTAATTGGAAAACCGTGTAGACAGGAGAGCAGGATAATAAAATATTGAGCTGCTTCCTTACCCAGCGGGATGAAGAGACGATGGTGGAAATGGGTCATTTAGCTTTAGCTTTTGGAGGATAGCAAAGGTTGTTGGTCAGTTTGCAGAATTAAGAGCTCGATGTACACTTAATTTGCCTTGGGAAGGCTGAGGTGCATACAGGTTATAAGAGATCTCAGGATCTCAGGTATGTGGAACTGGGTCTGCACAGATTTAACGTGACTTGATAAACTGCATTTTCCTTCAAAAATAGTGGGCCAAGACTGATGTGATTAGATGGCCTGATGTGTCCTGCCCGGGCAGGATAATCAGCTTTTGCTAACGTGCAGGTGATGTGAGCAGCTTCTCCTTGAGGCTTGTGTTATGCAGGAGGCCCATGAATGCTGGGTGAGCCTCAGTGGTGAATCTGAAAGGCCTGGGCGCCTCGTGCTGATCAAAACTTTGTTAGTTTTAGAGCACAAATCTACAAGTGGGCAGCTGATGTCTTTCACAGTAAGATTCTTCTTTCCCAGCTAGGCTATTTATAGAAAAATACGAAGGCGTATATTGTTAGATACTGAATATTTGTGCACAGCCCAGATAAGTCAAGGAATTTATGCGTGGAAAGGCTGTATTTGAGTGGAGCATGATGCTGGACGAAGTTTTGTTGATGGCGGTGAGTAGTTATTTCCTGCAGTGGAGTCAGCTGACTTGGTAAGCTCAATGGCCTTCACCTCTGTGGCCATCAAGGAATTGGTGCTGCTTTCCCCCAAAGCAGGGAAAAGGCCGAGCCCCATGTTTATGGCACCTAAAGGAGCTGGTCGGTTCTTAATTTGAAACAGCTGATTGAGCTGAACAAAAACCTGGGACCCTCCTTGGGGATCTCCCCTGAACACGGATCTTCCACCCACAGCCCTCGCAGTCTCCTGACTAGATATAAAATAGCCAGATTGGATCAGTTTGTGGAAATACGGGCTTGTTTTCCTTTGTTGCTAGCGCTGCCTAGCTCAATGTGTATTAAAACAGTTTTTCTTTTATTTGAGACAAGTAAGAAACAAAAGCAGCCTTTGAAAAGGCAAAGAGGGTATACTGATGATCCCAACGTCCATAAGATGTTACTGTTTCTGTGGTGTTGCAGCTTCCAGCTAATTGCTCAGCTCACATACTTCGAAATACAGCCTAGTCTACTATGCATAAAGCATCATTTTTAAAAGAAGTTTTTGGTTCCTTTTGCTTTTGTGCAAAGAGAACTTAGAAGTGATATTTCATCTTATCTCAGTGTTGTGTATGGCAATGCTAAGGTGCCTTTCCAGAAAGGTGCTTGTAGTTGTATCCTGCAATTAAAACAGTCTTAAAAGTGATTTCCAGACATAAAAATTTATTTCTTTGTAACTGATAAGGGCTGCTGATGAGGATGATGAACCTTTCAATGATTTCATAATATTTATAGTTCTTTCATAGAGTTGAAAGAGTTTTATGATTCAGCCCTAAAATTATAGTGCTCAGATTTTTGCTTGTTCTCAAGTTATGATATAATGCCTTAATCAAAGGGTAAGTTACAGGAAAAAATAAGTAATAAATACTTTTGTCATCGTCTATCCCTGCCTAAAATTGCACAGCAGAAGTAATAGGAAAAGAGCAGGATGTATTAAGTCTCAAATATTTCACTTTTTCATTTCAGCAAGCTGAATGAACTTAACATGATATAACCTCTCTTTCTGGAAAATAAAGCTTTTCAGGAAATTGTAAGCATTAATGAGAGTTTGAAACCCTTCAGACGAGAAGTCGATGTGGGAGAGAATATTACGGTTTCAGGGACTCAGCAATGTGTGTCTGGATGCTGCAGGGGGTGTGTGTTAGGAAATAGTCTTATTTTTTCTTCAAATCCCACTTCTGTGAGTTTCTCAAAACCTGTGAAACTTCTTATGCCCATTTCTATCTGTGCAGCAGCAGAGAGAATATTCTTCTGTAAACAGGCTAGGATACATTGCAGAAATATAAGTAGCAATTCTTTTGAAATTTGAGTTCAAATTAACATTACTTTCAGTCATATATGTAAAGAATGTGACAGTTAAATATAATGAAGTATGTTGGCCGGATTTTGAAGCATGCAGCTATGAGATGCTTAAATGACATAGGTAACTGTATGAACAGCTACATTCACAAAATATACTGATCTGGTTAATTGATAGATTTTTTTTTTTGAAAAAATGCTCTTTTTTATTAAGCTGTTTATACTATATAAAAGTCTGATTTGATGTATGCTTTTTTAAGGGAGTACATAACTAATGAGCATTAGTGTTTTATATGAAGACACTCATGCAACTTGCAGCTTGCCTACACCTCTATTGATTTTGCATTAAAACTTAATTGCTTTTTAAAATAATGGGGTTATATTTTAAATTCTTTGTCCCGGCGCCTTTCATCAAGTAGGGTTTCAAGTGCTTTGTTACTCTATCTATTAGCTGCTAATAAAATCTGTGATTTCCCCATGGAATATGCAAGTTGGAGGTTTCATTAGTCAGGGTGTTTTAAACTGTGTGTTATATACTTGAGACCAATACATGCTAAGTAAGAAAATATTTTATTTAGGATCTAGTTACATAGCATACATTCACCACTGAACCAAACTTACGACAAAGTGGAGCTGTCGCAGTTGATACGTTTTTGCTAAAATACTTGGTAAGTTCTAACAGGGAAGATTCATTGCCAGAGCACTTAAGCAGTTGTATAAACTCTTTTTCCTTGTTTCATTCCCCTCTTCACTAGGAGACATCTTCGTTTTGGCCCTGTAGCAGCTCCCGTGCTCCCCGGAGCAGCCGCCCGGCCTGTGTTCCTGCTGCCTCGCGGAGTTTGCCCTCCGAGCACGAGTTTTCCTTTGGGAGCTGTGGGCTCTGTGGGCTTCCTTCGCCTTGCCAGCTTTGCTTTGCAGCTGGGATATGAGCTTCTCCATAGTACTGCATTAGCGAGGAGTAGTTCCTGAGCAATTTCCTGGCTTTGCCCGCAAGCGTGTAGGGCATGGCATGAAATGTGCGGGGGTTCATTCGCACGGTGCCAAAACGGGGCAGAAAATACTGCGAAAGGGGCTTCAATTACACAGATGCCTCAGTGCCGCGTAGATGGAGATCTCTGACTTTCATACCCGCTTTACCTCTGTGGCAGTTGGTTGTAGAGGAAGGAACAGGTGAGGTGGACTTTGTTCTAAAATGACGCGGGCAAAGATTTCACTCAAAAGTTCAGTTTGGAGCACTCCCATAGTCCCCTGGTCTTGCTCTTGCGGAAAGATTTTCAATCACAGCCTTTTTGGTTAGCGTCAACTAAGAAAAGCATTTTTTCCCTCCAAATTTGGAAACCTCTCTGGTTACAAATTGCCTTTTGATATATGTTTCAAAGATGGGCACAATGCACAGCTAGTCTGATCTATTGTAAATATAAGAAGTCTCTTGATATGCCTGATTCTGAATAGCCAAATTGATTTTTCTGTTTGGCCCCGGGGCTTGTTACACTCTAAATGCTGTATGGAAGTTATTGTCATCCCTTGCTACTAACTTTGCTGTTGGAGACCTTACACCCTGCTTGCTTTTGGCTCTGCCACTTTTTATGTCTGCAGGAAAGCAAACATGAAAAGACCAACTAAGTGACGGGTATCTTCCCCCATGAGAATACAATCTTCATGTCACTTTGTGACTGTAGGCCTCCAACAGATTGCATTTAGCAGGGACTGATGCACTGAATACAAATGGTTTTAGCATCCCAGCAGATTGGAGCTTTTCTGTTCAGTCCAAAGGGAAGCGAATTTCACATTAGCTGATTGGATAGCAAGGGTCTTCATGCTGCTTTTATATTTAGTGCAAGAGCAGGCTTATTATAAGAAATTTATATTAATAGCAAGTATTCGGCTCTCCATTTAATATCCAGGCATCTCATCCTTATTTCTTTCGCATGCATCATGATGCAGTTCGGTTTGCACCGTCATATTTTCCCTGGTTGTATTAGGGATCAGTCCCTCCGAGCCCTTTTATAAACAGTCATCTCTGATTCAGCTGTACATTCCTTCTAAGCTATATTGAGCCATTTTCCAACGGTTTTGTAGTATCATTTGTAGCAAATAATTTCTGCAAGAGAAAATTAAAGCATCAATAAAGAAAATAAGCTGTTACAACGATCTTCAAGGCCTTTTCTGCTCATAATGATTCTATGATATACTCTCAAAGATAGATTTTTTTCATCATTTTGTTTCGTATCTTGCTAATCTCTCTCGCAAGAGTGGTACATCTTGTCATATGAAGATCTACTCGCCTTATGAAGAAAGGAAATGCCCATGCATAAAAGTGTCTGATGTATTTACACTCCTTAGAAGAAAACAACTAAACAAAAGAAAGCAAAAGCAAAGAACTTCAAGGCTCGAAACCTTCAAAGACCATTGATAAAATGCAGGGTATTTTTTTCTCTCTCAATCTTCTTTTCACTTTAGCCATATCTTCTGAAATGTGGCACAGGATATACAAATATAAAAATGTGCCAAGTAGGTCAGGTTGTTTTATTTTCAATCCTATTGAAGACAAAAACCCAAATGCCTCCAAAATCTTTCTGTACAAGGCAAAATATTTCCCTGTGGTTTATGTGTTTTCTATTGGTAGGTTGTACAATTAGTTGTTGAATATTAACTTAGCTTTGAAAAGCACTAATCTTTATTTGGGTCTGGAAAGGAGAAAAATGGGAACGTCTGATCAAATGTCTTTAGGAGAAAACCTCAGGCAAAATATTGGTTATACTGATGCCTTCTTCCTCTTTAAAAAGAAAGCCATCCTGAAGAGCATGGCTCAGCTGCTTCCATTCAACAGGATCATTAAAAACTGGGATCGAAGGCAGGCCTTAACCTGCCAGTTTGGGCTCTGACAGAGGAGAAAGGGCTGAATGGAGCCAGGAGGCCAAGGCTCCACGTTCTGCAGGAGTCAGGTAAAACTGAGAACCAGTACAGTGCTACAAACCTGCCTGTAGAAGGCAGGTGCTTCTCAATATTCTGCCTTAGAAACCTCTATTATATAGCAAAGAAATCTTATTTCACGGGGATTCATAGTTTTATCCATCATCTCTTTCTATTTTTTTTCCGGTTGTGGACCCATAAACACAATAGGTGCAGATATATAAATAATGAAGGAGTGTGTGTTAAAAATAATACAGCCTCAGCTGAATGCTCCGGAGAATTTAAAATTAAATGTCCGTAGAGATTATTTGCTCTGGTGTTCGGTACCGAGGTATGTGGCTCCTGTGTGGGCTCCTCTATTAAACTGAGATATTTCACTGCCCTCTCTTGGTGAGAATTGCAACTGGTCCCTTCCCTTCCATTAGCCTTAAACTAAGAAGAAAAAAGATGCTATTTAGGTGTGAGTGCTCTTTGCTAGAAAATTGTAGCGAGGGGAAGATTAATACTCATGAATTAATATTCATGAACTTGTGATTGGAGTACTTTTTATTTCTGCTTTAAGTTGTGAATCAGTTTGCTGTTTTGATCTATGATGTGTGGAAATACTCACAAAGAAATGCTTATTTACTTGTGTGTGATTCAACTTTATACAAACATCATGGTACTATATCCGTTTTCATAAATATATGTGTTTTTAAAAATATACCCTTCTAGATGAAGAAAAAAAAAATCTTTGTTTTTCATGAGCAGTGAGAAAAGCTAATGACATTTTCTGTTCTTGCTTCAATTATATCCTTGTGACTAATTCATTAAGACTCCTCAATTTTGGACTAATTCAGGGGCTTATATTAACTAGTGATCTCTCTTTAAAACATGTAGAGGGGAGGCACTGCCCTAAAGGGCAGTTCAAATATATGAGAGGGATCCAGACTTGCTGACAGATTTGGCAGTCTAGGTGGAGAAGCTACCAATACTGCTCCTCTTGCCAAGTGCTAGTGAAATGCAGACCCTTTCTGCATGCTTTCTGTGGGTCTGCAGGACTTGGCCTTGGCTGCTCTGGTAGGATTTCCTCCCCAGAGCAGCTCTGCAGGCTGGTGGGTGATGAGCAAAGGGCATTAGCTGCCACCAACATATCGTTGGGCTTCGCTCTGCCAGTGATGCACTCCTCGAGTCACCCCGAGCTCATCCTGCTCTCTGGGCTCATAGGAGCACTGAGGAGTCATCCCTGCTGCCTTAAGCTGGGCCTGCTGTCCCAGCAGTGGTTGTGGAGGGCGTTGTGGAGAGCATGGCAAGAACGTGAGCTCCGCGCTCTGTGCCGCAGCGGAATTCTGCCTATCCCAGAGAGTGGGGAACCCTCAGTGAATTCCCTGCTTGGCTGCCAGGTGGTAAAGCAATTTCTTCAGTAATAGCTCTGTTTGTTCAGAACGCCTGTGCATGTGTGCTGCAGGAGCACCTGTAACTTAGCAATGTCTTGAGTTTTGCCACTTGCTAGTTTGCTGCTTGCAGAGGGATCTGCTTTGGTCAAAATTAAGTTCTGCCTTATAGGCCTGTGCTAGGGAAGTATTTATGAAGGGGTGAACGGGAAAAAAACTAACTGGTGTATGCATTGTCCTTTTTCCATGTGTCCTTGTTGCTTTTTAAATCAGAGGAGTAGCAGAAACAAACGTTTGATAATTGTCCAGAATTCCTTAAAAAGTACTGGGCATCTTCTTGTAAAAGGATGGATGCAGGCGTATTGCTTTGTGCTTAGAAACATTAAAGCATAAGCTGTCTTTGTAGGTAGCTTTGCCGAGTTATTTAGGAGCATTCGTTGGCCTTTCACAGAGCAATGAGTCGTTCTGTGCCGCTCCTGACGCTGTTCAGCCTGGAGGCCGGGACAGGCAGACGTGTGGGGCCGGCAGGACGGCCCCGTGGGCGGCGATGGCTTTGCCCGCTGCGCTCGCGGCCCTGCCGCCCCTCTGTGGGGTGACGGGGGTGGGTGTTTGCAGCTGGTCCGTTTTGTTTGGGGCTCCTGAGAGCGTCACCTTGCAAACTGACTACGCGCTCGGGCGGGAAATTAGGAGGAACAAAAACAATTCAAGAACGGGGTGAAAGATGGTTGTTAATTTTTCTCCCGTGTCTTTGCTGAAAGGGAAAACAATCGTATCTTTTCCAACACAGCAGAAAAAGAGAAATCACGACAAGTTTTAGAAATGCTGTATATTTGATGCACTGATCTCTGTACACAAGCTCTGAAGGGCCTCGGAGGTGCCACGCAGCTCCCTGGTTCTTCCAAGTGTCACTGTTAGCTCCAGGCAGTGCTGGGGGGCCTGTCCCACCCGCTCCTGCTCTTCTGGAGGAGACGGGTTCTTCCCCAGTCGCTGTTCTCCGTGGCTATTCCGGTGTTGTTAGGAAGGCCGAGGTCTCTGCTTGGAAATACAAGCCTGGTGTGTTTCTCGAGAGGGTCCGTGTATGGGGTTTGGCCAGCGTGGACGAACTCTGCTTGCAGATGAGTTTTAGACTAAGAAATGGTAGAAATTGGAGCTCTGAGTATGGAGCGAGTACATAGGAGAGTTAGAAAAGTGCACCCAGCTTTTACTGTTGTCTTTCCAGTGTGTTAAAAAACTAAGTAGAGAGGAAAATGTTTTTATTGGTGTTATATTGCCTCTGCTCTCAGATTTCCCTCTGTAATTCAGCTAATGAACTAAATTATTGATGCATTGCCTGCTTCTAATTTTAAGAATAATTTATTGTTTGTGCATCTTATTCCCATAGCAGTTGTTAAAATGCCTTTAATTTGCACCTCTCCCTTAAAGCGCAGAGCACTAAGGGGCATTTGGGATAAATGGAAAAGATTTTCATCAGAGCAAATGCTTTCTTGTTCATCTTCAGCTCATAACACAGGTGCTGATCAGTATGTATGCACACACAGATGTATGGGTGCATGCAGATGCAAACCAGTGGCCTGTAGTTTTTCTGTAAAGCCTCAGCCTGTGGAGCTGCATGTGCAAAAGCAGATTTCCTGGTTGCTCGTGGTCTCTGCTGTTCAGATCCTTGTTCTTTCTCTTCCCCTCCCCTCTCTTCCCAAGTGCTGATATTTAATCAGAGGGCTCCTTACCCTGAGCTTTTCCATTTTCCACGCTCCTATTTCTAATGGTAATGAGTGCCTTGTGTTTGGGACAGTCACAGTCAGTCATGCTCAGGGTTTGCTTTGGTGACGAATACTTCAGCAGCTGTTTTTCTTGGTGCCTCTTTTGGTCTTAACCTCCAGCACCTTCTTGATGCTTAACACTCATCATTTTTTTTCCCTCCTTTTGGCTCCTCTCTAACATGCTGGTAGATATATATATACTAAGGAAAGCTTTCGAGATGTATTTTCTTCCTGTTCTGCCAAATGAGTCACTTAAATGTCTTTTATCAATGTAATATCAGAGTGTAATGAGCCATGTGACTTGGGCTGGGGATTAGAAGAGGGTCACTTGCCACTTGTTTTTGGCTTTAGGCAATGAAGGACACTTCATTAGAGGTTCCAGGAGTCCCTCCAGCAGATTTATGAGAAGGAAACTGGTTCATTTTCTGTTCAGCTGGTTGGCAGAACACAGTTGAAAGAGGTGCCATGCTGTGGGCTCCACTCATGATTGGGTTTCACTTACTGTGGTCCTTTGTAGAGTGTTTCTGATTCATTTTTTTTTCCTACCATGTGGTGCTACTTCATGTTTGCTGTGGAAGTTTTCTCCCTGCTGTTTCAGCAGCAGCAGATTTGTTAAGACTGAGATCTCTATCTCCATGGAATATTGAGTTGTTCTTCCTCTTAGCCCAAGGTATTCATTGTGATATATTCTCCTTTTCCCTTTCTTATTTTTTGTTTTATTTTTTTTCGTAGAATGCTTCATTTCCTTTCTTCCAACAAGGCTAAACTATCTGCAGAAAATTCAGCAAAGCTGCTCTAAATGCCTAGAAATGTTAAGTCTCCCTTTCAGTTTAAAATTTCCATTTGCAGCCCGCTAGGGTTCTTCAGAAATAGCACGGTGCAATACATGCTCAATAAAAAAAATCCACCATTGCTGAAGTTCCCATTCATTCATGTGGTAGGATGTGTTTGTAATTAACACATGAATAAGCAAAAAAAGAAAGAAATTTGATATTAATTATTAAGCAGTAAGATTGTAAGACACAGCTGAAACAGATTCTCGGTTAAGATGATTTTAGCTGTGTTTTGTAAGTGTGTGTAATGTAAATAAATAAGTATATGCTAATTTAACCCACATAATTGTTCCTTGGAGAGGGGAATATCATCCCACACTCAAGTAACTTGATGAAAACATTAGAAGCATGGAGGGTTTTTTTTTTTTTTTCCTTTTACTGTGGGTTGGAAATCTAAAGTAACAAAGTTAGCGGAAGGAAGACTCTTAGCATCTCAGAAGATTAAAGCACTTAGATTTATATGGCCAATTAAAGATTAAACTCCTAACTTTATACGCAGAAGTAATAGCACTTAGGGCATTTTTATAACTTTTCAGGTATTTAATCCACCTAACAAAACATTCAGAACTGCATGGTCGATTAAGCTCCAAGGATGATTTAACCACGTGTATGTTGTAATCTGAAGTTTGTTGGTTGTCTGTTGCTTTCTTTTTTCTCTCTCAAAAATAAGAACCTGCCTAACAAGAAATGCACTTTTTAGTGGCAAAGCTATTTCCTTCCAATTTGAGCATCTAATTGATCATCCACCAATGTCTTCAGATGCTCCACCAGATTGAAGCTGGTGGGAAATATCTAGGGAAGACCAAAGGGACACCCCAAGTAAAAGTGTACCTACTACGCTGGAAGAACACATGGGAATGAGGCACTTGGGTTGCTGCCAACAGCCTATATATAATTTTTTTGCTCAAAATGTCCATTAAATAGCCTTAAAAATCAATGTTCTGAAAGAGAAATGTGTTTAAATTGTGGGAGCAAGGTGCTCTTGTTTTAATTTCAAGAGCCTGCAAGTTCAATTACATACGAGCTTAGAGAGATCAATTCAACTTATTTCTAAAGTCCACACTTTGTTCAGGGTCTTGAACTGTACGTGTCGAAGACAGGCTACATTTTAGAAGTTTACTGATTTTTTGCTTTTCAGGGTGTTCTTTCTTTGAGAATGTTCCCTGAACATCACTGCTTTTCCCTCCTTTATTTCAAAGACAATAGGACAAGACCATATGTTTTTGAAATATTTCCCTGCTTTTTTGTTTTACTAAGACCGTGGAAGGTGCCTGGGTGATATGAGCAAAACTGCCCGAGTTTTTATGTTGCAGCTGCACATCCTCGGCAGCTTGCGAGGCTGTGGTGCCGTTACAGGGCACGTCTCCCAATACCTCCCTGCAGTTCCCAGCGCCTGACAGGAGAGCTCATGTGAAGAGCCGTACCTATCAGTCGCGTTCCTGCCTCCTGTTGACGCCGCCTTCCTCGAGGGCCGTCGCCGTGATTTGCATTCAGGATGCTCTGTGCTCTCCAGAGGTGCCCAGCAGGATTTGTGAGCGTCTCCGAGCTTCTAATCAGCCCTATTCTTGTCCCCCTGGTGCCCCTCGGCGTCTGTGCTGCTTCACACCTCGCCTTGAAAGAAACTTCTTTTTTCTTTAAGAAACCGCGTTGGCTGTCTGCACCGTCTTACCTAGTAGCTAAGTCTGTAGGAAGATATAATAAAACCTTGGGTAACTGTCAGAGAACATTTACGTGATGTAAGCATAGAGCAAGTCCTCTGTTGTATGTGTAGAAAGAATCAGTGCCCCTGACTCATATGCATCGTGGCTTCTCCTTCGGTATCTGCAACCAGCTTTTACATATAAGTGAGCGTAGGTAAGGTTTAATTTAGAGCTGTGTCTCTGTTTTATCCTTGATGTTAGTGCTTATGGTGCTTGCAGCTTATTTGCCATGTGAGTACACTTTTATGTGATTTTGCTCTAAAGAGAAAAATGACAAGTGTTTTAGTATTACATCCTTCCCTGAGTCCTAATATCACATCTGTCTTTTTCACTTCCCTTTTTTTAGCTGGTTTCTCTGTCTGCTAGGCTGTCGCTAAATCTAAAAGCACCTTTAAGGAAATAACTGGCAAATGCGTTAACGTGCAGTATCTGACATGAAATTAGAAATATACCCAGAAACTACCCGAGCAGTTAACTAAATAGCTGGTGAGGGAAGCAAAGGGAGAAGGTGGAACTGGAGCAGATGTTAATGCAGCTCCACGCACAAGGTTTGTAGCATCTACAAGCATAGCAAACATCTACATTAAACATCTGCAAACACGCTCCATTAAAAGCAACGGAGCTGCCTTTCTGTCTTGTCCTGTTATGGAGTCCGTCCTCTCCACCCCAAGGCATTGGAGGTCAGGTCTGTCTTGAATTAAAGTAACCTCTGGTTTGAGGCTTGCAGAAACAATCTCCAGTGGCACTTGGTGCAAATTCTACACAGTGGAATGGGTTTCGTGAGATGTTTTGGGTTTGTTTTTTCACCCTAGGTGGTACTTGGGTAAGTTGCTGCAATGAAGTTGGAGCTGCCTGCAGGTTTATCAGCTTGGTTTGAGGTGTGGTATTATGGATATGTTTATGGCAGAATCTGGTAGGCAATACAGAATCCTTGTGAGCTGAAGAAAAAATCTGTTTATTACATTAATGCGGTCAAACCAAAACTGAGAAAGCTTGAGCCTTAATAAAAGACCTAGAAGAGGGCTGATGTACATAGCGGTTTGTTGTTGTTGTTTTGTCTCGGAGCACAATCTAAGCAGCAGCCTCCTGCCATCCACTGTGAGTGTAGACCAGATTTGTACTCGACCTAGAGAACAGCCAAAGGAAATAAAAAATCTGAAAATGCAAAGTGCTATTTTCCCATATGAAATCCATTGTAAAAGAATTCCTTTAATTTCACTGCGTATTGTACATGCAATGAAAATGCTCAGATGGTGGGTGTCCAGCAGAGACAAGTAACTGGAGACATTATTTAGCAAAGTCACAGAGCAGATAGTGAAAAGTCTACATTATGGAAGCGAATCAAGAATATAGATTTAATGTGCTTACTTGTACCACTTGCTTCTCAATGCAGTTATAATATTGACTTAAAGCTTAGTCCTGGGTTTTGTGTATCTCTATTCATTTTTGAATGGCCGTTTGGAATTAAAAATACATGGAACGTATGCATAGATTTTACTGAAAAAAGTCTGTGCAGCTCCATTTAAGCTTTATGGGATTCTGCTTGTCATGTAGAAATTTTTCTTGTAAAATCTTTTTTACCCGCTACAAATCTGATCGAAGGTCCTCTGTAGTGCATAGCATTCCTTCCTTGTGATTCCTGAAAGCTTTTGGATAAAATTCTGAGCTACATTTCTGCATCCGTGAACCAAATGTTGATCTTGGTGAAGTCAGTAGCAGAATTTCTTAACATCATCACCTTTCTGGTTTGTGTTATTTCACATCTAGTCATTGCTGACTTTTTCTTCATATTTAGAGCTGGACAAGACTAGTAGAGCTAATGCTGTCAATAAAAAATTTCGTCCGATTTGTAAAATTAGGATGTGCAAAAGTAGCAATGGAAAGGGAGGCAGGAGGAGCAATAATTGGAGAAGGGAGGATGTGAATATTTGCTGTAGCAATGGAAAGGGAGGCAGGATTTTAGTGCATTAGTTGGAGAAGGGAGGATGTGAATATTTGCACGTCCTTTTGCGCAGTATTTTGCAATGTATTATTATTATCAAAAAAGATAATGAAACAATTGAATAATAAACCCAAGGCCTGATTTTTGACTGCATCAAATCCCATTTGGAGAACACGGGGATGGGTTGGGAAGGTTTTCTAGCACAGTTCATCTTGTTTGCCGAAAACTTCTGGTGGATAAACCTTCCAGCAGGGTAAGTTTTAAAAACTTGGGAGCCTAAGACAGTACCTTTGTATTTTATGAACCTGGATTCATTGATTTTTGTTTTCTTTGAGTATTGTGTGAAATGCCTTCTGAGGTCCTTTGTAATTTCTGACATTCCTGCAAATATCAGATCCCCACTTTGAGCTTTTATAGTTGAATTTGTTCATTCCTATGTAATTTACTTTGCATTTACCAATACTGAATTTCATCTGTGTTCCTATCACAGGGTCACTCAGTACCATGAGATCTCCTTGTCGTCAGTTTTCATTTTACTAGTATGAATTGATCAGCTTTCTAGGTCATGTATGAATGGGTCAACTGACACAGATCCCAGGAGACATGCAGACAGTGGGATATTAGTAATATCCTCCTAATCAGAAACTGTTCCCTTGTTCTTACCATTTCTGCATTTTAACAGTATTTATCTAAGAAAGGACTTTGCCTTATTCCCTGTAACAGCCTCTCTTGCTCATGGCTTTAATCTGCAAAAGCCAGGTGGTTTTCTGCCATATTTCAGCATTTAGCTCTAGGGTTGCAAATTCTATTCTTTAAGTTTTCCGGCTTTCCTGGACACTGTGGATGATTCTGTCTATGAACTGTGGATTTTTTTTTTTTTTTACTCCAGTTCTCAGTGGAAAACAAAAACATGCCCATATATTTGAGAGCTAAATAACAATTCTCTTTCAGAATAGAATACGGAACCATTATATCAATGGTCTACTTTTTTGGGACTATGACCGAAATTCCTACCAAACTTCAGGTTTTTGCTTTGTAAGGCCTGAAGGTTTACCTGGAATGTGATTCTGTACATCTACGACATGGTGCTTTCTAAAAGTGCAGAAATATCCTCAAGCACTCAACTCCTAAATTCTTGTTGAATAGAATACACTAAAGTAAAAGCAATATAAATAAAAAGTAACATGAGTTGCTATTGTGCCACAGCTTTGAATTCATACAGCATTAACAAAAGCTTTGATTAATACTTTCACGTAAAACCTAAAGGAAACAAAGCAAAGCTTTTGTTATTAGCTTCCCCACCCATGTTTCTGCATCTTAATGAAAGCCTTGTTAATATTTAAAATGCTTTTAAAGCCCTGAGTGTATAGAAAAACTTTGTAGTTAGAGAGATATGAACGTTATATTAAGCAGAGCTATTTGAATAAAAGGATGGGTTTCAGGCTAACAATGCTAATGATAAACTCTGCAACTTGGAACATAATTGAAGGTTTAAAAATGTCTTTTGCAATTTCATAATGTACAGTGGAGAGGAAAAAGAGACATCACCCAAATACCGTGCCTGTGCTTAGAAACTTCAGACGATTGCTGCTGGCTTATTCACAAATGCTGTGTTTGACAGATATATCTCCCATTAAATATTGTAATGCAGCACTTGTAGGCTCCTGATGGGCACTGGCCTATAACAAGTCAAGTAATGTGTTCCTTTTAAGAGAATGAAGTGAACGAACGTGGCACTGGCATGTCCTGACATAACGCATTCAAGGTAGCCACAGCTCTGCCCTTAGAGCTCGTTTGGTGACGCAGTTACCTTTGCTGACTAAAAGCAGGAGAAGGGAGACGGCTTCGCAAGGGCCCTTCCACTTTCTCCTCGATTGTCTACTACTTTACCTCCCTCCGTGCTTAGGCAGGGAATAATCTTTCTATCTCTTTCTTTCTCTTCTGGTTACTGACAACCTGGCCTCTTGCTTTTCCTTATTTCCTGGATGTGAGTCCCAACTAATTTCCATGGGTAGAAGAAAGGTAGGCAAAATGTGTCTCTGTGGATACCGTGTTCCCAAGTTCACTTGATCTGTGCGCCGTGTCTTGCTTGTTCCATGCTTATTCTTGATAAAATGAGAACACCCCTGGAGTTTCTCTTTTCTGTTGTTGGTTTTTTTTTTCTTGTTCTTTTTTTTGTATATATATACATCAAGAAGTTGTATGTTTTATCCTCTCGATGTTAAACGATTGCACTATCGTACCTAACAAGGCTTGACCAAGTGAGGCATTCTGGTTGATACCGTCATTACATGAAGCTTCTAAAAGTCAGGCCTAGGTTATGGAAACATAAGTTTATGGAAACCAAACTACATCTGTAGCCATGCTTGTAAGCATAGGGCCTTGACTTTCCCATATTCATCATGTGTGTATTAATATATCTTTCTGTGTGTATGTGTGCATTGACATGTGCACTCATGTAAACTTCCACTGACAGTTTTCAAAGATTGAATGTTTCGGGACTCCTAATTCTTAATGCTAAGACTAAGCTATAATATGACTCATCAGAAACGCTCAGGTGTGAGCAAAAGTAGGTGAATAACAGTGTAATCCCTTTCACATATCCTCATTTATTCATTTATTCTCATTTATTTCAATGCCTGAAATGGGCAAAACTGCTCACTTAAGTAATCTTTGTAAGATCCAGCTATATAGCATTTAGCATCATATGTCTAAATGACTGAAGCCCAATGCTAGAAATCGCTGTGTTAAAAACTTAGGATCCCTGCAAGGTGGGTGGTAGCCATGAGCCAGACTTGCCTGGCTCCTCTCCAGTTGTTCAGTCCTCTGTCATCACCTCTGATCTGGTGCAAAGCCCAGTGTTTCAGAGGGCTCATACTTTAACGTATAGCCATCCCCTCACGCGTTTCCTCTCATCCTTCCCTCCTTCCCAAGCGGGCTCCAGGTCCCGCGGGTGCCTGTTTTGGGCCCCGAAGCAGAAAGGTTGCAGGCGTCAGTGTGGCCAGGACCAGTGTGAGTCTGAGGAAGATGGAAAAATCCTCCTCTTTTACTGTATATCTGATCCCTCCATGATTTTCCTATGTTATTTTTCCGCTTCTTAGCTGTGATGCGAATGAGTGTTGTTGTTGTTGGGCTTTCTGTAAAGGACACTCTCTCCTGCCTGGGTGGCATTTGTGGTTAACCGTGTTTCCTTCTCTACTCAAGTTGAAAGTACTGGGTTTATATCCTGATTTGGGGTTGCTGTTAAATATCTCATTTTGTCTGTTTGCTACAAGAATGCTTTCATATGGCTAACTGTAGATTAAGAACTGCCTTTTTTTTTTTTTTCCTTAAATAGTCATGGGAGTAAATGCACTACTGAGAGATCAAACTGCTATTACATAGGTTCTTCTTAGGTTCATGGGCACTACAGAAGTAAATTCTGGCCTTTTACGGTACTCAGAGCTGTTCACAAAACTTTATACCGTGACTGAATAAGAGGCAGACTGACTCCAACAAATACATGTAAACATTTTCCTTGTGCCCTACAACTTTGTTAGGGATGGGTGCTAAGGGCATTTGCGATGTGAGCTTTCCTTCTCTCAGTCTGTAGTTAGGACGTGGCTCAGGCCCTGATGGCAAATTGCAGCCATTTGGAGGGTTTCTAGCAACATGTACAAAATAAGTTCACCTTGGAATAAAAATCTTCATGTCAGAAATGCTTCTTTTTTCCCATGGGCAAGCGTTTTTAGGGAGGGTGAGAGACACAAACCGTCTCGTTGCTGCAGTGAGTCTGATGCGCAGATGTAGTGCGAGAGGTGCCGTTGCCCAGCTATGTATAAGTTCCCCTGATGAAGTTTTCACTGCTCTTGGTACCCCTCTTCCTGTTCTTTTCTCATTATTCCACATCTTGTTAGAAACATCATCTCTTCCCACTCGTGTTAGGAGAAGATCTGGTAGCTGCTCTGAAGCAGGCTGTGCTCAGAAGTGAGAGGCAAACATCTGTAGGCAAGGAGCTCAGTGCAGCAAAAGCCAGGCTAAATGCTTCCTTCTGCCTTGGCACAGCTCTGTTTAAATACGTGAAAATTTAGTTCTGGAAGTGAACTTTTAACTCTCCAAACAGCAGCAGCATTTGCATCCCTGCTCCAAGCCCAGGACTGACTGGTATTATTGAGCCGGGGAGACCTGCATGCCTCTCAACTCGATGTAAAATGCATGTTGGAAGAAAGGCAAGCAAAATGCAAAGAGCTCAAATGATGACCAAGTTACCTGTCACCACTGTTTTAACCTTATAGGCCTGCTCGATTGGGTCATTAATTTGCAAATACCAAGTTGTCTGGTGTTGGCTAAAATTAACAGCCTTATTTTTCCAAAAAGAGGGATTAGGTGATGTTGAAAAACCTTGACAGAAAAGCTGGGAGTGGATGGAAAGGTCAGTCTTTATGCAAAAAGGCATATGAAAAAGAAGATAGTGGAGTGAACAGAAAATACATTGTGAGCGTACAGAAATGTAGGCAAGCTTGCTTTGTAATGGTATGTTTAAGACATACCTGTGAGTGGAGGGATAAAAGAAGGTTGTACTGCTCACGTGCAGTGTTGTATATCTGGTATATGAGACCGGCTTCAGGTTGTTTGCAGAAATCCAATGAAAGATTTTTAAAAATCCCAAAACTTAAATTCTACTATAGAATCATAGAATCATTAGGGTTAGAAGGGACCTCTAGAGATCATCTAGTCCAACCCCCCTGCACATGCAGGGTCACCTAGAGCACGTGGCACAGGACTGCGTCCAAGCGGGTTTTGAAGATCTCCAGAGAAGGAGACTCCACAACCTCTCTGGGCAGCCTGTTCCAGTGCTCTGTCACCCTCACTGTTAAGAAATTTTTCCTTAAGTTCCTGTGGAACTTCTGATGCTTCAGTTTGTGGCCATTTCCTCTAGTTCTGTGAGTGGCCACCACTGAAAAGAGACCAGCACCATCCTCCTCACTGCCTCCCTTGAGGTACTTATAGACACTGATCAGATCCCCTCTCAGCCTTCTCTTCTCCAGCTGAACAGGCCCAGCTCCCTCAGCCTCTCCTCAAAGGGCAGATGTTCCAGGCCCCTGATCATCCT
>NW_010587486.1:62016-77059 GCF_000705375.1 Tinamus guttatus
ATACATTTGGAGGAAAAACACGAAAGCTCTTTGTCTCAGAGGACTTTGGTTAGTTTTTCGAGCCCAGAGCTTGTTTTCTCTCCTGCCTTTATCACTTGGTCTAATAAAAGGTATTACTTCCTCTGCAAGCCTGGCCTCTTCGAGCATTACCCTAGCAGAGCTGCATTGACCCTTCCATATGAACAGCCAGAAAGTAGTTTGCACCGTATGAAATACTGCATATATATTATGAGGTTATTTGCTCAATATAGCTAGTCTGAGCATAGCTGCAATTAGCACCTAAATGGACTTAGTTGAGTAGAGGAAGTTTTTGGAAAGGAACATGACTCCAATAGAGACGGGAATTTAAAATGCCGGTGCATTAGAGGTGGGAAAAGACCTGGTAGAGTGGCATAAACCCTGTGCTCATCAGAGAAATAGCACGTAAGAAATAACTGTGAAGAAATGCTGAGGAAATTCTCCTAGCTACTGAGCTGAGATAATTATGAATCCCATTAGCTGGGGGAGAAGGACATTAGCGAATACATTATAGTTTAATGCTTGTTAATAGTTCTCTATTTGAGTGTTCATATCTGCCCTTTTTTTTAAAAAAAAAAAAAAAAAAGAAAAGAAAAAAGAAAAGAAAGAAAATAGATACATTGCTTTGGATTTGTTTGCGGTCTAAGGATTTGGATCTGCTGCTGCTGCTTGTTTGCTAAAGGACTTGATCAATATTGATTGCTCAATAAATTTTAACCCGCTAAAATTCAGAGTGACAATCACACAGAGCAGGATTAACAGGTGCTGTGTGATGCTTAGATGGAGTTACTGTTAGTACTTCCTCTGCAAAAGCTTTTGACTGTGTTTTTTTGGGCTATAAAACTGCTAAGAATTCAATAGATAAATGCAGGCATTGACGCTGGAAATCGGATTGTCCGGCCTGGAGATGAAATGTGCTGCAAGGGCAGCATACCCGGCCAAACGCCCCGGCTTCCCGATGCCTGAATGTGCTGGCAAACTGCTCATAAATTCTGTAGCAGGAGTTATTAGGGGATATTATTCGTGAATAAATTTATATAGGAAAAATAAATGAATTATTCAGTTAGTTTTACTGTATTTGCACGTAAGCCTTTTAGTTTTTCCGTAATGGTACCGATTCTCATTTTAATGAGTTTTTTTAATGCA
The DNA here is from genome assembly GCF_000705375.1 of Tinamus guttatus. Next base: position 63,181 of record NW_010587486.1, read on the forward strand.
GCAAAGAGAGCAGAGCGTAAGCCCCAGGTGTTGTAATAAGAATGGAGACGTATTCAGGAACTATTCTGGGAAGAACCAGGGTTGCACTTGCTAACACAGAGACAAGGCTGGGTTCCCAGCTAAGACTAATTTCCACTAAAATAGAGTGGCCTGCACCAACCAAGAATCTAGCTTTGAGTGCTTATATGCAGGTTTGCCTTGACAAAGCATGATTGCATATTAGGAATGCAATAAAGTTTAGGTAAAATGAATAATGTGTAATAGTAACTGTCAGCGTGGTTAATGAAAGTGTCTGAAGTGTTTAAATGGGAACTAATGATGGACTTGTAGCCTTCGCTTATGCTTTAGACAAGGCATACATGCCCTACATGTAGATGGATGTTCACTTTTAAAAGTGAACTTTTAAAAGACTACAATAATCAAAGGAAATAAGGTAAGTGTTAAACAACAATAACACAGGAAATTAGAGTTAGTTTTGACAGTAAATAGAAGTACTATACCATTATAGGAAATTATTACTATCGCCTGAAACTGTTATAGGAAATTATTACTATCGCCTGAAACTAATAATATCTTTTTTCTTTTTATGTGAACCAGTAAAATTAGCTGTAAGTTAGATAATTCCAAGAGCAGTGGAACAAGGGTAGTTCAGGCAAGAGTCAGCTACAAAGCAAGTGCTCTTAGCTCTGAAGATATTTATGTTAACATTAGGGCTTTACTACTTGAAAGATAATTACTGTCCCCAGTGGAAAAATGTAGAAGTGGATAGGAAAATAGTGAGGAAAAGGAATATGGTATCCATAGGTTTTTGAGAAGCAGGACTCCTGGACCCTCTTCCTGGGCTGTACCTAGTGTTTGAAGGGTTAAGACCTTCTTATATCTGAAGAAATTTACTTTAGCCTAGTATCATGCTGTCATTAGCATAACATAAGTGTGTCATCCCAGCATATCCTTGGGCAGATCATATGGAGGGTTAGAGAATTATTGAAACTTTGCTCTACTCCAGTAGGAAGTTATATAGGGGAGTAAATGAGTAGAAATCTCATTTTTGAGAATGAGATTTTTGAGATTATATTTTAATATATTGGGTAATAATTATGGTTACAATAATAGGTAAATGCTTTACTACACAGACTGCTTTACCACGATAGAAGACAACACATTCTCCATCTCAGATTGCCTAGTCAAATGTATCAAGTGAATGCAACTGAAAAATGGAAGCTGAAAATGAGCAGGTCAAGTAGAATAGCTGTACCCAAGTAGAAAATTTCAGAAAATCAAAAATTCCAATTTTTGATTATTAGTACAAGATAGAAACTTCTCCTTTCTTCAAAGTAGCATTGAATATTTCAAGCTGGAAAGATAATTTTTTGAATTGTTATTACTCCTTCAAGTGCAAATACCGTGGTGGTGAGTGTACCTGATAACTACTCAAAGGGCTAAATAGCGCATATGTTGTTAGAAAAAGGCTTTACAATGCTAAAGTTTTTATTTCTGGACAGAATCTGTTGTGGGAATACGGTTTACTAGAAAATATATTTCCCATACTTCACAAGATAGATTTATAATATATTTCTGCAGTTTAATTATGAAGATATATAACTAATTTATTTTTGTGGCAACTTCCAGTATTATTAGAGCAGTGATTTTTGTCTGTAATAAAAATCTATTTTACTGATTCAGCTATTCTGGAGAGGGCTTATTAGAGGTGTTGATTCATCTTTTAAACTAATGATTTATTATTTTCCACAAAGGTTCTTCATTAAAGCCATCAGGTGTTTTACTGCACATCATTTGCTATTTAAATGTTTATGATATATAGATTGTCCTAACAAACTTTCTATAATAGGAGCAAACACTTGCACAGAGCAGTGAGTTTGTAAAATGAGTCTTGCTGTCAGCCATTCCAGTTCTCCAGAGCCATCTACTGAAAATGTTTTGTCTTGGTAGGCCAAGCTCAGCTTTTTCCTTCTCAAATTCTTTCTTTAACCTCTCATTATTGTGCAATAGATAGGAAATGAGAACGGTTTGTTCGCTAGCGCTCAAAAACTCCCAAAAAACTGTGTGTCTGAGCAGCTTCCTAGGTGCTTGAGTAAGGGTCACCATCTGCTTCTATAAACGCTGTATGTAATATGTATGTAGCTATAATAATATTGTAATAGGCCCGTGGAAGTGTTTCACATTTCTCACAAACTGAAGCCTCCTCCAATAGACGTTCCTTTCTTCCCGTGCTCCCGTCGCGCGCGCCAGCTCCCTGCTCCCTCGCAGCGCTGCCTCTCCGGTCCTGGAGCAGCTCCTGCTCCTGTGTGTTAACACCAACAGGAGCAACGAAGCCAAGTGTTACGCTGGTATTTTTAACAGGTTTGGCACAGTTTAACTGTCAGCTGTGAGTGCTGCCGAGCGCTGACATCAGTGGGACGCCCCGTGCCAGGAGAATTGGCTTTCCTGCGTGACGTGTCGAGGTGGCGCTGCCTCTGAGGGCCTTGGAGGGCATCGCCGGGGGAGCGCACATGCGCACCAACCTTCCTGCTCCATCCCTGTGCCCTGCAGCCTGTAAGAAAGCAAGAAAACTGCATGTACTGTTTGTGCTGGTGGTGAGTTTGCAGGGCTGGTAGGTAGGGAGGAAATTGCTTCTCTTCGGTATCGGTACAACATTTGGTTATCAGTGTAACGGTTCTGTCAGGGAGACTCTTAGCAAGGAAGTCATTTCGGTAACTTTTTGTTGGTGCTTAAAATGCCTGTGCTTTGTAAATAAAAGGCCAGATCATCTGGAAGCGGAAATCTTGAAAAGGATTTTCTTGCATGGAGGGACTCCCTGGTATGAGGCAGCCCATGAGCCCAGGTTCCTCAAAGAGTTGCCAGTATTTGATATTTCTGGCCCCAGCGTTAATCTTCAGGACACCAAATGAGCACATCTGTTCCAATGGAGACCTTATCTAGTGGGAAGATGTTCCTTTCAATAATCCAGATATGTGCTTAGGACTGTCCTCAAATTTCCCTTCTGGTCTTTCTCATGTTTCATGATCCCAAACCCCCAAAGATTTTTCTATTGCCTTCAGAAGAAAAGAGAATGATCCCTTAGAAGAGTAGTTACTGCCTATTTTCTGTGGGCTTTATCCATCCATGATACTTCAAAAAAAGTCCAAGTACTGGGGCGCTCTGTGGTCACTGTTGTGCTAAGATTTTTGGTTCCTTGACCACCAGTTCTGAGTCCTAATGAAACTGCCCTTTGCTGAAGGAGACAAAAACACCACACAGCCTTATTTTCTTTCCTATGGTCAAAAATATGCCACCTAATCTATCACTTGCAATATCCAGTGCAGAACGTGCTGAAAACTGCTGGCCTTCTAGCCACACGCCCGGCGAGTGTGGGCTATAATGGAGTATTTTCTAACATCTCAGTGCCAAAACACTGCTCTGACCTCGCAGTCACCAGCCATCATCGAGTTGGTCTGTGACATGACCAACTTAGCAAGCCTCTGTTTTCCCTGTGAACACTGAGAAAAATCTTAGGTTTTTAGAAGCGGAGTATTGATCTGTGTGTAAGCCAAGGTTGTTCCGAACTCTGTCAAGCATCGAGGGAATGTGGACAGTCAGCAGAAAGTGTTTTGCTGCGTTGTCATGTTAGTTTCTGTGTGGTAAGCAACCTGAAAGCAATATTCGGATGACAGCTTGCTTGGGTTTCCCCTTGCCACGGAGGTCTCCATGCCTCAGGTGCTCTTAGCAGTGCCTTCACACACGCATGTGGAAAACAAAAGGAATTAAACTTGCCCTTCATGTGAATTTCTCACTTGCCATCAGCAAAAATGCATCTATCTGGTTTTGTTTCTTTGTTTTGGCAGGGATGCTGCTTTGTGAGCTGATATCTCATCATTTCTGTGCTTGGGAACCGTGTGGCCCTGGCATGTGTGAATAGGAGATGCGCTCCTCAGCATCTAGGGGGGTTCCTGGTTGTTCTTTGCTGCTTTGATGTTTCTCTTCTGGTGTGCTGCATTTTAAGAAGGAGCTGGCAAGTCCTTCTGGGAACAGTGCAAACTACTTAGATGTAACATAAGGCTGAACAGCTTTTGGACAGGTATAAATCTGCTTTAAGATATTTAAGGTGTATCACCTGCATTGGCGGGTGCTGGATGCTCTCACACTGCTTCCACACGAGCTCCTCGGTCCTGCAAGTTGGTGACAAGAAAGTAATCGTGGGCGAGGAGGCCTGGACCTGCAGGAACTCCTTGGGATACAAATAACGCTTCACTACGCATGCCTTGTATCTGGAATTTTGAAACAAGTGTTTTTGCATTGGTACATCAGTGCCTTGAGCAATGCAGGAATGAGTTTTTCTGTTTCTTATTCTGTATTTCATGCAGAAATTTGCAATTGTTTGACACTGTCAGACATGCTATATATATATATATTTAAATTAGGTTTTCCTCTTTTGAAAGATTCTGAACATGCATTTGCATGGCATTTGCACTCTAGGAACGTTTCCCCTTCTTTAAAGCACAGGTCCTGTGAAAAGTCCCTCTGTCACGCGTCAGGAGAATCACAGCAGCCATAGCGCTCAAGGAGCCTTCTGCAGCTAGCTAAATAAAAATACATATCTGCTTCTGTGCCAGATGGGGTAGGTCGTGTGTTACTCCATTGGAAATGCTGCTGCCTGCGGTGTGGAGGCGGCGTCACCAGCTCGGCGCCGGCGGCCGAGGGCTCTGGAAGCGGCGCGCTCGGCTTAGGCTGATTTACCCTGCTCTCAAGGTTGCACTTATGGGGCTTATTTGCCTGGATTTGTTCTAGATCCTGTTTCCAAAGCCTGCTTCTCTCCAAGTGAAACGGTGCTGCTGAAAGAGGGCTGCTTTTGTGCCAGACTGTTACGGTTTTGGTTCCTTCAGGGAGTGCTGCCCCCAGCACCCGGGAGCTTTGTAGCGGGGCAGCCGGTTCCTCTTGCTGTTCTGCTTTATCAGCCCCCTCCTGGAAAATCACGTCTGCAGAAAGCTCCTTATTGAGCTGAATGGGAATGGGGAGTCTAATGGAGCACGTGCTCATAATCCTGGGCAGGGGAAGGGATGAGAAGCTGAAATGTGCAGGGCGCAGTTTGCTGTTGTCTGTTTCCTGCAACACACTAGAAAACATTATTTTTAATTGTTTGCTCCTGATCAGGTTTGAGCAAAGATTATCCTACGATGTAGAAATCCTGTAAACTGTGATCTGATAGGAGCTGGATGCAGCAACTTTGAGGACTTTCCTCTTTGATTTCATGGAGGTGCAGTGGTGCCACAGCATGAAGTGGACAAACTTGAATGATAAACTCTGATTTTTTTTTTTTAAGAACTTACATGATTTAGATAAAAGACATCCTTTTACGCTATGAAAATGCTTAATGAGAAAGGAGCCAAGTATTTGCAATTAAAAATCAAAGCAGCTGTATTTAGAGTGTGTAGAAATTTGATCTTCCTTTTTATTAGATTTGTCTGGGATAATGCAGACACGAATCAGCAAGTTTTTAATGTAAAATTAAAGAGCTATTTGCAACTTTAACAGTATGGAAGAAGAGTGATAGTGTAAAGGAGGATTTGGCTGCTGTGAGGATGGACACGTGTGTGTGTTGAGGGAAGAAGCTGTCCTGCTTTACCAAAGTCGGGTGAAGTGGAAGCAAGAGAGAGCTGAGAGCACTGAGATCCTTTACTATCCAGAGACCTAAAAAAAAAAAAAAAAAAGAAAAGAAAAAAAGGAGCACAGGAGACAGCAGGACAGATTAAGGGCGTGAAAAGCAATGAGGAAATGAAAGTATGCCTGAAGTTGACAGAGAAATAGCAAAAGAGGTGGCAACCTGGGCAAGAGCAAGGTGACACTGGGTTGTCCTGCAGGAGAGGATTGGCTTGACAGAGGCTGCTTGAGAAGGAAGAGAAAGGGTGTTTTCCAGCACTTTGAAATGGGAAATGATGATTAAAACCACAAATTTCAAATGAAAGGGACGACAGCAATAGAGAAATCAAGCTAGATACGAAGGGGAGAAGTGCAGAACTCAACTTGGGTATTTGCATTCTTCCAACATGACTTGATAATGGCAGAGCAAGTCCAGGGGCAAGTGGTTCATTCTGGTCTAGAGGCAAATGAAAGCAATAGAACATACTGTACAAGATAATTAACTGAATGCTCAGAACTGTGTGGGCTTCCCTATACAGAATGGAGGAGAAACAAGTGCTGCTATACATTATCCAGTTTGTTGAACACAGTATTTTCTATTGATTTTAGCAACTTATTATTATTTGCTGACCGCTGCCTAAACTCCAGTGAAGGGACACGTTAAACACGGGAAGCTTTCCAACCCTGGCGAGCCAGTGTTACTAGGAAATGGCTGTGAAGAACAAAACTGATCCTTGTTCCTTTCATCAAGCCCGGGGGCACGCAGGCCCTCCGTTCACCCACAGACATCGTAGGTTTTCCACACTTGGTTGACCAACCCCAGGGTAGCAAAGTGACAACTCAAACATAGTTTCTGGCTTTTCTTCTGTGAGGCATACTATTTCCTTTTAGGGTTTAGGCTGTCATTTCCACATCATCATTTGATATTGCAAACACCAGCTTGCTCACAACAAGCATCAGATATATATATCCTGTGCAAAACCAATGTTCTTCTGCTTGAATTTTGGCTAAATGGGTATCCTAGCAAAATCTGTAAATGGCGAGGCCGCACATCAGAAAAACTTCTGCTGTGGTCTAGTATCCCCTTTTGAGTCTTCTCTGCACACTTAGTAGTCTAGAATTTAATGTTGGGGTGCTCTCTGACAGAAAGCTTCCTGACATCTCTTCCCAGTGTTTGCGTGTGTGTTAAATTTTGGAGGTGTTTTTACGCTCGTCTCTTCAAGAAAACTATTGAAATGATAGTTTGGGAAAAAAAAAAAGCAATTTCTTAAGGCTGGTAGGATGCAGGAGAAAACTGAGAGGAGAACTCATAAAGAGTGTAGAGGTGCTGCGGTCAGTGGTGGTTTTGGGGTTTTGTGAAATGGGGCCCCAGAATACTTCTGTAGCCTGCTGCTTTGGAGGGTTTTTATGTTGAAAATACTCTGTTGTTCTCGGATAAGCCAACATGTTGGCTGGTTTATTTTGTTGTGTGTGTGTTTTGTTTTGTTCTCCTTTTTTTAAAGATGCTAAGAAAATGAAGGAGGAAGGAGTGAGGCTCATCCTGGGCTACTGATAGGTTCTAGTTGCAGATGTGTTGGGGTTTTATCCTTTGGATTTCTCCTGCAGCTGCTCTGTGGTGTTTTCTGTCTTGACTATTTTGTGATGTTGCTGTGTAAATCCAGTATGCGTTCAGAGGTGGTTGTGTTGCAGTGCTGGATGGATTGGTGCCTGCGTGGTTTTTATATTACTTTATGTAAGAGAACTGTCAAACATCTCCTGGAGTGACAAGCACTATATACAAGCAAAGCATTCGCATCAGGATGGTGTTTTTACTGATTTTGTACGATAGACCTCAGCCATGGTGACATGGGATATTCACACCAATGTACTTGTCTTGGTTCACTGACATAGGGTTAGTCTGCGTTTTACTTTGTGCCAGGGAAAGGGAATGCTTTAGGATATTCAGTGGAGCTCACTGATTTCATAGGAACTGTTTATTTTATGTTTGCGATGACGAAAATAGGGGAAAAATCAGGCAATAAGCTCCGTCTTCAAGGCATTGTAAGTTTTGTGGTGTTCCAAGTGCCGTGTAAATCGGTGTCTGGAAACTTCAAATATACGTGAAACAGATTTTATCTATTTCCATATCGATTATGAATCACAGGCCATCCACAGTCAATAACTCACGTGGGCAAAAATCTCTTATGAAGAAAAGCAGCCCTGTAAAGGAACCGAAGTTGTTGCCTCTTCCAACGAAATGGGAAGAACAAACCATTCAAGGACCGTCCTCGTGGCGTGAAGACCACGAGCCCTGGGCTCAGTAGGCAGCTCCCAGCACCCATCTCATTCTGCGCAAACCAGCCAGATTTAATGTCAGATTGTGTTAGTGCCTGATCTCTTCCCTCCTTTCCGCTCTCGGAGGAAGAACAAACGAAAAAGCAAATCCCGAAACAGCCAATGTTTTGCAGAGCTGAGAAGGTAGCTCTGAAGTTTCACAGCTCTTCAATTTACTGTTTGAATATCAGTGACATTTGCTTTTGCTGCAGCAACACACTCAAATTGTCATCAATAAAAGTAGATTCATTTCCACCGAATATTGGTAAGCAGTTCCCTACTTTAAATTATTATCAAATTGTCATCAATAAAACTTGATTCGTTTCTACTGAATATTGGTAAGCAGTTCACTACTTTAAATTATTATCAAATTTATTGGTATGGGACCGCACATTTGTCTTTGCCATGACTATGCCACTTAAAGAGAATAATTGAATTGAGAATTAAATGAGCAATAATTGAAAATAAAATGTGCTTTTTCGAAGGAAAATTGATGCTATGCTAAATTTCCAGGATTCTGCTATGGGTAGGGTTTTTTCCTTAAAAAGGTAGAATAGGTCTGGCTAAAAAGGTAATTATATAAATATGTGCACGTTAATGAACATAATTGGAAATGGACTTTAGCCTTTAAAGGATACAAAGGCTCTTCAGAAACTTCATACAGTTTTAAATTCGGCAAAAGCGGTACAGTATCTGTGATAATTAGACTTTCAACACGTTCAGATATGCTAATTGAATTCAAGTTCTAATTAATTTTCTTGTGTAACTGAGAATGGCAACCCTCGAATTAATTCAGTGTACTTTTATTGCTGAACTTTGCTCTGTTTCCCATATTTTTAATACCAAAAAAGTAGACTTTATCAAATGCTGTGCTTTATAGGATAGCACTAATTTATCACACACCGCGTGCAGTGCAAACAGCTCAAAAACTGTGAGCACCTCTATTGCTGTGAGCAACCAGATCGAGCCTTGAAGGAGCAGAATGAGGTTGGTTCAGCTCGTGATCGAGGTCTTTGCAATGAGACCTGCATGTGAAGTGAGGAAGCGGTGTGGTGATTTTTGCTTTTATTTAAAAAATGCCTATTAGAAGGATAAGTAGTTGAAAGTAGGAATGTGGTATTATGTATTTTAGTTTCTATTCCATTGCTAGTTCCAATGGTTTCTGCTGGAATTATGAATCCAGTAGATCCCCAGTTTAGTTATTGCTTGAAATAAAGGGTACGCTTGGCATTAGCTTTGCTCCACTCCCTGACATTAAGAAACCCTAATTAACATGAAAACAGAAAGAGTTAGGACAGCTCTGAGCACTTCTGAAAATGCCAGAGACACATGACTATATTTTCTAAGGCCACCTTCTATGGAGAGACTCATCTCTGTACTATCCCTGAAAGGATTTTGACCTTTTGAGGCACCATTTTTTAAGAAGTCTTCAGGAAATTGATAGAAATATATTTAAGTGGTTTAGAAACTACTCTTAAGATAGCCGTGAGGATGTAATAAATTACCTAGAATTACTTTAAATGGTTAAATTACTAAATAGTTAAGTGTGTTTACTTGAAGCTTGTTCATTGTGTTATGTCTTAGTTTGAAAGATCTATGAAACCAATATTATTATGTACAAAGGCCTTTTTCATAAAGGTTCAAAATATCTCCTGTTTTCTTAATAATCTGGAAAGTTGATCTCAGCAAAGGTGCTCCCCTTCTTTGGCAGCCCACTTGAGCTGGCTCAAGCACTCTGCCATTTCTCTGGGCTACTGCACTGGTTTTCGGGTTTTACAGTTGCTGCTTCCCACAGATTAAAGGTGAATTCTCTGCAAGAGTAGTCTTGGCCCAGACCCCTGAGCTTAGCAGTAACCTAGTGATGTTTATCTTCTTTTTGTCAGAAGAAGAGTATTTGTGCATTGAAATGGAGGCATGAAAGTCGCCTAGGTTTAGAGACTTTGGGTACCGGAGTTGGAAAACAAGCCTCCTGCTGTAGATTTCATGTGCAGTCAATGGAGAAGGAGACTCGGAGCAAGAACTGGCACCTGGAGGTGCTTATCTCTTTCCATTGGTTGTATAACGAGCTTCTTAAGCAGCCATTAGCTTAAATGCTATGAGCTGAGTTCTGCTCCAACGTCCCCTCAAGTTGGTCATTGCCCTTCTGTTGGGTTTTTGGGTTTAAAAGTGGCCATTTGACAGAGTAGAAAATTTTTCCATTGAATTCCAAAAAAGAATCTGCTAACGTTTGTATGTGGTGCCATCCCATGAGTGGTTGGTTGGTCTGCATCTCTGTACCCAAGGTAAACATCTGCCATCAGGTAAGAATGCAGCCAAATAGTGTTTTTAAACAAGCATTACATACAACGCTTACTAAATTCAAAGGCAGTTAATCTTATAGAGACCCCTGAGGAAAAGTCTCTAACTGCAGCAGCCCAAGAAATACGACTGGGCCAGCACTAAGGTATTGGCTGAACTCCTTTTTCTGCACTGCTTTTTGCAGTCCTTGGTCAGCACTATGGAGTGCCCCCCATCCAGTGGTATTTTCTTCAATCATCTTGAAATGGGATTTTTAACCTGGCTGAAAATCACTGCTGTTTCATTATCAACAAGTACTATACATTTTAATTAAAATTAGTGAAACTCCTCTTACTGAGGTCCCGCTGGAAAAGATAGGCTGGAGCAGGCAGTGTGCTAAAATTATGTTTACTATTATTTCTCCAATTAGTGTGTTGCAAGAGGTGAGGTACAAGCATTGCTAGAGCCATTCTACTTTGTAAATGTTTTTCCCTAGTTCAGAAGCCTTCCCAAACATTTCTACAGCAGTATGTGTTCCTCCCAACCCTGGATGCTGTCATCCACTGCAAGCCTGATATCCCTGATATCCCCATTTGCAATGTAATGACCAACCTGTGTGCCAGCCCCCCTCTGCCTTTCCATCCCACTGCTTCCAGAAGGAACTCCTGTTCTTTCACGTGTTCCTGCTTAAAGCTGCGTAAGAGGAATGACCAAGGAGATGTCATGGGCGGTGAGGAAACGAGTCCCCTTTTCTCTTTCAGCTCGGCTGCTGGAATCCTGTCACCGGCCTCAACGGCTCCCTGACGGACAGGAAGCTGGAGAACAACATGCGAGGAGTCGTCCTGCGCGTGGTGACCGTGCTGGTAAGCAGAGATGCTGACCGCGGTGCCCCGGGCGCCATGTGGTGTCTCCCTCTTGCCTCGTCCTCTTGTCTACGGGTAATTGGAAAGGATTTTCATTAAGTTACCAAGGGCTGAGACGCAGGCAGTGTTCGAGTGTCAAACTCCTGCTTGTCGATACTGGAGCAATGGAGTAATTTCCACGGAATAATATCATTTATCAATAAAGTTCATTTCAGGGTGTGAATTAAACACATTAAAACCTGTTTCTTCCACAGGCACATATTAAATTAGATAGCACAGCCGCAGGAACTGAAAAGGGCAACTTGAAGTGCCCTGTTAGCTCAGGTTCCCTAGCGGAGCCTCTAAATGATGCAGAAGATGTAGCTGCCTTCCAATTACTTTGCCAAATTGAGTGCAGCCTGACACAAATTGCTGCACTCAGAAAATGTTCAAGATAAGCTTAGGGTGAGTACTGTTAGTTCAGTAAAATATCTCCTGTCCCCTCTTCTTCCAGACGGTTTCTCCCCCCTTGCATTAAGTGGCTGCCGCAAAGCTGCTTGTAGAGAGTCAAAAAGACAGTGCGTGCTAGAAAAGGGTCCTGTTTTGTGACCTGAGGCCAGTGTATTCCCTGTCACCAACTTCCCTTTCCTTTGGCTACTTGAGCACAGATGGTTGTGAGTGGTGGGGAGAAAATAAAAGTGGAGCGGGGGGAGCGCTCGGGAGGTCGGAGCCTCTCTGGGCCTCGGCCCAAGCGCAGGGGTGACCCAGGGTTGAGAACCTGTAAAGGTCGTGTTGAGCTACCTGTGCCTTGGCTTGCTCAGGCTTTGCTTGCTGGAGCGACCTCCTGCTTATGAAGTCAAGAGCAGAGCACATGATTTCCATGGCTGGTTTGGCCTGCCAAAGGAAAAGGCTCTCTCAGGGCAGGAGGGTGCAATCGCTCGAGTGAGTGTGGGTGCTACTGATAGGAAGGTGTGCTTCCTCTTCAGTTATTTCGGGGCTCTATAAAAGCTATTATCTGTGAGCTGGTGGTCTGTGCCACCTCTCAGTACGCCAGAGCGCTTCCTGCCAAAAAATCTTTAAAAACACCCCAAAGCAACAACAGAAAAAGAAGAATGAATGCATGTAAAGAGACAAAGCGATACAGTTTTTCATACTTCAGTGTTTATTGCTTGTTCATTGAAATAGCATCATAGTGGCTGTATCTGCTCTTTGTGCTTTTTCTGATATATGTTTTAATTGATTCAGTATATCTCTCTGCTGACAGAAATGTTCCAAGACTGTTGTCTAGCAAAATCAATTGAAATTAGTGTCTTGGACAATTTTTCTTCTCCTCTCTCCCCACTCTGTTCTTCCAGTTTCATCCCTAGTTATCATTCTAGCTAGCTTACCCGACAGTATTCTTGTTTCAAGTCATTATATTATAAATATTTAGTATCTTACAAACATCCAAAGAAGTAATTAATTATGCTGGTGGGATTCTACACTACTAATACAAACACAAGACTGGCATGTAAAGCTCAGCCCGCATTACAGGGCAGTAAAGCAGGTTCGGAGGCAGCCCCTGTTCTGTTTTTTTTGGCACAGCCTTCAACTTCCAAGCTTGACTTTTGGAAACGACAGTGGTAAAATTCACTGTTTTGCTAACAGCTTCTTGTTTCATGTGTAATGTGCACTAAAGGCCGTAAATGAGCAAGATGCAAATGATTTATATTGGCTTTATCACATAAACCATAAATTGTGGAGCTTGGCAGGGCTGCTCGGTGCAGTTTTTGGTTCTTGGCAAAACTGTTTGTGAACTGCACTACAAACCAAGGTTCATTTAATTTTATGCCCTGAAGATCAGAGGCAGGGCTTTTGCAAGCGTAACGTGGTGAGGCAAATACTTAAAACCATGAACCAGAAATTTTATTTTTCCCTAGCAGTTCGCTTGACAGGATTGTAACATGAATGCTTTCCTCCAAGTGCCACAAATCTGGAGGACGGAGTATCATTTTTTTCCCACATCCGCAAATTCTAACGTGCAAAAGTGCAAGGCAGAGAGACACTGGCAGAAAATCAAGCCCCTGACTAAAAGCCTGAAGAGAAGTTGGGCAGTGCAGATGCCAGAAATGCACAACTGCTCCTTTCTAACCTCTGCCAGTTTAGTTAGCTGTTCTTTGCATAGCCACAGGTTTTGTAGGTAATGCAGTGCTGTTCAGGGGTTATCCTAGAGCAATTCCTCTTGACTAGTCTTGCAGAAGTGTAGGGGTTATTGGTGAAGAGATACCATCTTATTTTAGTCTGAGAATTAAAAATATGCCCGTCACGAGCGAGTTTTGACCTCAAATCAATTTCTTGCTTTCGGATAAATGCACATGGTTGTTACTTCTCGGTACTTGCGGCTTGATTCATGTTCTCATTCACAGAGCTTAGGATGATGGTAAAACAGTCTTTCTCTACTGGAACGTAAACGAGTCGATGCATACAGTATTCAGATACAAGTAAAATCTTATCTGGAAATGAAGCAAAGTCTTACGAATGATACTTTAATACTTGTTTCCTCTCATTTTAAAGTTAGGGATTTAATCCCTCTATTATTCAGTTTGTTCAATTTTATTAGAAAAACCTAATCAAAAGTGATGCTGTCTAGCATTAAATTAAGCAAATATTATCAAAGGCAAAATGCTATCTTTATTTTTGTGAAATAGAGGGAAAAAAAAGCTACAGTTTAGGGCAAAACTTATTATCTTTGAAATAAGTGGAGCTCGAGTAGAGCAAGACTGTACTGATGTACAGAAGTACAGTGCTCCTCTGGTGTGTTGATTAGGAGATTT
>NW_010587487.1:11462-22737 GCF_000705375.1 Tinamus guttatus
GGGATGGGGGACCCCCCCCATACCATGAGCAGGAAAATGGGGCAAAAAACAGCCAAACCTGACAAAGAAATACTGGACAGCAAGTGTTTCATCTCCTCCTCCTCTGAGTGTCGCTCTTGCCCGAAGCATTTCTCAGCAAAGCAAAGGCATGGAAACAGCTTTTTTCAAAAGGAGTTAGTGTGGGGTTAAGATTGCGTAGGCTGTGTGTGCTTATCGGAGACCAACAGTGATCCTATTTTAAAAAAATAGTGACACGTGTTAGTGGAATTTTATGATTTCAAGCCAGTTTTTTGAAAGAAGCTTTACGTCTCTTGCTGTAGGGCTACGTTTTGAAAAATTGAATGGTGTGGAAGTCTTGAAATAAATTTGCATAGTTTGACTACTGCTGCTATCCATAGAAATATTCCTGTTACTTTAAAAAAAAATACAAAATAATACGTCTAATGTAAACAACGAAGGCACACGCAGAATTAGCTTGGTTTTAAGACAGCTTTTTGCAGTGCCCAAATGTTTTGCTTAAAACCCTTTAAGGTGGAGGACTCTAACGACAGTTTGCTTTAAATGTAGCTAAATGTGTAGAAGTCTGAATTCTTAGTCTGGCTATTAATGTCTGTGTCTCTGGGAAAATGGACTGATAAATCTGTCCCAGAGCCAACCTAGGGAATAAATAAATCTCTCCAACTGCAGGAGTTGCTGGGAACTGCAGGATCACAGCCGTTTGCTTTCCACGTTCATCATGCTGCTTTGACTTTCACAGTTAACCTGTGCAATCCCCAAATATAGCCCTTTCTAATGAAGAGGTAAAAACTGGCTCATGGAGGCAACTACTTCTTTGGTGAAATACCACAAATATACAAAAAAAAAAAAAAAAAAAGTCCACATTAAAAAAAATACACATGTACTTCCCTACAGACAGAAGAAATCAAATCATAAAACAGGGTTTTTACTCATGCTTCTAAATGATTTTGGTGGGGGACCCCCAGATCTAAAACTTTATTCAAAAAGTGCTACTCTGTCAGGCTTCCTCCTGGGCTCAGCTCCCTGGTGTTTTTCTGCTGCCTTAGCTTCCTGCTTCTTTCCTGCACCTACTTCTGCCCTTTTGCTGCTTCCTGTTCACACACACACGCCTTGCTGCCTGCACTCCTCAAATTTGTCTGAATGCTCCGACCAGCCACTGAATCGTTGCTTCTATGCCAGCTTCATTTCATGTCCAGCAATCAATGGTTTCACCTATTTATTCAGTAAAGGAGTTTATTAATTTTGACATATATCCAGAGTAAAGGATATTTGTCATTCCTACTAAACTTGGTGAGACCTGATCCAACCTATTTCATCAGTTCTCTCTTTTTTTTTTTTCCTTGAAATAGCTTATGCTACTCAGAGGCCTGTAAGAAGAAAACTGAATATATAAAACAGAAGGATTAAAGGTACTTTGTAAGCTGTGACACTTTTAGTCAAAGAATCTTAGCGGTGTTACAGATATTAGAATGTGAAAAAGTAATAATAAAAACTGTAAATATGATTCTCATTTTACTGATATGAATCATAAAGTCAAAGTGGATGAGGTATATCACTATGGGAAGGATTTTTTTAAGCTGACTTCTTTACAGAACCACACCAACCTTGTCTCAAAATTATTGTATTTTAGTACTCTAAACTTATGTTAATGCTTAATAATAGGTAGTGTGACTGAATTCAACATGCTTCAATTTATGACCAAATTCTCTCCAGAGGGAGATCCCAGTTTCCTTACACTGCACATTCAAAAGTTGCGTAAGCCTTTATATACAAAAATACTCATTGTTGCATTCAGACAGAGCTGTAGGTATACAAAGATACAGGTGAATACAGCTTGCAGTTATTTGGACCACATAGGCACAAGCAAAAAACCATCTCTAATTGGGACCATGTAGATTGGTGCAGTTTGGTAGTTGTTTGGTGCCTCCCTACCTGCAAAGCAACTGGGGAGCCTGGCATTGTGAACATCTGCCTATTTATACTTGGAAGGGTTGGATATAACAATAGATGAAAAATAGCAAATTAATATATCTAGATTCCATTATGAAGTCCTCTTTTTTATGGTTGGATACAGACATAGCAGTTTATGCTTAGATTTTGAAAGTCTTCCCAAGTACATTTTGATTAAATTTTGATTAAATGTCCCTTTCCTATCATAACAAACTAATACTCAGGATGCTTTCCCCCCCCTTTTTTTCCTTTTGTAAAGGAATCTGCCTATGCCCCATTCTTTTAAGTACTTCCTGCACATGGGTGGTACTTGCTTTTTTTCTTCTTCCTCTGAATTTGTGATACTTAGCCAAGTTTTTTTAAATCTTTTCTCTTAAGTAATTGTGAGAATTTCCATGGGAGGTGGGCAGGTACTGAGTTTTCTCTCCTAAGCAATACAGATGATGCTTTCAAGTTTAAAGATGAAGGGGAAGAAAAAAAGAACAAAAACTAATACTGTATAAGTAAGAGGGTTTGTGTACGAGTAAGATAGTTTTTGAAATATTTCCCATTCTGAGGCAGGCAGTTAAGGCAAAGTGAAGTCTGTATTTTATACTGGCACCCTGGGGAAATAAATAACTTTATTAGTCGCTATTAGTTGTTCCTTCTATTAGTATGTTTCTCTCCTGTTATGTTGTCTGATTATGGAATACAGAAGAGGTAGGGGTGTTTTGCCATAGCATATTTTGTGAGAATCATGGGCAAGGAAGAAAATTAAAAAAAAAAAAAAAAAAAGCTACATGCTGAAAGGATATCTTTCAGGTTAACTATTGTCTAGCTGAATGCATGTTTTTGGAATGAAGTAATCTCTGTAAGATGTTGGAAGTAATTCTTGGCACAAAGCCCAAAAGAGTTAATCAGATGTTTTTGAATTTTGTGAACCAGTTGAGCAACTGTTCAAGCCTTTAAGGAAGTTGGAAGACGAACAGATTCTTAGAGTTCGCACATGCAGGTCTGGATTGATATAGGAGTCGTCTTTTGCAGCCAGTATGTCATTATCCTAGCAATTACCTTTTTTTTGTACTAAACTGCTTTCTCCATAACAACCTGGAAGAAGTAAGTTATTTAAAAGAAAGCATTGTTATCAGAAACTGTTTCTTTACCACTTGCAAGCTATAACAAAGCAGAATAGTTGTTATGCATGAGATAGGGTTTCTGACAACTAATTCTAAAATGTGCTTTATTAGTAAGCAAGTGTTAGCCGAGTCCTTATTTGGCACTCTTGGCCTCTTTGCAGTGCTTAACATCATTTGCTGTTTGAATAGTGCTTCGAGAGGAGATACTGTGTTAGATTTTGCCAATCAATGCAAAACTGGGTAAGAGCCTTTTATCAAATCCTGTCGTCTGCTGAGCAAAGCAGATCCCATTAAAGTTGATATGGATGAGCAGTCATTTATCCCTGGATAGAATTTGGCCCTTTGTGAAACACCATTTGGAATTAATATTCAAATCTCTTAAACGGTGAGGAACTAAGCTTTGGGATTCCAAAAATTCTTCATGTTCCAGGCAACCAATGATGAATGTAAAATAGCGTTATAAGGACCCAAGTAAAACTATCGCGAGGCCCAGGGCTGCTCTGGGTGAATTAAAGGGTGTTCTGAGCTGCCGAGCTTGGCTTTGGCTTTCCAGTGACGCAGTCCCCCTGTTCCAAGTGCTCTGCTTGCATGTGCCTGTTGTTTTCACCATTTAAATTTCAACACGCCGGATAACTGAGTGGTGCAAGATATATAGCTGTTACAAGGCTCCTCTGCTACTTTTTATCTGCATGTGGTTTGAGGTTTTTATTAGCATCTAGCTCTGCCTATTAATTACAATGATGAGCAGGGTGAAATTAAACAATGCTAAAGGACTGGCAAGGCCTGTTTAGTAGATGCAAGATTTGACTTTTAGGGAATAATAGATAATAAAATAGTAAAACTAGGAATATTTGCATCTGAACTGCTTGGGGGAAACCAAAAGCAGCACACTGAAATGAAACACAGCCACAGAGTAAAAACAGAAAGACGTATTAGGGACTATACAACAATGTGCCATAGGCATCTTTACTTAACTTGTGGAGCCAAAAAACTTTTATATTCACTTGTAGTTAGTGAAACTAAAAGTGAATATAGTGTAGTTAGTGTGGTATTCATGGAGTTCAGGAGGTGAACTCTCAGCATATCAAAAAAAGCTATTGCAACTCCCTACTGAAGTTTTGGTGAATCTTCTCAAATATGAGAAAAAATGTCTGCATGTGTGTTCATACGACTTTCTTGGCAGTCATCATCAGCCTAGCTTGTGGTTCGGGCCTAAAGGTAGCTGAGTGATGAGAAAAGTCTGCTCTGACAGTTTTGAGGACTGCCTTTTGTTTTTTTTTCCCTCAAGAGTAAAGGGAATCGATTCCACAGATAAGACTAAAAAAGAACATTTAATATTGGGAAGAATTATTACAATTAACTTGATAGGCTTCAAGTCTGCATGTTTCTTAAATTCTATGTTTAAAAAAAATGGACATTGACTTTCGATCAAAGGCAGAATAGGGGTTGAATTTCTATTAAGGAGAGTATACTATCAGGGAAATATTACACAGCTAAGGAATTATGTTTACCTAGACAGTTATGCCGGTGCAAGAAGTCAGAATACAACGGGAAGGTTAGTAGACGCTGTTGTTGAATATTAGTTGCTGTGTGAATCTCAGTGTAGTATTTATTGACAGTATCAGATAAGAAATACATAGTACTTCACTATGCTTCCATATGCTTCCATATCCGCTAAAAATATAGAACTTGATATGCAATTATCAAAAATAATCTTTTATGGTGGATTTTAAATAAATGATTTTGTGAGTGTAAGAAGAAAGACTTGGTGTCTCACCAGTTACAATACGCAACAATTTAATGGTTTGCCAAACCAACAGACTCATCAAACCTACCTCCTTCTGGTTTTATGAGGAGTGTAAACAGAGATAATGATTTTTTTTTTCTATTTTAATGATAATACTATTGCAATCCACCTATTAATTTTTGTTAATATAAAGGAAATTGAGATTTTATTAACAAGTTAAGCACTCAGTGACTAATGAAGCAAATAATAAAACACGTCTGTGATATGACTGTGATATAGTAACGTATCCTTGTTGATATCTTGTAGCTAGACTGGATCCTTCTGAAGCTGAATATAGTGGTTTCAGAAAAAGCAGAATTAGGCCCTGGAAAGAAGAAACTTACTTTCTGATTTTATTTTCCATGAGGATCACTGACTTATTTGCCTTGTGGAAAAGTAATTAGGAAAAAGTCTAGTCTTAAACTGCCTTGTAATCGTGTTGCAGTTTGCAGTATTTGCTTTGTAAATATTAATATTTGACTATCATTCCTTGTGCCAGTACTCTAAATTAGAAATCCCTGGAAGGGTTGAGGTATTCATAGTTCCGAACTCTGAAATATAGTACAACTTTTGTACTGGCAAATGAGTAACACTGCTTATGAGTAACAATGTAAAAGAACCCTGCAACCTAGATGTGAAACTTTAAAATCATAATTGTCTTGCTAATTTATTTTAAAAATTCATAGGGTATTCACATGTCTCCAACTCCTCTAATATATGACTGAAAACTGGTATTTCCAACCCTTGCCTGGAAGATGCAACACCCTCAGAACAAACACTGACACTCCTTATCTTCCCAGACGCATAAAAGAGTCTATTGGTATAAAACTAAATATAAGGGCATGCCTATGCCTGAACTTCACTAAGATTTCTTATATTTGCCGCAGCAATGAGAGGAGGAGTGAACAAACCCTGTCCGTATTTCTAGGGGTCAACATTTTCATTTTCATTGTGAGAAAACACACTGAAATCTTTTATTATTGTTATTATTTTAAAGTGTGCTGCAGTTCGGTACCCCATGATGAATTACTCTGCTGTTAATGCTGCATATGCGCTGACATTTCTAAGCCTCCTGGAGGTAGATTTCTGCCAGAAGCAAATCCTAACAATACGTGTTAACCTGAGTTACTCTTTGTTCAATCCCAACACGAATGTGCATGGGACGTGGTGTTTGTTTTTTCTTGTGGCTTTTCTGCAAGCTCACACTGTTTTTCTTATGCTCTGCCAGCATGGAGAAGCCAGTCTGGTGAGCACTGTGATTCACCGTGTTAGGTACAGTTGGGTATTTCTCCCGTGTTTTTCCCAGGTGTTTATTCTCATGTGTAAACCACTGGTGAGAAAGCAGCATGCATGTGTGAGCAGCAGGCAATCGAAATGCAGCTTCTTGAAGCTATGTGCTGGGCATGGAGCACATCAGCCGAGCGAGAGCTCCTCTGAGCGCGGAGAGGTCTGGAAACTTGCTGTGCCTGGTATTGCCTGTCAGATACTGCATTTGAGTTAGAGCAAGGGCTTAGCTGCTTGTCTAAAGATGGTCAATTTTGCACTGAATCACACTTCTGGTAATTTTGGTCTGCCACTAAAAGTGCAAGAACTTCCACTAACTAAAACCTTGAGTTGTGATTAACCAAAGAAATATAGGTAATCAGTCTTTGAAAAATACTTACATCTGTAAAACTCCTTGAAAATCATGAGATTTGGCAACAAGTGGTGTCCAACCATTGTCCATTGGATTTGTCCTGTCACCAGATACAGCAAAGCAATCTCAGGTAATAGTGTGGTCAATAGCTCTGTTACTTGTCCGCAGTAAGTTCATTTTCTTAAAACTCCTACTTCCTTATACATATGAGGCATCTGTGCTGACTAGAGTACTGTAAGCAAATAAGTTCTCTTTCTGTAATGTTTTTTTATAGATGATTGCCTATTCTGCAGAAAGGTAACGTATTTCTAGTTCTGCATAGTGTGTTTACGTGTCTTAATCAGATCTCCATGTGGAGCTATGAGTATAATTACAAGTTTGTTTCTCTTTTGCCATCTGCAGTTTCTTTCTCTCCTCCTTGGGGTTTTGCAGTCATTGTGGAAAGTGACTTTTAGCTTGCAGTAACGTTGATACCACTGTAGCTATCCATGTGTTCCTCAGCACGGCAGGCAGACTATTCCCTGGACACAAACTCGGGCAAAATCAATGAGTACCGTGGATATTTTTCTTTAAATGTGCATCCCGCAATGCTTTCCTCTGCCTCATAACAACTGGAGACTCCAGTACTTGCTTGAGGAAGGCAAACTGAGCAGTGGCAGTTTAGCTAATGAGAGCTGAGGAGCACTACAGTTCTTGTGGCAACGGCTGTGGTGGGGCTGCATTTTTTTAACTTCTCCTTTCTTTCCTGACTCCTACTTCAGCCTTCATTTACTTCCCCTCCCTGTGCTCTTTTAGCCCTTCAAGAATATAATGAGACACTGGCAAGGATGTATCTCTATTCCTTTTGTTTACCCTACCTAGAAGATCCCACAAAACATTAAAGAAAACCTTTTGAAGTGAGAGACTAGGCAGAAGAGAAAAAATGTAGAATGTGTTTTAATTTCATTTACATGGAGGAAATATTGATAGCTTTGTTTGAAAAATAGCTAGAGAGAAAAACGAATATTTTGTAGGCAAGGAGTATTTTGTAGGCAAGCTTTTAAGTTAAAACAGGAGGGGACCTATTATAAGTAACATAGTCACACATGAGTTACTACAATAGGGAGCAGCAATTAGAAACACATGGACCGTACAGTACTTGCAGTTATCTAACTGGCATCAGTTTTGTGTTATTGGAGCCAAAAAGCAGGGAGGAGTATTACTATTATCCCATCTGTTGCTGCGAGGAGCCTGCAGATTTTGCTGCCTTTGGAAACGGCTGCAGACATCCCTGTCCCCCCAGCCTGCACTCTGCAGCACCCCAAGGGGAAAATTCAGCAAGGTTCTGCTCCATAGCTGCTGTGCCCCCCAAACTGCTCTCTAGGCACACTGGGTAAGCAAGAAAATTAGCAGGTTGGTTAACTTTCCAGAATGAGATACTGCAGGACTATGAAATAAGATAGAGGAAAAAAAACAGGGAAGCGGGGGGGGGTGGGATCCAAAAAGGACCCTTCTCAGCCCTGGAGTTGTAAAGTTGATTGGACTTTGGAACCTGCTCTGATGTGGTGTGGTGTATGTACAAGCTTATTTCATACTCTGATGTTACAAGAATACTTGATCAGTGACGCACTGCTTACTTAATGCTGAATACAGCTGAGGGGAGCATCAGTCCTGCTTCGTATTTTATTAACTATAGCCAATGCAGTGGTATTTATTTTTGGTACTCAGTTCTGGCTTTAAAGCACAGATTGTAGCATTTACTCCGCTGAGCTCTTCTTTAGGAGATGTTCCCTGAGTAGAGGCAGTCAATATTTCACTGATAAATACTGACATTAGATTAGATAGCATGTAATTAAAAATGCTTGTCGATTTCTTCTTCAGAAAAGTTGCATTTGAATTCTTTAAGTAACATCGACCTTCAGAGTACTGACACATTTGCAGATTGCATTCACTATGATCCTTGACACTCTAAAGGTAGATCTAGCTTAAAGAAAAATGATTATTATATGTATAATGGCATTATAATAAGAAGAAGTTGGCAGCACTAAAAATTACTTGTTTATTAGGAACTGTGGCCATTTATGTAAATCTTCCACAAACTTGTCTAGATTGCCTAGGAGTCTTTTTCAGTCAGCACACACACACCAAACCCTTCCTGTTAAATGGCACCTGGGCTTCTCTTCAGATAGAATGAATGCAGTATTGTCTAGGTGAAGATTCTCATAGGTTTAGTGAGCCTGAATATCTATAGCATGCTGTGACTGTAAAATGTATACATTCTTGATACAGACGATTTATGTTAGTTATAAATGTATTAAATGGTGGATTTGGTGGTATTTAGAAACCATATTAAAATACTTGCCATATATTTTAGATACAGGTTCTAAGAGGAGTAAAGTATATCAAAGCCTTTTTTTTTTTCTTTTTAATAAGTTGAAAATGGTTGAGCCAAGCTGCAAGTCAATGAGGACAAATATCACATTCCTTGGCTTTTCTCTGGGGTAGAGAAAACATTTCTGATCCCCATGGGCAGCAGACTGGAGGCAGGGGAACGTGAGCACTTTGCCCCTTGGCGCGGTGGCTTGTGCTGCGGAGCAGCAGCCCCGATGGCTGATCCATAATGGCACTTAGACGCTTTTTTATACAAAGGAAGAACAGTGCATACGTGCCGTGGATTGGGCCAAAGCTGCTGAGGGTGAAGAGGAATAATGTCACACTCACTTTATCCCTTTATGCAGCATCTGACACCAGCCCAGGCACAGCTCAAAAACTGATTTTTTAAATATTTATTTTTCAACATTTTTCTTCAGCTTAATAGAATGAGATTATTTCAGTCATGCTAACATCAGCAAGAAATCTCAGATGTAAACAAACGGCAAGGAAATGGGAAGGTATGGTTATTGACAGCTATTAACTTGCTTCAGTAGAGAAGCTAATCAAGTAGTTCAAGACACACAAAAGATTGTGTTTTAAAAGAATGACATTTCAGTAGATTCTACTGTTAGCTTTTAAAAATGTATATAGGAAATGCTACTTTTTTTTATATAGATTAAACCAACAACTAGAAAATACTGTCTGGTTGAAAGCAAGCATGGACTTGGCAAGAAAATGCTTTTGTTCCTTAACTGTTATTATGATAAGGGCAATGATGGCTAGCTGTTACTACAACATCTGTTTCCATGTAATTTGTCCAGAGCTGGATAATCTGGTCTGCTGACAAAGCCCCATATAATTTCATTTTATGTAATAGGCTAGTGAACTAAAAGCAATAGCTTCAGCAACAAGAAGTTAAAGCTTGAGGCTCCTGAGGGGTAAAGGAGGGCCTCCTTAAGAAGTGTAGCTTGTGTTTTAAATATGCCTATTTAAATGGGAGGTGAAATGAAATTAACCCCATCCATAGCACCTGGCAAAAACAGGATGCTTCTCTTCAGGCATACTAACTGCAAAACAAACAGCTGAGGTGAGGAGGCTTGTGGAAATAATGCATATTTTTATAGTGAAATGAAAGCTCTGTGATTTAAATCTCAGTGCTAAATTAAATTTCAGAAGCAGACAGAATCAAAGACAGTATTAAAGACCTGCAGAGGGCTCAGCTTGTGCTACAATAAACTATCCTAAATTTTTTTTGGCTTTTGTACTGCCTGTGAATACTGATCCTTCCACTCTGGTGCCAGCTGCTGTGTAAAACTACCTTGGGCCATAATCCTACTTTCCTGACAATTTTATGTTGCAGCAGGTGCTATAGACATGAAATGCCTTATTTTCCAGCTGCTGTTTCTCTTTTTAACCAGCTTTGCTATTTTCCACAGGGCTGGATATGATAGAATTGAAATGGCAGACAGGGGAGGAGAAGGCAGACAAACGTTGTGTGTCAAGAGGCAGGCAGTATGGGGCGAAAAAGTGGGGACCCCCTGGTAGGCTAAATGACCTTTAGTTATGGGTGATTTTGTGATTGGAAAGCATTTAAAAAAAAAAAAAAGGGGGGTTTCGGGGATGTCCTTTAATACCGGCCTTTACTAAGACAATGGAAAAGGGAATAAATGTCCTGGAAGCTCAGTGTTACTGAGCTTCATACAGGCAGGTTCGTGCCCCAGAGGAAAATAGCCAGGCTTTCTAGGATGTAGTCATGGATTATCGAAGGGAAAACCTTTATTTTCTGCCGGAGCTGCGCACTGGGTATGTTTTGTGTGTTCTGTTTACATCTCTGGAAAAAGCAGAAGCAAGTTTAATCATTAGGGGGCAAATGGCGCACGCGGAGGGTGCAGGGCCGCGTGGGCAGGACTGTGATGGCCCTGGCGCAGGGCTGCGGAGTTAAAACCATTGCTCTCGATTGCACTACAGCAACCCCAACCAACAACGTGAAAGCAATACAAATATTTGCGTGGAAGCGTTATAAAAATGCAGGGAGGGGACTGTGTTGTGGGTGCTACAGACACTGGAGTTGCTCATCCCGTGCTGATGCCAAGTGGCCCCAACGTGAACTATTTTATCTGCCATACAGGGACAGTGCTGATCTAGCTTCAGGCTGGGTTGTCCTGGGGTTTTTCACCTGTTGTGCTCCTCTCCCCCAGGAATTCATGCTGACCTTTGGACTAAGGACAGTGTGGTGGGAGCCAAACTGCCCGCAGCCAGGGAGGGTTCAGACAGGAGCACTGAAACCCGCTGTGAGCAACGGCCATTAGAATAATCCCGTTTTAGCTATTAAAAGGGTAAAACAAATGTGTTGGGCGAAACTTAAAGGACGCGCCTGCTGGCGCCGGGCCTAGCCCGGCTGAGGGGACGCTGGCGCCG
>NW_010587487.1:24050-49530 GCF_000705375.1 Tinamus guttatus
GCTGTGGCCGTACCGGCAGATGGGCGAGGTAGCAGCGAAGAGGGCTTCCTCGGCCCTCGCGCTGTGCCGTGTAAGGTGCCGCAGGGTGAAACACGCAGCGTGCCCATGGTTTGAGCAGTGGGTTTGGGGAGGGGGGAGAGAAAAACCCAAAAGACAGGTGAGCTCGGGTTTTGGACATGTTGTGGTCTGGGTTTTCTGCCCTCTTGAACGTGTTTTTATGGTTTAGAGGATTATGAGATGGCAAAAGATGAGATGTCATAATACAAAATACTTGAATATATAGTTCATTAAAACAGCAAATATGTATTTTTTCATGATACACAAATGTTATTAAAGGGAGATTCATTATCTGGTAATAAAGCTAAAACCATGAGCTTCCATTTAGTGCGTCTAACTAGTGAATTCTTGTATTTGTTGTTTGGTGCCCCACGGAACTCCTAAGAGATCATCAGTAGTGGCAGGGAAGGGAAAGTGTAGCTGCAGATGGATACCAAAAAGATTTCTCGACTTAAAAGGCAAGCCAGGAGTTTGCATCTCTTTGCTAGTGACTTCAGGGGAAAGATTTAAACTGCTCAGAAGCTGACCAGGGAATATGGGGGTGGGTACCTGAGCTTGGGAAGAAGAGATGGTCTGTGATAGAAGGGGTCTACCTCTCTCCTTTCTACAAGTTTAACTGGGGACAAGGAGGTTGTTCACATTCTCATTTACAGTTCTCTGTACTTGGCAAAAACGTGCTGAGCGTAAAAATGCTTTTATGATGCAACTGTGGCTTCTTACAATGACTGGTCCTGTTATTCAATATTCTCCATTTATCGTTTCCTGTGTCTAAGAGATTGGCTTTGTGTGCTACCAAGCAACAATGAGTTTCCAGTATAGGACTAGAGCTCCTTAAAACTTACCCTCAGTACTAGTGGAGATTGCTAGATTCTACTTACGCCTGTCTGTGATTGTTAGTTGTTACTTGGTGGCAGACCTTACTCGGGTACATAATTTCTTAAGTTATCTCTCTGTGTTTTTAAGGTGCAGGTATTTTAAGTATGAAAACTGGCACTTCTGGATATCTGATCTGTTATTCTGTTATCAAAGTCCTAAAGATTGATTCAGAGAACACTCTCTGATTGCTATTTCTTACAACTACTAAGGCATATTTTAAAACTAACAAAAAGACTCATAACACTTTGTGCAAGTGTGCCTTTGTGTAGTGGCAGTTTTAAAGACACTGTTTTACGGTGTGAGGTGCATTGCTTCCTCATGACACAAGTTTCCGTGCCCTTTCAGAAAACAGAAGTGTGGGGTACACACTGTCCAGTTTAAAAGCTGGGTAGAGTGAATGTGTTAGCTGAGATTTGCCCAATTTATTTAGAGTGTTTTGTGGAAGATGCTCTGGCTTGCATGTGAGTTGTTATACAGTAAGCTTAATCTTGCACTCTCTGCAAGATACATATCCTGGACATTGGAATGATGTTCATCCCCACTGCCTGTAGTTGTGTGAGGCTGCAGTTGGGACAAGATAGCTGATTCTGTCCAGCAGTGTGCTGCCATGGAGGCAAATGGGAGCACGTGTGCTCACCACCTGCCTCCTGTTCGCTTTTGTCTGGCTTATTCAGTAAACTGACTTGGATCACTAAGATGGCAGGGAAGCTGCTCACTTTTTCCTGCAGATCTAATTTTCTCTCTGTTTAGCTGAGAGCGGAGAAATGGGAAAACTGGCATGTACGGTACAGCTGATGGCAGGGCAGGGAAGTGGATTGTGCAGTACTGTGTCTTAGAGGTTTTGGCAGCTGCTTGTGAAGAGTCAGACAGTTGTTTCTGGATACTTGGTTTCCTTTTAGAAGCATTGTGGAAAAATTGATAGGCTATATTGCTCTCTGGAGATGTCCTCTGACTGTGTGGAGGGGGCATATATGATTAGTTATATAGTCAGCCTAAGTCTTCCAAAACGAATTGTGGTTTAGCTGTACTTCCTTTGATGTCTGAATATTTTTGCAGGTGATTATTCTTGTTTCTCTAGATGTGTGTGTAACTCTACATTCTAGTTAGTACAAAGCTCTTCAGGAGTGCTTTATTTTTGTTCTAATCCATCCTTTAGTTCTTTGACTTCCCACCTAATTAGTGGATCAAACTTAAGCTTCTTGTCACCTTAAAAATTCTATAGGACTATTCATACTCCTCTAATGAAATTAAGCTTTAGGGCCTAGTTACCTCTTCGCTGTATTTTCTGTTATCTTGCTTCTTATATGGTATGAATTTGTTTTTTTTTTTGAGTAGAAGTGTCAAAGCCTTCTTCTGTTCACATTTATAGTATCACTCAAAGAGCTGCGTCTTGTTTTCGTACTTGATGTTCCTATGTGTAATTAACTCCTTGCATACTGTGATTTTTAGGAAATGCCTATCATGCAGTGGGTGCTACTGTAGCTGGTGAAATAAATGGGCTGCTCCTGATAGTTGAAATCTTAATTAAAAAGTGAAATGAAATAGATTTTTTTAAGAAAAACACTCTCAACTACTATTCTTAGGAGTGTCTGGGGAGATGATATGCATGATTGTGAAAGAGGCTTGTGACAGGGAAGAGAAAGATAAACCGAAGTAAGTTTCTCATCTCAAGATTATACTGCGGGGAAAAAAATCCAAGTATCTTTGAGTTAAGGGGTATAGAATCCTTGGTCAACTCTTGGAAGGTGGAGCGGGAAATCCCAGTTCTTTCCTTCGTTGAGCTCATAAGCCACTTAGGAACTATAGTTCTCAACAACCTAAGGTGGTACTGCTAACTAAAAATACAGTCTTGGGACACCCAGGATCCTGTTTTTCTGCTTCCATATCCCCCTGCTGAAACAAGTATTTGCATGGTTGCACAGTGAACAGAATTGAAAAACTGATGTAACTGGAAAATGAGCTGTGATGCTGATGGCCAGAGCATCATACAGGCACTGTTGGCTTGAGAGAGGATACAGAAGAATGGCAGGGAGCCCTTCATGAATCAGGAGGGATGCTTCTTCAGCATCCCTCCAAGAGGAGAGACAGCTTAGTGTTTATGGTGGCGTAGTCATGGTTGGTATGTACACTACCATGGGAGATAGTGTTTTTAAGTCAGAGCAACCTTAGATTCAAATTGTTAATGACAAAATGAAGAATCATGGCCTGGATGAAGACCTAATTGCAAGTGCACTGAATAAAGGCTCCCTGGACATCTAAGCTTCAATGTTCATAGAAGAAATGTCTGTGCAATGGATTTCCAGCTCTTGGACCTGCATTTGACAAATGATGGTGAAGTTTAGCTTTACCCTGGAAATAGCTGTATCCTCAGCTAGAACCTCAAAGCATGTGGATGCTCCTCCTGCAGTACAGCAGTTTAGCCTTAGGCAGAACTTGAAAATATTGCAAGTTTCAAGTTATTTGAGGAAAGAACTAAGCAGAAATAGTGACAGAAATGATGGCATTTTGAAACACCTGAAGATAATATAAGTAGCAGCTGCAGGAGTAGAACTTTGAATCGATCCACCACTTCAGCATCTTACAATAAGGATTAGGTTTCCTCTTGAGGGAGAGAGTTTGTTATGCTTCCTTTGTGTGCACTAGCAGCTATCCAGTGACAGCTGTAAAACCAAAAGAAAAATTCTGATCTGTAACATGAGCAATAAACCTCATGACAGTTTGCACTGAGCAGCTCGACAGAACTGTGTCACCTAGTAATGACTTATTAAAATGATGGAGGGCCATTCAGTCTGATTGTTACTGTTATGCTACTCTGCCTGCTTAGGTTAGGTTTCAGCATGAATTTCATCTGAGGAATGCCATTATGGGGATGTATTTAGGTGTGTGACAGATTAAGATCTCTATCTGGACTTGTCTGCTCCAAATTCTGTGTCACATGAGGTGATAGTGCTCTTAAGGAAGCGTCTGCTGGTGTTACGCTAGCTCATTTAGGAAACTCCTTGTTTACATTTGTCTTTGTGACAGGCTGAGATTTCCCCGTGGCATTTTTCCAAGGCTGAAGCACATCTGCAGTCTTCTTTGAAGAAAATTATCTCTTCTAAGTTTACTTGATCATGTTATATAGTTAATTGAAGACATGATAAAGGATATAACTGTCATTAACTATAACCAAATATGTGCAATGCAAAATTTGTAAAGCAGTTAATTATGGCAAGGTATTATGACTAGTTTGATACAACTTTTTAAACTTTAATAAATTATTTCTGTAGCTTTTTTTGCTTTGTATCTTAAGTTGGTTTTCCTTCTCTGTCTTCATTCTGGAGTCAATTTCCGATGTAGAATTGAGCAATAAAATAAACATCAGTATGGGATCGATGTCAACGTATGGCTTTAGTCACTGGGCATGTGTTTGCCACTGGGCAGCTGATACACTGAGCAACTGCTCTGAACAACCCTCTTGTCTTTATGCAA
This sequence comes from Tinamus guttatus, assembly GCF_000705375.1. The sequence continues at coordinate 28,455 of NW_010587487.1, forward strand.
GCAAAGCTGCAACAGCTGCACCAGGGTTTGCTGTGCTGCGCATATGGTACACGGTAACTTGCTAGAGGTACTGTTTGGGGAAGCTAATTTAATACCTTTTGAAGCATTTCGTGCTTGGGGAGTAAAATCAAGGTTGGTGGCTGGGGAAGTACTGAGCTTTAATCTAACTCAGTTGTTGTTTTGATGTGTGCCCTTGAGATAGCATCCAGAGAAGGAAGGAGAAGCTTAATTAAATTCTCGCACAATAATTTAATCAAGTGAAATGTAAGAATATTAGTTGAATGATCAAAGAATGTGTCTTCCATGCAGTAAGGACTTTCCTGTCAATTTCGACAGTGCAAGAAGCAATACTCTGCAGGGTAGGATGATAGGAATTCAAGCTTTGTTTTCAGTTATGTGGATGTGTAAGTTGGAGCAATAGTTCGAGACCTACTGACATTCGATACAGTAAAATTGCATGTTTCTCCATGAGATACCTGCTGAATGTTCACACCTTGATTCGGATTTGCTTAGACACCTTCAGCACCTCTTTTTACCTTCCATAAAATCTTTTTTAACTACTTCGTCTTCATTAAATATGTTCTGCGGAAATTTCATGGTTACTTATTGACATTTAATAAGGGACTGTTTCTAGTGTGGTTTGGTTACAGAAAATTCAATTTGTTCATGTATTTGGACCTGTAATCTAAGTGGCATTTTAAAATACTTTTAACTGTTCATTTTCACAGAACAGGTTTTAAGGTACACTTGATGGAAGTATTGATATATTTTATGAAAGCATCTTCTAGTTAAGGAACCTGTACAACTACAGATTGATTTTGCTGCAGCTAGTGAGCTCCTCAGCTTAAATCTGTAGAGATTATTTTTCTTTATTTTTGTCTTTAATCTGTTTTCAAAAGTTAGCACATCTATTAGGTGTTGCAAGCTATTATGGCAGATTTACTGTTGATTTTCTCGTGCTCCATTTATTTAAAAAAAAAGTCATGCTTATTATTAAGGCCTCTTTTTTTGATGTGTTTGTGATTTCTTAATAAACTTAAAATGTGGAAAGATGACCAGATACTTTGTTCATTAAAGATAAAGTACAGCAAAATGACTGTACACCACTTTTGGATTTGGATATGTGATCATCAGTTACTGCATCTGAATTATTTTATGAAAGCGCAAATACAGGAATGCATCAGATTTCATATTGATGAACTGTGTGTTCTTGTACTGTTAACTTACTTCTCTTTTTCAAATGCCATAAATGCAGTGAATTTGAGGCAATGACTTAATGTGTTACTTCTTGCATAAAAGTCCTGTCGAGTCTGCAGGATAGAGAAGTTGGATTGAAATGATCAACTGTTGGAGCTCTTAGAGGAGCTACAAGCTGAGCAGTAAACGTTCAGGTGCTGTACCATGTAATTTTGTAAGTATGTAAATGTGGTCTGCATTATAATTCTGCTGCCAACACCTGGCCAGCATTTCTCTAGCTGTGCCATGAAGTCGTCAACAACCACTGCTTTTTGAGGAGGGTAATGCTTGGCCACACTTAGCTCTGTGGTCTAGTTTACTGTAAGCACAGGCACAAATGAAGAGGTGGGTGTGGGAGAATAGGAAAGGACCTCCCTTTGGGTGGATCCTCCTCCTGTCAGCCTCACAGGAGTATGAAACCACAGCCAAGTGCATCCTGAGATCTAGCTACCTACTGAAAGGAGCAAGCAGTCCTGCTGCTCTTCTTGCACTGGGCGTGCCACTCATCTGGGTCCAGAGGGGGTGGAATTCATTTTATTAAACTGGTGGAAAATTATTGTTATCTCTCTTTTTTCTGGGTGTTTTTTTTGCTAGCTTAGCAAAAAACAGTCTAGGAGATCAGGTAAATATCAGAGTTGATGCTAGAGGAGAGATGATTGCAGGTACATAAAAAGGCAACACTTTTCTTTCAGTGTGTTTTTTTTAGTGGATTGATCATTTGACTGATCTGTAAACAAAGTGGGTCAGTCTCAGCAGAGGTAATCTCATCAGAACAGTGAGTGTCCTGAGCTACTTCTGATTCCAAGAACTTCAAATCATCTGTATATAAGGTAATTCAGGTAACTAGACACAGCTTAAATCACCGTAGCTTTTAGTTGTGCGAGGGCTGATTTATTCTGCTTTACAGTGTTTATCTTGGGAATGGCAAACAAATTAATCTGTCTGGAACCTTGTGTGGAATCTGGTATGGAAAATTTGTTTCTTTAAAGGTAAACTGGTCATGTGTGTGAACTGCAGTCATAGGGGTTAGGTTTACTCTGAGAGTGGCAGTGCTTTCAAATCACAAGTTGCTTGGGTGGTTGGAGTATACGGAGCAAAGGAGATGGATTTTACTACATTATTGTGATCTGTGCAGAGCTTTTCCTTTGTATGTGGTTGCCACTCTGTTAGTGAAAGAAATCCTGATAATATCAGTTAAGACAGAGTGAGTATTTACTCATGAGTTAGATAATGTGGGTTAAATTTCTGAAGGGCAATTTCTTTTCGATGTGGGGAGAAAGTAAAGGGTAAGAGAAAATTGGGTCAGAACCTACCTCTACATCATTTAAAAATACAGTTCCATGGATAAGAAGATCCACGTATTTGCTGTAAAGTCAAAGGGGGAGGGAGACTTTCTTGTTTGAAGGTGTAAATCAGTTATTATTTCTTGTAGTTTTATTTTTCTTTCTTTCAAGAGGGAGACTGCTTGAAAGAGTTTTTGTTGCTAACTTTTGAAAGCTGCAACAGCAAGGATTTTTTGAAATAATAGCTTTGGCCTTCTGTGGATGGAGGGGAAAAAAAGCTAGGAATCGTTGAGAGACAAAAGTTCTTCCTCCTAGAAATTACTAGGTGTGAGCTTGTAGCATACATTGGCTGTTTGTATTCATAATTGAAAGGTGTTTTTTTTTTTTCCTTTTTTTTTCCATATCTTTTTGTGGTTCTATTAGGGTTTCCTTTAGGGTTGGGATGACACAGTGAGTTGCTGAGATTTCATCTGTCTTCTAATGTATGAAGTTATGAGCTGTATTTCTGCTTTTTTCAGAATATGTTCAGAAGAGTTTTAATTAGGCAACTCATAACAATTTTAATATAGCCCCCATTCTCTGACTTCAGTCAAATTATAGGATGCCTCCATAGCCAAACTTCTTACAAACATAAACAAGAGAAATAAAGTTTGAGTTGATGCAACTAGTAATTTAGAGCTATGAGTAGCATATTGGTTTTAAATCAGCTTATCATCAATCTGTGTTAATGTCTTCTGACAGTTGTCCCAATTGCAAGGGCTCTGTTTTCAACCCCCCAGCCTGTTCAAAATAACTTGAAGTAAGGGTTATGGAGAATGTTTCTCTCTGCAAGATGCTTTTCTGCGGGTCCTGCAGCTGAAACAAGCTGTTTAACCTGTGACTGCAGTGTACATGAGAGTGAGCTTGATTGGCTGACCTCAGCATGTGTGAGGCAGTCTCTGCATGTTTTGAATGAGCTTTCTTTAACACTAGTCGAGCAAGAAAGGCCTGATGTAGACTGTCAGCCTTTCCAGTAATGGAGAGAGTTGAAAGTAAAGCCCATGTGGCCAAAACTGAAATTTTGTGCTGTTGTCTGCTCTATGAACCCAACTCCTCTGACCTCTTGGGTCTAGCAAATGCAAGCAAAATGCTGCTGATGGACTACATTTTCTCCTAGATATGCCTGAATAGCAGAAATAATAATCAGCTATGCCTTTTTAAAAAAAAAAAAAAAAAAAAAAAAAAGTGAATGTGTCACCTTGGTGGATGTGGGATTACTTGTGGCAGTTTGGAGATGAGCCAGGGAGTACTAAAGCTTTTACATAAAGCCTGCCATCTTGTGGCTGTAATGCAAAATCATCCAAAAATGTGCGTTCCTTGAGCAGGTGGTTTGGGGAAGTTTTTGTGCAGTATTCTCCCAAGTTAATCATATTGCTACATGTGATATTGAAAAAGCACCTATTAGATTTGAAAGTCATCTTTTAAAACTCTGTGTTGAATTTATTAGAGTATGTTAGTCTTAATTTGTTGATAAGTTTTGCAGCTGTTTCTTGTTAGTGCAATGTCTTGTTTTTTTAAAAAGTAATGTATGTTTCAGAACTAAGCAGTTTATTCGGAATAAAATAAGCCAAGACGGAATGTTTTTGTTAGGTGTCTCAAGCTTTAAGATTCAGAATATACTTTTTTGTCTACTTGGGAGCATTTCTAGGCTTTCTTATTCACTTTTTTCTGATTTATTTCAGTTATGCAAAAAAGGAATCTGATCTTAATGGAGCCCAAGTCAAGATTCAAGAATTTGAAGGAGCTCTCAACTCTAAAGAAGCCGCACTCGCCACAGCTCTTGGTGATAAGAAAAGCCTGGAGGAGGATCTTGAGGATTTAAGAGATCAGATATCACAGGTGAGAAGAAATGGTCCACTCTAAAGCTTTTGCTTTATAACAAATCACATATTTTATAGATATGTGGTAAAGTCGTGGTAAGAGCTACATTTCATGTTTCATTCTCTGACAAAATGCAACTTTAATAGCAAAACAAAAACAAACAAACAAAAAAACAAACATTGATTTGGTCAATACTAAAAGTAAATTGGAGCTCACTGTCACAAGTGAAAGAACTCAGTAGGTACCTACCAGGGTTCAGTATTGTTCAGTTAGCATCTTAACGATGTGAGCTTAAAATTGCAGCCTCTGTGAAATTTCATGAGATGGCACTGCAAAAAGCCTGTGCTTCTTCATCTTCTGGAATTCTAATATAACAGGAAGAAAAGTCTTGTGCTAGTTTTATAAATTCTTTGCAATATTTGATTTGTGGTCATCAACAGCATTAGGCAATAGTAGCAATTTGGGAGATATCTGAAACCCATAAAATGGTATTGGTCAAGTAGAAAAACTGAAGATTCGTGTGAAAAGATTGTAACTGACATAAAAATGATAGCTAGCTGTGTGCAGTATATAGAATTACCTTGTGTAAGTAACTGCTAAAAGAAAACACAAAAACGTATCTTGAAGTTCTGTATTTGTCCAGTTAAGGCTTAACATGCAGTTAGCTGCTACCTGTCATTGAGTTCCTCATATTACGTGAGTTCTGCTCCATAACCTTTGCCATGCTGAATCCTTTTTTCCTTTTTGTTTTTTAAAGCTTGAAATTTCTTTAAGTGCTGCCAAGAGTCAGCTTGCAGATGAAACTTTACGGAAGGTGGATCTTGAAAATCGTTGTCAGAGCCTCACTGAGGATTTGGAATTCCGTAAAAATATGTACGAGGAGGTAAAGAGATTCAGTATCAATAATCCAGTTTAAAGGGAAGAAAATGGGTTTTGTTCTAGAATAATTCAGTTTGGAAAGCACTTCAGGAACTATTCAAAGCAGGGTTTGATCCATTCTAGCTGGAAAGTTCCCAGTTTTCTATTGGAGAAAAATAACATGTGAACTTAAATTTTAGTAGTGTTATCACCATATTCTGCATTAAATTCTTTTTCTGGTGCCATATACATTTCTTTTCATAGTAATGAAAAGTGAACTATTATATATTTTGCTAAAAGTGTCTTCATGGGATGTAAGATGGCACTAAAACAGGTGCTGTGAACCTTTTTAAATTTTGTTTGTTTCATAACTTTATAATAATGGAAGCAAAAGTTGTTCTAGGGAACACTTAGGGAAATATTTCACTACTGCTAATTCATTTCAGTAGAAACACTACCAAACATAAACTACTTCAATGCTTGTCTGCAAAGCTAGCTAAAAGCTGTGTTGCTTGTTGAAGAAAATGAATTGCTCTTGGCTGATGGGGTTCCTAAAATTTGTTTTGTCTGATACTTACTGAAAGTTTTTCTTCTTTTTTTTTCCTTAGGAAATTAATGAGATGAGAAGAAAACATGAAACTCGCCTAGTTGAAGTTAATTCTGGACATCAAATTGAGTATGAACACAAACTTGCTCAAGCACTTCATAAAATAAGGGAGGAGCACGATGCACAAGTGCAACTGTACAAAGAAGAGCTGGAATATACTTACCATTCCAAAGTGAGAACATGTTATCATACGACTTTCTTACATACTTTATCCCCCCTTTATTTAAGGGAAAGATAATGTCGAGATCATTTCAGAGAATTTCCCTTTGTAGCTTGATTTAAAGTTCCCATGCTTTTGAATATGAACTTGTATTTTCATGCTTTGTTTAAGGAAGCGCAGAATATAACCACTGAATTAGGGTAATGACTTGTGTAAAAGTGAACTGATTGTGGAAAAAGTGATTAGTGCTAGGCTTACTGTGAATTGAAAGTTGAACTATTTTATGTAATACCCTGCAGCTATGAGTATCTGGAAATTAGTACTGTTCATTAGCTTCTGCCTAAAAAATCCACTATCCTTACTTCAAAATAAACAAAGATCAGTTATTGGACATAATTTGGAGTGAAAAAAGAATTAATTTGTTTATTGTAAATCTAGGGTTTTAATATGGTGTTGATCCTAGTAAGCTTGCTTCATGAAAAACAGGCTGAGAAAACAGTCTTCTGAGTACCCTGACACTACATGCAATTGTGTTAGGTAGAGGCTTTACCACACTCTATGGTTTCTGCTTTTCATGCCCTAGAATGAAAAACACTTTTCTGAACTGAAATCAGTTATACTTCGTAATTTCCTTCCTCTATTATGATTCAGCGTTTCTCGTAAGAATAATTCTGGTGTCTCAACCGAACCTGATTTCTGTGGCTATACTTCTCACAGTTAGTAGCTTTGGGGACAAAATGGAGTCTTAGATAAAAGTTAATACAAACTGAATTTCTTAGTATAGTTTTCAGTGATTAAATTATGGGCTTAATGATGTGCAGTTGCCTGTCTTAGTGGCTTCAGTCTAGCTTGGAAGAACTAGAGGAAAGAAAATGACTGAAAGTAAGGTCTAGTCAAAAATACTTGATTTAGACCTTTTGTATTTACTAATCTGAAAAAAAAAAAGGGAAAGAAAAACTATCATTGTTAAGCTTTCTCATTCCCTTAGAGGTACTTCTGCATTTAAATTTTTAGATTTCATTTAATGTTAGGCACTAAGTTCTAAGCAGATGTGTTATTAAACAGGAGTGTTGTAGCTAGTTAAAAAACTGAATGTCTGCTTTTTGTTTGCATTAACAGATAAAATTGAGCCTGAAGTAGTGATAGAATGAAGAAGTGGTGCCTTAGGGCACAGGACTATAATCTTAAATCATGTTGCCAACACGCTTACATTGGATTGAAAACTAACTAGTCTATTTTGTTTCTTAAGGAACTGTTTCTTCTATTCGAGCATATTAAAAAAAAAAAAAAAGTGTTGTAGTATATGACAGTATTAAGTTAAATATTGCCTAACAGAAACACTGAATTTAGCAATCCAACTTGAATAAAGCCTGCAAGGGAAACATTAACAAGTTTCTAATCTTACAATAAACACTCAAGACGGTTGTGATTTCATTTAGCTTAATCCAGAATGGTAATTGAGCTACTATACTTAATCCCCTAAAGAAGGAGAGATATTTCATTGTGTTACAGCTGCTGAGAGGAACTTTGTGGCTAGCTGCTCTGTGTGGTTTTGTTTGGTAACTCGTTTTTCTTTTATTAAAAGACATTTTGAAACTGATGGCTTAATGTGATTTACTGCAGCTTGAGAATGCAAGACTGTCCTCTCAGATGAGCACTTCTACAGCCAATTCAGTAAGAGAAGAACTGACAGAAAGTCGCATGCGTATTGAATATCTGTCTTCCCAGCTTGCCAGCCTTCAGAGAGAGGTAATCAGTTATTTGTGACTCTTCAGTAATGAGTTATTTGTGACTCTTCAGTCTTGTTAACTAGAGTTGTTGATTTTTAATATAAAAGACCTTTATTTCCCCTAACTTGTTAATATATTCACTTTCATGGTGTGTGTTCGTCTTCTGCCTTACTGTTCTGTAAACTTCCGAATTCCTTAATTTCTTTTTGATTGTGTAATATCCTGCAACTGTGAGTATCTGAAAGGCAGTACTGTTCCTTAGCTTCTGCCTAAAAAAATCTACTATATTTACTTAAAAGTAACAAAGATCAATTACTGGACAAAATTGGAGTGGAACTGTTTCTGCTACATCTATTCTAGTGTTACTCTAAATATGAGGGCAATTTGTCCTCTGTGTTATAGCTGATGTTGTAGATGTTAGTTTTGAGTCAGCCTCAAATGCTTTGTAGACGGTAGGCGGGACTTCAGACTTTGTCCTATCTCAAGTTCACTCATTGGAAGTGCATGACAGTGTGCTATTTTGGATAGGTCTTAATCATGTTGAGAAATAGTGAAATGCTGTTTCATTTGAAAATCTTAAACTGCAGGAAAAAAATGAATATCCCAGAATGAATATCCTAGAGCTACATAAGAATCTGATCCCACTAATGAGTCTTTCCAGTCTTCTTGTTACACAGGCAGTTCAATCTCTGAATGATTTAATAAATGTGCACAAACTTGCACAAAAACTGGATTGAGATTCTTGTCTGCTTACCTCTTCTGTCTTTACATTATTACCATCTGTCTTGGTGTTTCAGTTGAAATGGATTTCTGACCTTTATTTCTTAGGTTAGTTAGATACGTATTCTGTTGCCGTCTTGGGAGTGAGTGCAAGGTTTGGACAACCTGCTTGTGATTCTGCAGAGTAATTTGTTGTAACTGGTTGTGTAATTCAGAGCTATCAAAATCAACCTTTACCAACTGATGCTAATTATCTACCAAAAAAGTCCATTTTGCTGCTATGCTTTCTTGTAGCATGAGCGATGTCAGCTTAAAAAATACCAAGAAGTTAGTGCTAGTAAACAGAGAGCAATCTAACTTTAACTAGCTTTGTTGTCTTGGAAGAAGGTAACTTTCACTGGTGATGGGCTGGTTTGAGTTATCAACTCTGAACTCTTCAGTGCCTTTCAGTGGGATCTTTCTTGCGGCATTTCAAACTCCTCTTCTTCAGCTCCTTATCTGACTCAGCAACTAGTTGTGCTGGTATTCTACCTCAGTTTTTTAAAGCTGACCGTTTTCACTGTCTGGACTGTGGTGACTTCCTGAATGTGGTAGCTGCCTAGCAAATGTGGTAGCTTAACCAAACAAGACGATTCTGGGTGGGGCACTGGTTCCCATGTCTATCCTTTAATTAAAATACCACAAGAAACTGCTAAGCAGAATAAATAAAGGCTCAGGGAAAGTAAACCTTTAAAGGTTAGTGAGATCACCTGGATAATTTTTAATAAGCATTCCATTCTCCGTGTACGGTACATATAGACTAACTGATGAGATTTTTTTGAAGTGGGTGAGAAACTAGCTTTCATCTTGGATCAGCTGCCACTGTACTTCTAGCAAGCTTTCAAGACTTTAATAATATGCAGACAGTCATTTACTGAGAATAATCCGTGTTCCTTCAGTGTTATCTTCTACTAGAGCTTGGAATCTGCAGCAGCAGACGGAAGCAAGCAACAAAAATTGGGAAGCTAAAGAGAAATTATTATTGTAGGCTGTAAAGTTTTGCACTGAGTTTTCATTCTACATGCTGCCCAGATGTCTTAAACACAGCCTGACTCATGAGCTTTGTGGAGTTTATTTATTTGTTCGTTTTGGGGCTAAGTAACTTCAGTTGCAGCAAAGTTTCTTCAGAGTTTGAGGAAAGGCGCAACTAGCTTGTCTGCCAAAGTACTGCATGGACATTTGCTTGAGTATGTAACAGATTTCACTGAGACAAAATACATTATGTTTGTAGAAGATGAGATGAAGAACAGGGAATTGAAGGGAAGGTTGAATTTGGAGAGTGGTGAGGGGGTGCTCCGGCTAATCTTCCTTTTGAATTCCAGGATGTCTGAATAGCAAAAAATAGTTTAGAAGTGTGAGTGAACTTTCCTCTTTGCAGCACTGATGTGTCTTTCAATGTTTTTGTTCTTCTAGTCTAGAGCATGGCAAGATAGAATGCAAGAGCTTGAGGACACCTTGGCCAAGGAAAGGGAGAACTGTCGCAGAATGCTCTCTGACAAGGAGAGGGAAATGGCCGAGATAAGAGATCAGATGCAGCAGCAGCTGAATGACTATGAACAACTTCTGGATGTTAAGCTGGCCCTGGATATGGAAATCAACGCATACCGGAAATTGCTGGAGGGTGAAGAGGAGAGGTATGAAAGAATGTAGCAATGAATGCTGATATTGTTGTATGCTTTTCTCCTCCAATCTTCTGTTAAAAGGAAGTTTTGCTGGAAATAGCATTCATTAGGTTCTTTGCTAGTGTGTCTGAGGCATGTATATGCCTCTCCTCATACATGACATAATCCTTCCAAGTCTCCATGAAAGCAGTGTACTTGAGTATCAGACCACTAGCTTTCTGTCAGAACAAAATTCCTCCCTCCCCTCTCTCCCTCCCCTTCTTTTTTTTTTCTTTCCAATATGATTTGTCCCTGGCGACTTAATGATTTGTCACTTGTGTGTCTGCTTGGTCCTACTTTTAATGCTCTCTTTCAGAAGTACTTACAAAGTTATTTAGTTGTCAGCCAGCTTTCTTTAAAGATATTTAAGAAAAAAGGTAATAAATTAATGGTTTTTATGTTTACTTAGCTTGTGATGTTGTAGCTTCATCTTGCACAGATGGCTTCAGGGTTCAGCAATATTGAGGAGTTCTATTTTATAGATCATAACTGTCATTTGAAGTATTTTGATGCTTCAGTGTTTCTGAACTAGGTCCTACTAATCTGTGCTGACCCCGGCTAAGTGCAAGGTGAAACTGCAAAAGCTCCTGTGCCATTTGATTTTTGCACAAATTTCCTGCAATAGCTTCAATCCTTTGCTGCTCCATTAGACCAGGAATAGAGTCTTTAGGGAGTGCTATAGATAATCGTATGATCTTAATATAGTAGTCCATCACTATTCCATGCTTCCAAAGTATTTATATTTCTCAGCAATTTGGCAACACTTTTTTTTCCCCTAGAGAGGGGAGAGATAAAAAGTTATAATATTCCTCTGTCTTTAGTTGAAAAGCTTGATTATACCAGGCTTCCCTTATGGGAAAAGGCGGGGAGAGAGAGGGAGAGAGAGAGAGATTGAGAGAGAGAGAGAGAGAAGGGATAAAAGAAGTAGAAAAATGTAAACGTAAAATGTAAATGTAAAGTAAGTCTAATCTGAGTGGTTTGTTCCTTTCTTCTATTCAGGCTGAAACTTTCTCCTACTCCATCTTCTCGAGTGACGGTTTCCAGGGCTTCATCAAGCCGCAGTGTACGTACAACCAGAGGAAAGAGGAAGAGGATCCATGTGGAAGAATCTGAAGCCAGCAGTAGTGTCAGCATCTCCCACTCAGCTTCTGCCACAGGAAATGTCTGTATTGAAGAGATTGATGTTGATGGGAAGTTCATCCGCTTGAAGAACACTTCTGAACAGGTTTGAAAATGATACATGGTGCAACTTTTCAGTGGGTTTATTGAAATTTGAAGACAACCTTACCACTGTCTGAGGGTTCATGTTGACACCCTGGGTTCATGTTTATACAGCTAAAGCATGCTGTATAAAAGTGGCAGCACTGAGGTTTTGAGTTGGTGTATGCCAAGATGCTTTCAAACAGCCTTTTGAGTTGACACTGACTACTTCCAGATGATTTTTTTCATGCTCTTCATGGCAAAATTTAATGTTTATATTTCCCACCCATGGAAATACTAAAGCACTGTGAAGAGTTGTGCCTTGCAAGTAATCTGGCTTAACAGTCAGTGATGGGAAACAGTGAAAGCAGACATAGACTACTGTGGAAGTCTTTTCAAAAGTTTGTCTCTGCCTAAAAAGGACTGGAAAGAAAATCCTGCTTGATGGTTTTAGTTAGGGTCAAGATTTAATTGCCAGGTTCCTCCTACTTGCGTGTAGTTTCTCTAAATCATAGTTTTCCCTTGGTTTCATAAATAGTGGTGCTTTTGTTTGTTTTTCTTAAAGAAAGAGCCTTCAGAGCCCATGCCAGCTTTCTACAGGCTGTGCAGATTGTTTCTTTCTAGGTAGCATCTAGTTCTTCTGTTAGGTAACTCTTTGAACAGAGTTTTTCTGAATTGCTTGGAGTTCGTCTTGAGGAGGAAGGGTAGGTTGCATCTTTGCTCATCAGAGGTATTTCATGTAAGTAATAGTCAAAATATTCCCTCCCCTTTTTTTTCCTCAGAAGATAAAAATTGTTGCATTCAATATTTTTTCCTCTCAGGATGTTGCTTGTAATTTCTGTACAGTGTTTCTGTGCTGTATATAGATCTACAAATTATCACAAGGTGGGCCTGGAGACTGACCACTAAAGTTTCTTAAATATCTTTGTGAGAAGAGGAAATTGCACATTTTTCTTGGTAGGACATCAGAATTATAAGACCTAAATTCTTATATCCTCAGTTCCAGAAAAGAGATGAATAATTCTTGTCATGGCCTGAACTGTCTACAGCAAAACTGAAGTTAGTAATGCATAGTCTGCATTCTTTGCTTTCAGTGACGCACAAACTTTGTGTAATGTGAACAGATCCATTGGCTTTGTTAAAAAGGGAGCTCCTTTTGATGTTTTAAATGACAAAAATTGGTCTAGTTCTAAATGTCTGGGTTCCTTTCATCAAAACAGAGACAAACTCCTGCAGACAGTGATACATCATCGTAGAAGTCTTAATTGCCTATTCAAGGTAAAACTTGTCTTCTGGGAGTGCTTGTTTGCTGAATGGAAGAAACCTTGGCTAGCTGTCCTGGTCTAGACAGCTAGTCTTTAGGTGGATGAAGTCTGACAAATTAAAGCCTGCTTCTAGTGGGTCAGGATCTACCAGTTTATCCCGTTGGAGGTTTTCAGTGGTTTTCCCTTTTTCCTGTGTTACATAGGGTTTTTTTCCTCTGATGTTCTCTGAGCTATGGTGACTGTGCCAAGAGTTTGGTTACTGTCAGGAGCTCTGTCAGGGTAGTTGTGGGTTAAGATGCTGGGGAGGTGTCCAAAGTTGAGCAGCTGTCTGTAGTGCAGTGTAGTAAGTGATGCTCCAAGTGTTTTAAAAGAGATATTAGATAGCAGAGATATACAGATATAGAAAATAAGTAAATTCATCTTTTAAAGAAAGTATATTTTGTTGCAGTGACGAATGGAATGTCACCACCCATTAAGATAAATAATAGTTTATTTTACATGTTTAAGTGTTTCTTCTTAAATCCCAGAGGCAGCTATCTGATGACTGAAAAATGTTGGGGAGTGGGCAGAGGGAAGAGGTACCTAAAAAAGATGGTAATATCCAGATTATATATTTTTTACATAGAGATGTAAGAATATTTGCAATACTATAAACATGTACATAAAGACTATTTGCAGTATATATGTGCATATCTGATGGGCCAACCTATGACAAAATTCTGATGTAAATCATAAACATGATTAGTTAATCATGTTAAAACCTATTTAGTTAACCTAACTTTAGTTAGATTAGTTTAAATAACTTTAGTTAGATTAACCCATTTAGTTAACCTAAAACCTAATTAGTTAAAACCTATTTAACAAATATTCATCTTTAATTTGAAGTGAAAGGTAAGATAAAATTAACGAAAAAATAGATATTGACATGCTGAAGATAAATGGTAGTAAATGTTTTTACTGAAGCTTTCTGGTTTTACTGAAAAAAATATCCCATAAGTGTAATGGAAGACAATGGCTGATGTAAATTAATTTTTTTCTTCCTTTTTATTAGGATCAACCTATGGGAGGTTGGGAGATGATCAGAAAAATAGGAGACACTTCTGCTACTTACAAATATGCCTCAAGATATGTGCTAAAAGCAGGACAGACAGTTACAGTAAGTTTCAGTTGTTTGTGTGAGACACTTTAGAACAGTTTATGTAAATAAGAATCATGTTTTTTTGTTTTGCCCTTTTCATGTAAGTGTTCTGAAAATAAGCTCTTATGTTGTATTGAAGCTCTCATTTTGTATTGAAGTTACTTTTATCAGTTGCTGCAAATAATAATTTATTGTCACAGAGCTGCGTTTTTCAGAATCTTTCTATGTAGAAGAAATAGTTTTGACAGCAAATACATGTACAGATGTACAAAAGTTCACCTGCTTGCACTGAAGAATATGAGGCTGCTTTAATGTTTAAAAATCACTCTAAATGGCTAGGGAGAGACTTTTTTTTTTTCCTTAAATGGGGGAAATTCACCATTCACTTATATGGGATGTGTTAGCTCGTTAGATAACATGAAAATGTATTGTGAGAGACCAGCAAGTAATGTTTACAGGTAATTTTTCTTACCAGATTTGGGCTGCAAATGCTGGGGTAATTGCTAGTCCTCCCACTGACCTCATCTGGAAGAACCAGAATTCTTGGGGAACTGGTGAAGATGTGAAAGTTGTACTGAAAAATTCTCAGGGAGAGGTAAAGTACTTCAGATGTATTTTAATCTCTTTTCATTGGCTGTGTTGCCATCCCAGTGTCTCCCCCACTAAAGGTAAAGGCAGAACCATTGTCAGGGCTTTGAATATGATTTTAAGTTGGCTTGCCAGGAAGAGTAGTCTTATGTTGTTTATTAAGTGTTTTTCTTTTTGTTAAGCTTGTGATTTTCTTTTTTTTTTTCCTTTTCCTCTTACATAGATTGTAAGTAGTAAAAGAATGATTTGTTTAGGTATTCCCTTGATGCCATGAATTGGACTGTGTCTTAAAGTATGCTTTGAGGGTTAAAAGTGTTTATATGCTTTTCAGTGAGTCTTCTGTCTCTTAAGTTCATTTAAACTCTGTAGGGCATGAGGGAAATTACAATGCAATTTGTCTCTAATAAAGAGGCATTAATTGTATTAATTCTGCTAAGGTGGATGTTCTGAGTTTGGCCAGGTAGATCAGTTCCTATAATATTTAGCAATTGAAATAAATATAATATTTAAATATAAAACATTCAAAATAAATATAAAATAAGCTTGAATGGTAGTTGTTAAAATGATTCCTTTAAATTATTACAATAGTTTTGTAACTAAAGAGTTATGAATCCTAGTTGCATACCTTTCATGTATGCTTGTTTATAGGCAAAATCAGTTTGCGTAGCTTTCCCAACAGTTAGAACTCATTTCTGAAAATGTAAGGGGATTAATGCCATATCACCAGAGGTGTCAAGCCTTAAATTTATCTCTGTTGTAGGAAGTTGCTCAGAGAAGCACTGTCTTTAAAACAACTTTATGTGAAGGTGAAGAAGATGAAGTCGAGGAAGAAGAAGCAGTTGAAGCTGTGGAGGAGGAAGACCTTTCCCACCAGCAGGTGTTGTGTTAAATGCAAAATTTTGACCATGAAGTTAGCCTTGCTAAAAGAAACTAAATGTAACAAGTTCTTATAATGTAAAATTCAGATTCTTACCTTAGCTAAAACTCTCTTAAATCCAGTTAGTATGTATCTTAAAAAGTCAGTTATGCAAATACTGTAGATCACCACTTAAGCATACATATAGACAGACAAAAAAGGACAGGAGTGGGGTCTGCTTTGGAAAGGACTGGTTTGGCTATCAAATTTTTGAGGCTTTAACTGAATTGTAACTTTGTGGAATTTAATAGGGGGGAGGAGTTGCAGTTAAGTACGGAAGTGCTTCCAGCTACTCTTCTGATTTCTGGGATTGTGTAGCTAATGTGCATGTCTTTATATTTAAGATGTTGTGCGTGTGTTCCCCACAATAGTTAGCACTTACTTGAACTAAATGATTTTTTTTGCTTGGGATTCTAGAAGTTTATTTGGTACTCATCTTCCATTACCTCTCATGGAAGAGAATATCTAACTTTACTGCAGATTAAGGGTTGTATTACAGCTTTGGTACTAACTGGCTTTTGAGAACACTATGCCGTACATGTAACTACCTATCTTTAACATGTTCAGTGTGTTATTTGGAGCTCCTAACCCCCTTGTTCTTTCTATTCATAACAGGGAGAGCAAAGGGCATCTAATAGAAGCTGTGCGATCATGTAGACTCCTCCAGTCATTAACTTCCTCAAGTTATGGTAATCCTTACCTACATAACAGAGCCTTCTCAGAAGCACAACATATTTTTGTATTCCTTTCATGTGAATTTTTAAGATGCGAATCTGATGGCCTTAATTTCCTTTATCACTGAAAAGGAAGTTTTGTAAAAGAAATCGTATCTCTAACTTTCTTGCAAGATGTGAATTACTGAAACTGAACTATGTACTGCTTGAAAAATGACATCTTCCCACAGAGAATTTTTATGCCAGTCTTTTTTTAAACCTCATTATAAGGGGGACATGCCACTGTGTCTAGGGGTTTGTTTTTTTTTTCAAACTACATCACTTAGACTAGCCATCTGCTGTTGACCTCTTTATATTTAGGTGCTGATGGGGAAGGGGAAGACATTTTCAATACTATGAACTTTTTTGTACTGAAGATCTTTCCTTTTTTTCTACAATGGGATCAAGGTTGCAAAATTTTTTATATAAGAGAACAGCTTGTTCAAAAAGAACAGAACGTAGCTCAGTTGATCATGTAAGTACTCAAGAGGATGAAGGATGCAGCAAAACTTGTTTTTTATGGGTACTTTCTTCTTTGCTTAGATTTCTTATTGAGGAAGGGGATTCATGTTAAATGTGTTAGTTGTGTTTTAGGGTAGTGTAACCAGCTTAAATTTCCTTACGTGTTATTAACAAATAAAATGCTGTTTTGATATGGATTGTGTTTTATGTCTATAATTTATAAGAGCTCAAAAATAAGTCTTTTAGGAATCTAATCCAGATTTGTATGGAATATAACTGTAATTTTCAACAATGGAAAATCTTTCTCTCCTTTCTGCATTCATCTAATCTCTAAAGAAAGCCTTTAAATAAAGTGTCTCTATAGTATAGACGCTTCAAATATGAAGTTTTTGGAATTTTTTTGATGGAACGGAGCTGAAAATTGAATGAGTGATAATTATTTAGAATCTGGAGAAGCATCTCTGTAAATAAATTGATGACACTTGACATGTAAAGATTTCTCTTAAAATTAATGGTGACCTACCTTCACATGTGGAAAATGAGCTCTTTAGAACATTATCTGATTTTCTCTCCTGCATAGCTTTCTGCCTTGCTTTTGCTTGTACATTAGTTCTTACTCTACTGTCTGCTATTATCAACACAAGTACCAGGCTGGGCTGTTTGAGCACTATCCAGTGGAATTCTAGAAATGCTGCACTCCCAAACTAAGGGGAAGGTAACTTTCTTACGTGAAAGCTGGACTTTTTTTTTCTTTTTTTGTGCATGTCTCTCAACGTTGGTAGTTTTCCATTCTGACTATCTGCCTGTGTCATTAGGGTTTGTAGCAGCACAAGGTGAGAGGTTTGGCTTAGGGTGATGTGGGTGGAGCAGGGATGAGTGGGATTGCTTCTTCAGGCAATAATGCTGGTTTGAATAACTGCATTAAACCACTTGGTTCATTTCCTTACATTATTTTTCTGTGTAGTGTAAATATCTTTATCACTTCCGTACGCTAATATGCTTTGAGTATTTCTGAAGGTTAACAGCTTTCTGTTAGTTGTGATCTCAGAGATGTATAGCATACCCGTCTCAACGGAGCACTCTTCCTTATTTGTTGCTGTCAGAAACTGTTAATTCCATTCCTTGTTTGTTGTTGTTAAAACTAATGGCAGAAACTAGTAATGCATTCCAGTAAAGGCCTGACCAAGCCCTTGAAGACTGTCATCACTGATTGGGGGCACTGTTTTGCATGTAGTCATTACTTGCAATCTTGATTCATGATAAGGGAAGAGCTGTATAATCACTGTTCTCAGCACTAGATTTTGTAGAGACTCTGTTTTGTGACCAGAGGATTATGCAAAGTGCTGTAACTGTCTCCCAACTGAACATGTAGGTAGGAGCTACTAGTTGAGCACTTCTGGATGAGTTGTTGTGAATATTTTGGTAATCAGTACTCTTGTGATGGATGCTGAAGGGAAAAATAGAGAGGTGATGCTGCTGTTACAAGTATTTCTGTAAACTAGCATCAGTTGTTAGTAAATAATTATAATTGACTCTTCTGTTCTGTGTGCTGCTAATCTTTAGGGTGAAACATCCTACCACAAGATGGAGATCTCGCTATTAAACGTCCTGCATTTTCCAACTAGTTCTATAATAACTATTGAAAGTTTCTGCTTCATAGAATTTTTTCCATTCAGTTTTCTGCTCCTTCCCATAGCAAATTCCAGAAGTGCAGGGTAATGTGCATTGCCATGCAGTGACACTGTGTGCAGCAAATGTAAATTTGATTTTTGTGGGAATACCCACTCGCATACAACATCTGTAGGAATTCTTTCTTCTCCAAGTTCAGAGTTGCATTCACTCTGGTTGTCACCATTACTGCTTTAATATGTATACCCTTCTGGGTGAGAGAAAAAGCAGGATGATGGATTGGGTAAAGGAATCTGACCACTGAAAAACAAGCCATTATCTGCACTCAAATGGTATGTAAAATGTTTCTTTGCTGTTTTCTGAAGATGCTACTCAGATAATGAGCCAGGGAAGAAGCAGTGTGCTAGTGAGCTCTATAGGCTCATTCAGCTTGTGGTGAAAGTTTTGATGTGGCTTCTTACTGATTTTATTGTAGTATGTGAAGAGGTAAATTCAGACCTTTCCAGAGTTCACACTTCTCAACAGATAAAAGTTATCCTGGCAGATGAGATGAAAATGCTTTAGTTACTTGCTACATACTGCACATCGAATATTTGTCTCCTAAAATACACTGATTCCTGTGAAAACCAGAATAACAGCTGGTTTTGGTAGTAGCTGGTTTGGTTTGTGGCCTTGGCCTTGTGTTCTGAACGCTTCTGAGGCAAGTTTGCATGTTTCTGTCCGCTGATCTTCGGTTAGTGGGAGCTCCAGTCGGGCTTTGTTCACAGCAAACTTTTAAAGTGTGTCCCGTGATTACACAGGGAAGTGATTAATCAATTGCAATGTGATCATCTGCAGCTCTGTGCTGCTAGTTCCCTCATGTCTCTGACCTTCCTCCTCCAGCTACGTTTACCTGTCCAAGCAGACAGCAAAAGATAGAGATATTAATAGCTGACTATATGCAACTACTCTTCCTGTTTGATAGGTGTTAATGAGTCCCTTGTCTAGTTCTGTAAAAGGAACAGTGATGTTTTAATATCAGTCTTAATCTTCAGGAGACTTCTTCAAATATCAGAATATCATTTTGAATAACTAGTTAGAAGAGTGTTTTGGGAGTGAAAAAGGTGCTCTGTGAGAAACTCCAGATCTGGGTAGTCCAAGCTCCAAATCTGGGTATGAATATAAAACATGTTTTATATTCATACCATTCCAAGTGGGATTACTTACATGGTGGGTAAGTCCAGTTTCCTCTATATGTTTGTATAAATACAGGATGTTTTGTGCTCTCTGTGACCATCTCTGAAGAAAGTTATATTTGGTGAGATCAGTAAAGGAGCATTTCAGCTCCTTTTTTTAAACCACTTGTGTGATGAGTTTCATTTCCCTCTACTAATCTGTTAATTTTTGGCTCTTTACCTTTCATAGCTGTAGCCTGCCTGTTTTTATGGACAGAAAAGATTACTGGGAATCTGACTTTCTCGCCAGTAAAAATTATGGAATAATACTGCAGCCAACATGGGTTTTCTGTGTAATGTTAAACATTGAAGAAAACCTTTTGAAAATAGTGTGTTTTGGTAGTCTTCGTAATGGAAAGCAGTAGATAGAATGCCAATGTAGATTAACTTTTTTAGCAAGTTTTATTATAAAAATATTTTTATATTTAGTAAATATTTAGTACAATTATGTTAGAGTTGGTTCTGTATCTTTTAAATATCCAAGGGAGGTAAAATTGTTTTGTAGCATAGCCAAAATGAGGCCAAGGAGGTGAACAGCAAGAAATTGGTAAGATTTTGAAGCAAACACTCAACTTTGCAGCTGTTGAGAGATGTAGCTTTTTTGACTTCGAAGACTCTTTCTTGCTGCTCTCTTTGAAAACTGGGGTGATTAGAAATTCGTTGGCACAGAAGCAGTGGGCAGGGGGTGCTGCATCACCTCTGTCACACAGTACAAATACTGCAGGCTGGCTTGCTCTAAGGGCCTGTTAGGTGCTTAGAGCTACAGCCCTCAGTTGTACATTTTGAAAATCCTAATACTCTTTAAAGGTCTTCAGAATGCTTTTGAATACCATGAACCAGTGTTTGTCAATAAAATAAGCAATACTCCATTCTGCCTGTAGGGGAAATTTTTGTTTAATTAAGCAGCTGTGTTAAGTAGAGCTTAGTCTCATAAACAGTAACTGAGGAGGAGTTTAATAATTAAATGGTGTTATTCTGTAAACTTACCTTCATTTGAAAGGGAAGGTTTTAGACTTTTAAAAATACCTTTCCTATCATACTCTGGTTGCAGCTCTCTGGTCAGCTTTGTGACATCAAGGCCAGTTATGTGCGTGGCCCATGACTCATGAACTAAAATGTCAAATGACTCTGCATGATTTTCTATTATACAACTGGTGCAAAGTGATTTTTAATGAATCAAATCTAAATGATAGTTCAAATCTGCAGATGACAGAATTATAAATAGTGGAGCATAAAAGCCTGAGGGCTGTTCTTACTACTCATGCAGTGACCTCCTTCTAGTTGAAGGGAGGTCTGCTGTAATCTCTGAAAACTCACTTAGGTTCTTCCACGTTGATTTCTTGCTTCCATTGCCGGTTACATTTCACCCATTTTCCAAGGGAGAAACCATTACGCTGCTGCTTCCTCTTTTTCAGTCATTGCACTAGAAATTTAAGGAATCAATCAGCCTTCTGACTTTGTATCTTTTTGCTGTTCACCACCACTCTCTTTAGCAAATAGAGTTTTACCCTGACTTGAGTTTTTCTTGCTTGTTGTTTTACATGATATGATAGACTAAGCTGTGAGGGCTTGCTCATGTCATTAATACTGAGTTGTACGGGTCTCTGTGTGGCCAGTGCTGCGCACATCGGGTGGCAGTCTTCACCATTAGCAGGATGTGAAAGAAGGGAACAGAACTGCATTACATCTATTGCTTTTTCTTTCTTTTATTTCTTTAGCATTTTCAGTTCCAGATAGTGCATGCTAACTTTCTCTAGCATTTCTCGTATGGAAAAAGAGTGTAAATGTCAAGACCAG